>CM068301.1:60099263-60600329 GCA_034768395.1 Linum lewisii
TTTGGTTTCGGTTTGGGTCTGGTTTGGTTTCATTTCGGGTCTGGTTTGGTTTTGGTTTGGGTCTGCTTTGGTTTTGGTTTGGGTCTGGTTTGGTTTCGGGTTGGGTTTGGTTTGGTTTCGGTTTGGGTATGTTTGGTTTCATTTCGGGTCTGGTTTGGTTTCGGTTTCGGGTCTGGTTTGGTTTCGGTTTGGGTTCGGTTTGGTCTGGGTCTAGGTCTGAGTTTCAGTCTGGGTAGATTTTCGGTCTGGTTTGGTTTTTGGTTTGGTTCTGAGTTTCGGTTGTTGGGTTATTTAGATTTATTCATTAACTAATTCTTATTGTATACACTAGGTATTGTGTACTCATGTTAAAGTGTATGCAGGAATAAATCACCACAAAGCAAGTTGCATATTCGCAAGTGCTCTCTTGGCAAATGAGAGTGAGCCGAACTACGTATGGGTTTTGGAAACACTGTCAACCGCTATGGGCAATAAAAAACCTAGTGTCGTTGTGACAGATGGAGACCGATCAATGTTGAGTGCCATCAGGAAGGTATTTCCGGATGCAAGACAACGATTGTGTTCGTGGCATTTGAATAATAACGTTATTAGTCGTATCAAGCAAAATCCGAATTTCACAAAGCAGTGGTTGACGTTTGTGTACGCTGATTATGAAGAAGAAGAGTTCGAGCATCAATGGCAAGCATTTGTTGAAAATTGTGGATTGCAAGACGATAAGTGGGTACGAGAACACTTATATGATAGACGCGGCGCATGGGCTCACACTTACCTACGGAGTACCTTCCTAGCAGGGATAACAACGACGTCTAGATGCGAAGGAATAAATTCTCAACTAGGTAGGTATCTGCACAACCGCTACAATCTTTTTGGGTTTTTTCACTCATTTTACCCGATGGATGAGGGATTTGAGGGAAAAGGAGGTGAAAATGGATTTTGAAAGTAGCTACGGGTTGCCCGAGATCAAATATGGTGCATTAAAGAGTATAGAGGAGAGTGGAGCACGTGCATTTACCAGGAAGGTGTTTTATGAGTTCAGAGACGAACTCGGGAAGTCAATTGGAGTTACAACGTCAAGTTTTGAGTCATCTGAACAGTTACATACATACAAGCTTTCCGCATTGAACAACACCAACAAAACTTGGGAAGCTAAGTTCGATGTCTCCAACTTATCAGTGACATGTAGTTGTTCGAAATTTGAGCATACGAGGATACCGTGCTCTCATATGCTTTACATTTTGAAGGAAGAACATAGAGGGGAACTTCCATCATCATTTATAGATATGAGGTGGTCAAAGAATCCAAAATCCTTGGAACGCCTTCTTGAAGATAAAACTATGGACGAGACTCAACTAGTTTCCTACAGGTATGGTTTATTACAATATTCTACATTGAGATATTGTGAATTAGGTTCGAAATCTGATCCTGCTTGCAAGCATGCCACAACAAATATGACAACACTATGTGAAGAATTAGAACAGTTTGACTCAAATTCTGCCAAGAGACCCAAGGTCATGGTGGCTGATGAATATAAAAATGTCAAAGATCCGGTTGCAGTCAGGTATAAAGGTTGTGGTAACGTAAAAGGCAAGAAGATTAACAGCACTAGAAAATGTAGCAAGTGTAAAGAAATTGGTCATAGAAGAGACAAGTGTCCAAAAAAGGATGACGAAGGGGGTCCATCGAATGCGAACCAAGAGGTAAATATTGAATTAATTTGTTGTTTATTAATTATAATAAATTATGTGCATTGACATCTTGTTTGTAATTTTTGTTCTTACAGAAATCTAGTACAAAGCGAAGAAAAAGGCAAAAGCGAGTGATACTACTGACGATGATGATTCTCAAGAAACAAATTCATATGACCATAGTGAAGATGGCATGCTATACGAAGAACCAAATGATGACACTTCAAACCAGAAGAGAGAAGAGGTAACCATCTTTCATTTTAGCAAGTTTTCAACAATATTTTTTGCCTTTTAATAATATGATAACTTGAAAAATTATTATTACAGGAAACGTTGCCGCTCGCATAGTCACTCGTTCTCAAAATAAAGCAGGGTCCAACACCAATACATAGTTGAAGAAAGTTATGAAGCAATTAATAAGACTGTTATGTGTTTACGCTTGCTTTTATATTACTCTAGATTTTGATTTTATGTTGCACCGACTGATTGTATTTTGATTTTAGTCATGCTCACCAATCAGTAGACCAGCACGCTCAGCTCCTACTTTGCCTTATTCATCAAATCCATCTGATGCTACTATTCAGCATGGTTTATGTGCAGCCTGCAATGATAACTGCAACTATTCAGAATAGAGTCCAACAACCACAGGAGACTTGTTTGCAACAACATTTCTATCCATATCCATCGACCCATACAATTTAACACAAAGTCAACAAGGTTACCCACTTGTCAGTCAAGCATCATGCCCTGATTCTGCAGTAATCCAACAGCCAGAGGCTCTCGTGGATCCTTATTTTAGGTAATTCGTCCTCTTAAAGAATTTTGAACTTATTCTAATGTAACGATAGATTTCTAACACATTTGTTATCTTGATATTTGTCTTCTTTTTTTGTTTTGGTTCGACAGGAATGGAAATGTAGTGGAGACCCTTCCCAATTACCAACAGTACAACTGGAGCAATCAGTAAATCAGACACTAATAACTGCAGCTGCTCCCCAGTCTCAAATTTCTGAGCAATACCACCCCTTAATCTGAGATGAACAGTTTCTTCTGTACATATCCGTTAGGGTTATGAATGTTATGGAGCTGTCGTATTTGTATATATGACTTTGTTGTCAAGGGGAAGACTGGTGAACGACTTTTTGGCGAGACTCCAACGAGTCTTTGGCGGCTAGACAATTAGTCCCTTTGTTGATAAGTCTTTCGGGGATCACTTGCCCCGTCAGGAAGCTGCATTTGTACATGTGATGAAACCATGTGGTCTCTGGGTTTTATCCGGAACCTTGGGACTACCATGTGTCATATTCCGTCAGATACCACAAACAGGCGTACAAATAGAATGTGTGATAACTAGTCAACAGCTACTGAAAGAAAAACATAGGAAATTCGACAAAATAAGTTGATTAAAAAAATATTCTATAATAATAAAAAATGCGACTAGTCTTCATGATCCATTCTTCAACTTATGAACTTCAAAATCCTCCTAATCCTCAAATGATTTGAGTACCGCATACCATCATCTGCAGTTTCTAGACCCGCCAAATACAAATTAATTGCTCTCCTATGAATGATTGCATGTTCATATACTTTCGTCATAATTGATCCTTAATGTGATTGTGAGATCCCATTACAAGTCGTAATGCAAGTTTCATTCGAGCTAGATTGCTTCGTAACTGCATTGAAAACAATTGAGTACAGGTTTAAAAATCTGAACGCTTTATATAAATGGATGAAATAAAATGATTATGCGAAAAGATATATACCCCGCCGACATTATATTCAAATGGGTGGTCATGGTACGTCATCCATGTGGTTAACCACAAACCGCAATCATACCTACAAAAAATGTATCATACACAATACTTATAAATTTATTTGAAAAATAATAATTATACAAATAGAATGTCCAAAATTATTTACATGTTACACTGTTTAGGAACAAATGATGGAACTTTAATCTCAAAGTCAGCCACTTTCGGCACTGTTTCACTCGACTCTCCTTAGCGTATAATATGTTGAACAATTCTCCCATGAACTTCACCTAATTTGTACTCCAAAGAGAGAAGTATGATTATGTAGTAGGAGAAAATATAAATCTTAATATTAATTATCTAACGATAAAAACCATTAACTTGGTATTGTAAAAACTAACCATATTCCCTACAGCTTTTAAACGAATATCATGACGAGTTACATTTGGCAGTGAATCAACCATGTGGACCTCTTTTTTGTCCATTAATATTACAGCCAAATACCAATGTGCATTGGCATCATTCATGGGCAAATAAACCTACAGCAAACAAACAATATAGAAAGTGAGTAACTGAACACATTATGTTTGTGAAAATAAATTCTCTAAACATACCTTTTTGCACTTGTCAGCGGTAAGTAAAAAACTGTCCTTGTATTCATCTATAACCTTTTGCGGCGTCCATCCAAGCTCCAAGACTAGTTTCTGCATCAACAATGTAAAATACAGTTACTATAATTGTCAACACAACAATATTTAGCGGGTTATTTTCATGTTGTTGATTACCTGAAGAGTTGCTGGTAAAAAACAAACGGGCCTTGTTATATATTTATTACTTGAATATAACTGTTCAAGATTAAGCTGGTATGCTAGATTGTTATAACCTGCATGGATTGTCAATAATTAAAAAAAAATAGAATAAAAGTTTGAAAAATAAATACTATACCGCTATTTAAGATATTAGTTATGGAACACTTACAAAGTTGTCCACCCACTTTCCAGGAAGTAAAGACCACATCGACCAGCGGTCACAAAAACAATGAGCATTTTGTACCAACACCTCATTAGATAAAAGTCCATCCACAAATATGTAGTACGCAACCTCAAGTTCTGTTTCATTAAGCTCCATATATTCTACTCTTGGAAACTTCATCTCAAACTATTAACAAAAAAAGGGATTATTACTAACTATTGTCTACTAAATGAACAAGTGTAAATGTTTAACATCTTTAATTAGCATACCTGGACAAGTGATCCCGGTAAGCACTTGTTGACTATGTCATCTAAATCCTCTTCAAGATCAATAATGTCAACCGCTGGAGTATGAGACACACTTGTTTTGCACTTGTTGTCTATGACATCTGAATCCTCTTCGAGATCAATTATGTCAACCGCTGGAGTATGAGACACACTAGTTTTCCTAGTTTTTGATTTCATTGTTGTAGCCTTGTCATCGCGAAAAGTATACGAATCTTCCAATCTTCTTACTTTGCTAGTACCCTAACAGGTAAGAGTAGATAGAAATAAAAATTACATAATAAAAGAAATTATATTGACAATTCAAAACGAATTATATGAGTTCTAACTTAATATCAACAAATAGCAATTCAATGAAACGGATATAGAGATAACCTTTTCTCGGCCAAATAGACTGTGACGAGTTTTGCGTAAATTTACACCATCTTTCTCAAAACTTTTCTTTTCAATTTCAGACCTATAAAACACCAGTGTAAATGAACAAACATACATGATAAACAGAGACCGAATATACATATACCAAAATAAACAGGAGAGCAACAACCACGCGAAAGAAAACTAGAAGACCAATCCAAGAAAAACCAATTGAATAAAGAAAATCAAGTGTTACGTGAATGTCACTGGAGCTAAATTAACTAGATGGGTAAACTACGAGTTAGGCTGCAAGATTTGAGCTTCGTAGAGGAGGATGATGATATGAACGTAGAAACTGCAATTTTAGGATCCATGTATTCCACCATCGTAGCAGCAACGAGACTGATTGCATATGCATTAATCTGAGCATTTTAAGGCTTATTGAGAATATTAATGTCAAAGAGAAAACGCAGAGCATTTGAAACAAACTCAGAGGTCATTGGATTTGTAGAACAATTATTCATAAATTAAGAACATTAAGGCCACAATTATTCAGCTGGATTGTAACATGGAACTGCCATGAGGATTTTTTTTTTATTTTTATGAATGATTGTGTATTATATATAACAAAGAGAAAAGCAAAAGACAGGGAAATAAGGTCCCCTACACCCCTGTACAAAGCCAACCTACCCAACTCCATCTCAGAAAACCCACTGCCCACAATAAACCCGATCAGTGACCCCCAAAACCCAGCAGCCTACAACTCTCACTGTCACACCAAAATTACAGAAACTGCCATGAGGATTTGAAACAGCAGTTGGAAGAGAAGGAGGAGCAGCTTACAAAACAATAAGAGGAATGTACAAGTAATATTGAACCGAATGGAAACAACAGTCAGTATTACATGTGACATCTGTTATGGAGTAACGGGAGTAGAGGAATTACCTGAGTGTCGGAGCCATCGTCGAAGGCAGCGGAAGGAAAACTTAAAACGTAATCAAGCACTAAACTCCTCTTGGGTTCACAGGGCTGCCGGCTATTTATATTAACTAAAGTTAACTATGTGGACTAAAAAACAAACTCTTACCTTTTATTAAATTCTTATTCTGGAACAATAGTAATAAATATCATAGTGAATAATCAAACAACCCGATTTTTTCTTTATTAAAAGATAACAAATTCACACATAATAAAACTACCGGATTCTGTATTTTATTTTGGTAATTAAAAGGTAATAATGACTTACTTTAATTCTACTAACCAAACCGAAACCACAACCCGATTTTCTTACTGTTTTCGAACCAAGCAGTTCATACAAACCGAGTTGATATTACTCATCCGACCAGCCCAACCCAGCAAACCGAGTTGATACGGTCATCGGTTCGGCGACGCCGTCGTCCTCGGCTCCGGCGACGCCGTCGTCCTCGGCTCCGGCGACGCCGTCGTCCTCGGCTCCGGCGACGTCTTCTTCTTCGGCTCCGGCGGCGTCGTCTTCTTCGGCTCCGGCGGCGTCGTCTTCCTCGGCTCCGGGGAGGTCGTCTTCCTCGGCTCCGGCGACGTCGTCTTCCTCGGCTCCGACGACGTCGTCTTCCTCGGCTCCGGCGACGTCGTCTTCCTCGGCTCCGGCGACGCAGGTATTACATGAAGCTCAAGGCTGGAAGAGAGTTTACTCTTGAAGAACTCAAGGCTGCTGGTATCCCGAAGAAGCTTGCACCCACCATTGGAATCTCAGTCGACCACAGGAGGAAGAACCGTTCACTCGAGGGTCTGCAGGTGAATGCCCAAAGGCTGAAGACTTACAAGGCCAGGCTTGTCATATTCCCAAGGCGTGCTCGAAAGGTCAAGGTCGGTGATTGAGGAGAGGGGTCGGGATTGAGGAGAGGGGTCGGGGAAAGAAACGAATATTGAGGAGAGAAAGCGGCGTTGGGTCGGTGGGGTGGGGGTCGGTGGGTTGAGATGGGGGGAAGAAAAGTAGAATGAGGAGAGAAAGAGTGAGGGGTCTGTGGGGTGGGGGATTGAGGAGAGATGTGATGTCAGTTGTGGGGGGGGGGGGAGGGGAATGGGTTGTCAGCTGGGGGGAGGGGAATGGGTTGTCATTGTGGGGGGGAGGGGAATGGGTTGTCAGTTGGGGGGGAATGGGTTGTCAGTTAGGGGTGGGGAGAGATAACGTTAAATGGATGAATGTTTAATTGAAATGAATTAGAATGTTATAAGTTAGTTTTGTATCATTGTATAATAATAGGTACTTATATGTAATATGTCCTGTGTGGAATAGAATATTAATAAAATTAATTAATTTAATCCTATTTAATTCAAAGGCTTAAGATCCGTGGATTGAACGGACGGATGAGATCGCGACACGCAAGCGGGTGCATTTAGTGCACCCACCTAGCCGGGTGCACCGGAGTGTTCACCAATATATATATATATATATATATATATATATAAACCATGTGGCTTTCTACCATTCATTAGGGGAAACTACTATTCATTAAGGGACCATGTGGCTTTCTACTATTCATACTATTCATTAAGGGGAAAATTTCTTTTGTACATGAGTTCACATGGTTTCAAAATGTGTTATTCTAATCAATGCTTCCCGCTACAACATGCGGGTTAAATCTAGTCATCTTTAATGGCGTGTAATTACAGTGTAAACGAATCAATAATTTACTAGCGACGTTTATCAAGTAATCTTAACAAAAATTTTCGTGATTATGTAGGTAATAGCAAAGATGATATGACCTGTTTATTTACCCGTTTCAAATATTTTGGACTAGATTTGTCCATTGTTATTTTCTATTTTTTTATGGTTTTGGAACATGAAGATTACAAGTTAATATGATTATATAAATTCGATTTGCAATGAACTCGAGCGAATCGACAACCTTTGACATTTGGGTATGATTTGATTCGAGCATGATCAAAAGAGCAAGCATCATCAAACAAACTCCAAAGCTTAACTGTAACAAATATTCAAAGGGATCTAGAAGAATGGACAGCAGAAAAGATGAGGTTGGCTGGCTGCCACTGGTTACCATTCGAACATCGCGCATTGCTGAAGCAGAGTGATTGATGTCGATTTCGAAACAGGAATTACTTCTAACTACGTGTTATCTCATCTTCCTTCAGCGAAAGAGAGAACCAGCAACGATTAAGTGACAGTATTTACAAGCCTGAATATTTCCCTTTCATGCCTGAACTTACTTACAGTTCGTGGTGATGCTTGGAAACATTGAACGCAAGAGTTGCGATACATCCCGCCTTGGTTTATGCAATGTTGCCAAGTTTACAGTCTCTGGAAACATAGGACATTGATTGGTTTTCAAGCAAAAGAGCTCATTGAATGCTTCGGTGTGATTATCAGCATTAGAAAGTCTGCAACTTACTACAGAGCCAATTACCTGGTCCAAGGAATAGAATCTGAGGTTGGTTGCAGCATCTGATCGATGCAACTGCTGAGCCTGGAAGCAATGAACCCAAGTGGCGAAGTGGTCAGCCATATTGATCAAGGCTTTGATGGTGTGATCCTTGTAGGCTTTGGTCATTCTGCATCGAAAGGAACAGACTTGAGAGGAATCTGTTAGTCTTCAAACTGGGCAGCTGTTGCAGTGTATAACTACTGTTCCCTGAGACTCTTCAGATCCCGAAACAAAATATTTCACCACCAGAAAAAGAGGGAAGACGTTCAATAGGTACATAGATAAGGCACATCAATCAGTTTGATTTTGCTTTATTGAATCATTTTCAAAACTGAAATCACACACGACGAGACTTTTGCTTCAGAGAAACAAAAAGAAACGCACAAGAGATTAAAAATAAATCACACACGAAGTATGGCACAGAAGCTGCCTGATCATCGACATCTTGCTCTCCTAATGCATTACGGCACAGAAGAAACTTCTTTAACCTTTGCTATAATCAATGGGAAGCTTAGGTCACAACCCTGCTCGAGTCAGTAAAGCAGAGCGACATCACCTCTTTTGATATCGTGGAATCCAGCGCGGGCAACATCAGCATAAAATACGAACGTAACAGTGAATCCAGCATATTTCTGGTACCAGGCATCTTCTTCTTCTTCTTCATCATTATCATCTTTGTTTGATATGCCAAATGTGTTACCAGACCACAGGTAAACACGGTCGGAGTTGTCAAGGTCGTGAAACTTCCAGGAAGAAGATCTCCAATACGTGACCATCTCAGCTTCCTTCTCATCTCCGACGAAGCAACCACATAGAATCGACATGGAACCACAGGGTCGGTCCAAGGAATACACAACGGCAAATGCAATTCCCTTTAGCTGCTCACAGTCCACAGGCAGCTCCAGTTTCACAATATTACATCCTGTACATTCGCATTTTGGGCTAAACTGAGACCATTCTGGTATCTCACTTCCAGAATAGTGAAACCCACCTGTGACACCCACCTGTGACGACAAAGCAACAACAATGCAAGGCCTTAAAATTAAGCACTTTTTTTTACATTGTTCGAAGCTAAGCGCTTATCAAGACGTAATATTTACATAACAATATACAAATATGCAAATACCTGAGAGTGTTGAGACAAGGCTCGATCGGGGAAATTGGTCACAAGCTCGCCTAATGAATTCTTGTCCAGTTGCGGGCAGCCATCAAGCCTCAAGTGCTGCAAACTCAGATTCCCAATGTTGCTTGATAGGACTTGTAACGAACTACAATTATTTGCCTTCAAAATCTTAAGATTTGGTGGGAGTTCCGGCAAAGATCGAATACTTATACAGCCCATCAACAATAATTCAGACAAGTTAGCAAGTTTATGAATGGTATCTGGAACAGACTCAAGGCTTTCACAGTAGGATAGATCTACATAAGAAAGCTGATCCAATTCCTGGATACAAGAAGGTAATGACTTTATACCCGTCTTAGAAAGAACGAGAGTTTCCAAACATTTCATATTGGAAATGCAAGAAGAAACATCGGTAATCCCTGCACAGTTAGCCATGCGAAGCTGCGTCAAATTTGAAGGCTCTAAGATTTCTGGTAAACCTTCAATCAAAGGGCAATCCTCAACAATAAGTTCAACAGAGACCATATTCCAGATACACTTTGGTAGAGCCTTCAGTTTGGCATTGTGGACCAAGTGCAGTCGATCAAATTTCGGTGGACCAGAAGTCTTAAGATTATCAAATTCCATCTCTCTTATTGCAGTATGGCAAAGACGAAGCAGCTCTAAGCTCGATGTGATTTGAGGAAAATTAGTGACATTTTCACCATAGAGACTTACCATCCCACCTCCCTTGACCTTGGATATTGCATTCGGCAGCACATTGATGGGTGTCCCATCTAAATCCAAAGCCTCCAACTCTCCCGAATTGACTTCCGGACATCGGGTGAGCTTGGGACATCTGGCCAACAGAAGCTGCTTGAGGAACTTTGAGTTGAGCCTGGCTGGAATACGCTGGAGATTTTCACAATCTCTGGCATCCAACCGTACCAACTTGACAAGAGACTGAACACTTGCAGGCACTTCATTTAAGCTTTTGCATCCCTGGAGTATAATGTGCTCGAGTTTCGAAGACTTCCACAGATTTGGGATGGTGACTAACTTTTCACAGTGGGAGAGGTTAAGCACTACCAGATACTCAAGCTTAGGCTGTCATTAAAACAACAGAAAATGAAAAGGAAGTTAAATAAATACCAGTAATCCAACCTACAGAGCCTGAGAACTAAACAAAAATAAAGGTAAATCCTTTGAAATAAAAAGGATCGATCATTTTGTTTCAACCAAACACAAAATAGCAAGTTCACATTGCATACCTGATTTTGTAGTTCCCAGCATCTCTCAATTGGGCTATTGTTTATGATAATGTTGAAGATTTTTTTGGGAGAAAATGTTGATGGCAGAGAAGTTCCAGGGAATTGATCCCAATTCAGACCCCTTAACTCATCAGGAAGATAGTTAAAGCTTTCTGCCTCTGAAAGAAAGATCTTCTGATCATGTGGGTGCTTTGGCCAGTAGATTTCAATCCATTTCAGAGAGTGAAGACCCTCAAAGGCATTTGCTTCCAAATCCATTTTTTCAAGCGCATTAAGGTTCAAACTAATCCCTCGGGTTGCTCTCTCTCCCTAAAAAAAACACAGATTATAACAAACAATCAATATACAGAGGAATTAAAATCAACTGCACATTGTAAAAAAAAATTACCTTTGGAATTGTCAACAATTTTTTAATATCATCATGATTATGCAACATGCTCCGTTTCATAACATCTCCTTCTTCATTGACAATGTTCCAAGCCATTTCTCTTAGCAAATCATGCACCAGAATAAATTCTCCGTGTTTCTTGTCAGGATCAGAAATTAGCATGGACTTATCAATCAAATCTTCTACTCTACTAAGAGCAGCAGTATAACTGGTTTCCAAATATTTAATCAGTAAGGATTTCATGATCTCATGAAAGGAACAAGCAATGTCTAGAAAAAATCGCTTGTCTTCCTCTCCCAACTCATTGTAGCTTATCCTAAGAACATGATGAATCCCTGGTTCTTGGATATCTCCCAATTTGTTCAAGAAGCTCATCCAATACTTTGTGTCCTTGGACAACAATGTACCCCCTAAAACTTTAAGGGCCAAGGGGTTCCCACAGCAGTATGATACAACGCGACGGCAAAGATCAATGCGATCATCTAGGGGAGGGCTTGGGTCGGAACCATGCAATTTAAAGAGTTCAAGAGATTCAGAATCATTTAGACCTTTGACAGTGAGTATCTCCGCCTTTGCATATTCAAGCACTCTCTGATTTCTAGTGGTCACAATGATTCTGCTCCCCACAGCAAAGAGCCTTGTAGGATTCAAGGCATCTCCCAGAAGCAGTTTCTCTAACTGTAAGGGAGTTCTTACGTCATCGAGAACGATAAACACCCTCAACCGAGAAAGCCGTGCCCTTCGATAGCTGATATTAATATCTCCGTAACTAAGGTTGTTCTCTGACAACACTGCTGAATAGAGCTCTCGAACCAGCTCTTCAATCCCGTATTGCTTATTGCAATTTTCACCGATTCTCTCAACAAAATGGAACTTGGTCCCTTTTGTTGAGTATCGATGTTTATCATAGCAAGCTCTAGCTATAGTTGTTTTCCCAGTTCCACCCATTCCGAAAAGCCCAACAATACGAGCAACATCCATTCTGTCCATGGCCAATTTCTGATTAACCTGCACAACACGTGAATCCATACCAACTAAATTGCTGAATTGGATGCTTGGTGACATGGCTGCTAGTGTCTTTAGTACATCCTCCACGATCTGTTTCACTAATTCAGCATCGTCCCTAAGAAATCCAGAGGTAAAACCAGAAAGGAAACCGACAAGTCCAGTGAGAAAACCTAAACCCTTTAAAACTGCAATCTATTGACATATATGAATCGGAATTGTGCAGCTGCAAAATGATAATACTCACGGGATAGCATCGGAGGTGCGGCCAGTCTTATGAGCAACAGCTCTCAAAGCATCCTTGCATCGCTCCTTGCAATCAGCACAGAATTCGCCGAGTTTGGCAATTGTTGTGGTGTAATCTCCAGAGTCCCCTGCCACAGCGGTCCAATCCACCTTGTAGAAGACCGGGAGCGACTTGTGGCCAAACTGGACGACGCTTTGAGCTATGGTGTCAACCTCTTCGAGGCACCAGCTCGAATCAGCGAACTTCTCCGAGAATATCACCACTGAGATCGCAGTTCTTTCGAGGACGTTGAGGAGCTCGCCGATGTCCTCCGTTACTGTGAGCATCGTGTCTACGAAGAATCTGATTTTCTCCTTCGACAAAGCTTCTCTGAGGTGGGCCATGAAACTGTGGCGGACGTCGCCTCTGAAGCACAAGAAGACGTCGTATTCCCATTTTCCTGTGTACAGAGAAGAGGAAGAAGAAGGAGGTGGTAATACGGCGGAGGAAGATGATGAGGAAGCCATTGACGGGACCGGATTATATAATCACTGACTTAACTTTAAAACATTGGTTAACTTAACCCTCTCAATTTGGCGAAGAAATCACTCAATCAGCAGCTTGAAGAACCCTAATCGAGTAGATGTGTATATAAAGAGAGGAATTGAGCTTTGATGAACATCAGCCGAGTTGATTAGGTGAAAATGTCGTTAAAAAAATAGCAAGGCTGCGTTGACCAAGAAGCAACAACGAAAATGATGTTAAAGAAATCAGAAAAGCGCGGATGAATTGAAATTATTTCAATTTTAAATGAGGACTAAGCTTCACAAGTCGTCCAAATGACTGGAGAATGTGGAAGATGAATATCGTTTTAATTTCTTATAAACTGATGGGCCGTAGGCCCAATTAAATTTAGAATGTAGGCCCGGTTATTTTCAAATGGAATTACGGGTGTTGTTGGGCCAATTACATCAAGCACAAATATCAGCGATTTAGCTATTTTTGCCCCCAAAATTCAAAATTCATACATTCTTTTCTCAGAAACCCTAACCCCCAATTCGTAATTCCATCGACCAATTGTTGGTTGTTTTCTGTCTCTTCCCTCTATCAGTAGTTTCGAGTTCAGAGCGGTGGTGATCCATCGATGAAGGTAAGTGTCTGTGTGCTCTCTTGTTCTTAGTTCTTCCAATTTCTACGTTTTCGAATTTCTAATCATTTTTGTTGTTTCTTCTTCCTCGAACCAGAGTTCATCGAGCTGAGATATTCCAACTATGGAGAACACCTGCAGTGGCTTCCTGTTACGGAACAAAGACAGGTTAAGCCATCTTCCCGACTCAATTCTTTATCACTTCCTTTCATTTCTGGAAACCAAATATGCAGTTCAAACCTCTGTTTTGTCCCGTCGTTGGAGAAGTGCGTGGAAGTATGTTACTGCTCTCCACCTTCGTAGCGTGTTGAGTTTTTCATTACGAATCTTTTGGCATATTGTTTGTTCTGTTTTGACGAGTTTGGTTTTCGGCCGATTTTTGTTTACATTGATTTGCGTGCCTGCTGATTTCGGTGTGAATTTCGCAATTCCAATTGAACCTAGATGTTATAGCCTCAGGTAGGATTGTTGTGCTATGAATTGGTGACCATTGCATGTCAATTGCCATGATGAATTGATATTTTGTCGGTTCTGTTGACTTGTGTTGACCGTTATGTTGACCTCGTGCTCTCCACCGTATGCTTCTGTGCCTTTCGATTCCTCTGTATTCCCTGTGGTTTGCTGATGTTATGACCCTTGTTTTGATTGTATACCCCACTTGGTTCCTCCCAATTCCCCTCGAATTGAGTTTGTGGACAAGTGTGGGGTACATGTTAGTTTGACTAATTCGAGGTGTTGTTTATGACCCCGGTTTGCAGGAACTCAGGTAATTTCAAAACCACTGGGGCTGATCGGGAGAAACGAAAGAAGGCCATGTTTGAGAGGGCACAACCCATGGATACCGACCTCATCCCGGTCCACCAACCCATTCCGGAGATCCCACGTCCGAGGGCCACTCCTAATCATGATATTCCGGACCCCGGCACTCTTCCGGACCTCCACCCGTGCCTCGCCAACCTTCCACCGGCCTACTTTGAGCGGTATTGGAAAATCAAAGACGTCCCGCCTGCATCCTCCCTCGCGTGCCTCGACTTGGACTCCTTGGAGGAACACAACACCGAGTGTCTGACAATCTCCACCATTGCCTTGCTGAGGCTGGGCTACTCGCTCTCTCCACCGCCGGCTTCGCCTACCCACTGGTCGCACTCCAGGAATTCTGGAGCTCCTTTGAATGGGACACGCACAAGTCCAGACAGCACCTGAAGTGTATCACCTTCCGCCTTGGTGGGATGCACCACGAGGCTTCCTTCGACGACCTCGCCGAGCTGCTCGCCATCCACCCCAACCACTACTCCCACGCCACCCACGGGTGGGACAACAACAGCTCCACCACTCATCCGCCCTATCTAGACATCTGGCGCCACATCACCGGCCGTCCGAATGCCGACCTCCGCCAACCAACTGTAGGTCAGATCTCTCACCCCCTGTTCCGTTTCTTGCATTACTTGTGGAGACAGTCTCTTTGTTATGCAATTGAGGATCGGCGTACCCGACACCACGTCTCCCGGGAGGAGCTGCAGCTCTTTCGAGCTGTCTATGAGGGCCACCGCCTTCACCCTGGGTGGTGCCTTGCCCGGTTCTTCCACAAACGCACGACGACCAAGAAGCTGCCCATCGAGCTCCCAGGGGGGCCCTTTGTGGCTCGCCTCCGCCTCAATGCCAACTGGGGCCCCGAGGTCCCGCGCATTCGAATTGGATATGTGGGCGTAGACATCGCCCAGAAGTATGGCCTCAACCTGTCCATCACCCCCACAACTTATGTACCAGCAGGAGCTCCACCCCGACAGGACCCTCAAGAGGACGAGCCCCCGCAACCACAGACTTTTGACTTCGGTGAGCCACAACACGGAACACCTCAGATGCCACCGCCCCAGCCGCAGTTCACTGACCAGTACGGTCAGATGCTTACCCAGATGCAGCAGTGGCAGACGGACTTCTCCTCCGGCTCCCACCAATGGCAGAAGGACATGGTAGCCTATGTGGAGGATCTCACCACCTGGAGGGAGCAGCAAGACAGTTGGAGGGCCGACCAGGATGCCAGGTGGATTGTCACCGAACGCCAGCATAAACTCCAGCAGACGTGGCACGATGAGGAGGTAGCTTGGCGCCGGGAGTTCAGGACCCACTTCCACATGCCGCCACCGCCTGACCCTGCCCAGTGATCGGTTTGTATTCTTTTCCCTTTCTTTTTATTTCTTCTTTTTGGATCTCGGTCTAAGTTTATTATGTGTGGATTAAGTTGGGTCCCTTTACGGCCGAGGTATTTCTTGATTCGTGTACTCATAATCTATTTATATGCTTCTTCTACTTCCAGAGAAGTGTTAGCTCATGTTTATATTAACTTTGACTTGTATCTTTGTTTGCAGGTTTTGAGTAATATTCCGGAGTTCCTAGAACGACAACCCTCTCCTTTTACAAGACTAAAGACTTTAAGATTGAGGCACGAACAACTACCAGATGCAGTGATCAACTACTTTGTAAAAGGTTGTTCTGGTACAAAAAAAACCAGAGGTGAAGTTTGAATTTCTATTCTCGCCATAGTGTTCGAGTCTTTTGCGAACGAAATTAAACCCAACTGCTTCGGTACCTTCATGATATATTCATTAAAATGAATTCCATCAATATGACAGCTTTTGAGTTTATGGTTCTGTGTTTCATCGGCCCCTATGATCATCGAGAGATGCTGCATTATTCAACCCTTGGAACAAGGAGATTAATCGTCACTACGTGGGATTCTCGGGGAAAAGACATCTGATCATGAAAAAAAACATGGAGATTGTGAAGCTAAACCATTCATGAAAAAAAAAAGATGCAATGTTCTTCTAACTCATTTGCCTTTCATTTAATCAGATGTGGTCCAATTGTTTGAAAATGGAACCATCTTTCCTGGATCTCCGCAAGCTCACCAGCGACTTGAACAAGCGTTTGCTTCTGCTGGAATGGTGTTCATTCTCATCTCTTCTTCCTCCACCTCCGCTATGTTCCGACCTCGACAACAATCTCCGAGGAGGTAAAGGATTCTACAACAACACACACATTCAAACATAAGAATATGTATTGTTTCGTCTGACATTCGGTTGATGTAGAGCGAATCTTGAACAACATTCATGTAGAAAATCACCTGTTGCTTCCCGCCATTGACGTAGTTTGGAGACATTGATCTCTTGACAAGTAGAGATCCAGACCTCAGAAGTTGGTACTGCCGTGGAGACTCAGTACTACTTCGATCTGTTGCATTTTCACATAAAGTTATCTGTCAGCTCAGCTCATGAACATCTTAAGCAAGTTTCAGAATCAGAATATATCACATTGATAGGTAACTTCTACTACTTACTAGTACTAGTACTACTAGAACTCCATGAAAAGGGCAATGTTGCTCGTCTTGAAAACGCCTGTGGATATGCCAACTGGGAATACCCTTCTCTGCCGCGCACACAAGAAAAACCCAAGCAAGCAAGCATTAATCTCCAAAGATTAACATTGACACAAAAGATTCTAGAGGAAGACAACTGAAACAAAGCAGTGGCGAGATTTACCGCAGAAAGGATGAGGGCTGCCACTGGTTTCCCTATGAACATCTTGTGTTTCTGAATGAGGATAATGATGGAAGTCGATATCGAGGCTCGAGCAGCTACGTCTGCTACGAGCAGCAGTCCCGTCTTCCTCTGCTGAACAGAAGAACTTGTTATGGACCTCACAGAAAATCAGCATTTCCAAAGTGACAGCTACAGTCTGAAAACTTGGTATCTATATATGCCTGGAATCATGTACTGTTTGTGGTACTGGTTGGGAGGTTTAAACGCCAGAGAGTTGTGATACATCCCGCCTTGGCTTAAGTACTGTTGCCAAGTTTTCAATCTCTGATCATCAACATTGAATGTGGTCACAACTTGGATGTGAATTTCCCAACATTAAAAAATCTGCAGCTTTGTACAGGGAAATAAAAAGGGTAATGAATAACCTGGTCCATGGTATAGACTCTGAGGTCCATTGAAGCAACTTCACAAGTTGTGTGGTCGATGTAGCTGTTAAGCTTGAATGCCACAGAACCCAAGTGGTCGACTGTATTGATCAGGGCTTTAATGGTGTAGTCTTTGCAGGTTTCAATCACCCTGGGTAGAAAGTAACATACTTTAGAGGAACACTGTTGAAATGTGCTTTAGCTAGTTGTAATTTCTTACATGGGTTTATGGTCTTCTTTGCTGTAAGACTCTTCAAACTGCTCAGCTGCACTGTACAATTGTTCTCTGAGACTCTTCAATTCCTGAAAAGGGTTCAAGAAAGAAATGAAGAAGAAGATGTTCGAAACTTCTGACTCGAACCGGGGAAAGAATCTTACTTTGAGAGTGGCAGAGAAGAGTGTTTTCTGCAGCATGAGGTGTTCATCTGATGTTGCAGCTCCATAGGAAGATGAGCTGCTGTTGATCTCCATGAAAGAACAAAACATAAAAACTGAGTAAATTAAACCATCTGTGGCTTTTGATCTGGACTATATAAAAGCCAAAGCTGTTGAGACTGATTGAGATGGGGGGCAACTGTTGCTTGTTCATGTGATGAAGCAGTGGGGTTTGACTAATATGAGTATATGACAAAGAAATCCATGATGCTGTGTGATTGGAAATCTCAAGGTCTTTTGTTGGGTTGTGATTAAAGAAATTTCAGAACTATTGGGTCACCAATATTAGTAACTGTGACAAAGAAAGCATTCAACTTTCAATGGTTTTAATTAATTATGAACACTATGCTTTGGCCCTACCATTTACAGCAGTTGGAACTTCTATTTACTTACCTACTATCCATCTCAAGAATACTGTATAGGGTTAGCAGAAGGGAGTTCTTTGTTCCCAATTTGGATTGATTTGATTTGTTTCTCTTTGTCCATTTAAAATTGCTGGTTTGTTTGATAAATGAGGGTAGCTACCTGAGATTTAAGATGGTTGTTCCACCTGAAGAATATGGATTCATGAAATACAACTATATCAACCACCTTCAATGAATTATCAGTTAGATCTCTCACATTTCATATGTATTACGCGTGTCATGAACTGAACTTGTCCTGCAGAATCTTGATTTAATTTAGCGCATTTTCATAATTACAAACGTGTGATCTCTCACATTTCACGTGTCTTACGCATGTCATGGATAGAACTTGCTCTACAGAATCCTGATTCCAAAAATTTTGTGCAATTTCATAATTACAAATAGTGTGATCTCCAATAACGATTTTCTTGCACAGTTTTCCTAATTGTGACGGAAAAAAAACTGTTATATGTGATTTGTGTAATCGTGATTTTAGGGTTTAGGGAGTTTCATCACTAAATAATCCGATAAATTCCCCTACATAGTTCTCCAATTCTGATAATCCTTCATTTCTCATGCATCTCACGCATCTCGTATCTCTTATATGTTTCAGGAACTCAACCAGCTTGTGCAGAAACGTGAATGAGAACAACTTTTCCAATCGTGAATGAGAACAAGGATTCTCGAAACAATTTACCGACAAGTGAGAATGAAAACACACACCACGTTCTTAATCTGATTAGAAGATCAATAAAATTAATTGTCATCAATTTATCGTCACATCCACCCTCCCCGCTATATATGGTCGTCAGTAACCTCAATTTTCGCCAGGCGCGATTGTTAGTAACCGCTATTTCAGAGAGTTTCTCCATTCAATAATTGGATCACAATTCTCATGTCATGAAATCAATCAGCTCGTCAAATCGTAATTTCATAGAACTCGCAACAATCTCATAACGATATAATCCCCAAAACTCAGCAATATCTATATATTAAATCTCGATTTCCACGCACAATTATCCCAATCGTGAATGAGAAAAAAAAATCCTCGAAACAACTTAACAATGAATGAGCTGATAGTGTCAAAACCAGAGTAAGCAAAAATGATGATGACCTACGCCTATTGAGCTATACTAGAATCAGAAGCTATGACAGTGTTGCTAACTATTATCAGCTCATTTAAACTTAACAACTGGTTTCATGTTAGAAGACCCTTTAAGAAAGTAGTTGATCACTGCGAATGGTGCATGGCCAGCCTCCATGGTCAACAACTTCAATCTCGTAAAGGGAGATGGTTGGTTTTCGAGGAACTCGGACATAATCATCAGTTCCTGCATAAAACATGTACCATTTTAGAACATAATGAGGTAGCATTTCCTAACGTAGATTGTGGGAACATGAACAAAGGAATAATACCGCGACAGTACTAGAGCGCAACATAAGTGACGTTGCATAATTCAACCTGTTGAACAAGGACGTCATATAGTCGTAGTGGTCGCCATCCTCTGTGTAATAGTGCAGAAATCGGACACCAACATCAGCATAGTCAAGGGAAGGAATGGTTAACTCTGAGAATTCTAGCATTCCGAAGACATCGTCAAGGGTGAAGGACTTGAGTTTTGGTGCATAGATTCCAACCCTAGGAAACTCGATAAATGCAAGATCCAGACTAAGCAATTGGAGCCCAGAAATCCTGAGTACCTTGTTACGATTGCCACTGCCAGGAAGCACAAGAGTCAGCACCAAATGCTTTAGACATGGAAGTCTAGAAAACGGGTCGACAACATCTTCTTCGTCATTTAACAAAACTTTGCAATGGCCC
Organism: Linum lewisii; assembly: GCA_034768395.1. NCBI lineage: Eukaryota > Viridiplantae > Streptophyta > Magnoliopsida > Malpighiales > Linaceae > Linum > Linum lewisii. The sequence goes on from CM068301.1 coordinate 60,119,493, forward strand.
AACTCCAACTTCGTCAAAACCTGGAAACCAGAAGATATCCATCCGATATCGAGAGCGAAAGCTCTCAATTCCAGAGTTTTCAGACTGCAGTCATCAATGGAGCCAAACATATCAGAGAACGGATATTTCTTATTACCGCAATCCCAATTACTATGCGGGTCAATCGCTAAATGCTGAGTGCCATGGGACAAGGCATACTTGATGATCCTTGCAACTAGAGCCTCTTCTCGTTCCTCGAAAAAATCTACTCCGCCAACGAAGGTCACCTTCGTAAGCGAAAGGGGATATCGCAGGGATAAAACCTTGTCTACGAATCCTTCGAAACTCTTGTAGTTACGAATGTATTCGAAGGAATCGTAGGGAATATTGATAACAGGGACATGATTCCAGGCACATCTCCATTGCCGAGATAAGACAGAGGTCTGCACGGCTGATCTAGTGTCGAGGAACGAGAGGATATGATGAAGAACGGAGTCAGGAAGATAGCTTAACCTGTCTGTTGAATCTTGTATTCGGCAGCTTCTTGCTGCTTTGTTTAACTTCCTTCGCTGATGCTGTTTGCATAGCTCTCTGTCTTGATGAGAACTTGCAACTTCATTGCTGTAAACCCTAGGTCGAGATAAGATTACACAAGGATCAGGAAAATGTAGCCAGAAAACGTTGATAAGCGGACGGCCGCTATTTAGTAAAGATGAATCAGAGATACAGAGAGCCGACTATAGAACGAACAAGAATCATGATAATGCACGGGGCATTAGGCTTTATCTCAGAATAATAAAAATTTAATTGCCTAGATTAAAATGATTTTATATTATTAAAATCTATTTTTATAATTTAGATGCCACTTTCTTGCCAAACAATGAGTTCATCCAAACAAAAGTACTGATGCATCCTTCGAGATTATATCCTCCATTCAGAACACTGATGCATCCTTCGAGGATTTGTAAAACTTCCTCGACGAGGATCAATAGCAGGTTTTGGCTATGGTGGAACAGGATTGTAGTTTGGAGTCGCAATCTCTTACATAAGCTTCAAGAGAGAAGGTGACCCTTGCGAATCAAGTGGCATTAGGAATCGAAACAAACTGCTCTGCAATCTGGAGTTTTTTCTTGCTTCTTGCTCCGAAAATAGTACACACAGAGTCAGGAGTTTGCATCCTTGTTTGTAACACATTGATGATCCACAATAGATGAGCTTTGACGAAGAAGATGAAGCGAGATTGAGGTTGTGTCTTGTAGAAACCGGTAAATCTGCATCTCTATGATAGCTGACGTTTGGCCATTGAACAGAGCGAAACATTTGGCCATCCAAATGTTCGTTCTAATCTAAAACCACTTAGAATCTAACAGTACATTCCAATATGCATCAGTAAGGAAACAGAAATGCAAAGTCACAGAGCAGCAACAGTAGAGAGAGCAAATAGAGACTGCACAAGGTAGAAATTTATATCACCAAAGTCGATACATTCACTAAAAAGGTGAGCTAGATTCTAGAATAGAATGCTGTTCTTAAGGAACTGATAGTTTCAATACCTGAATGAGCAAAAGTGCAAAATAATGACATGTTCCTAATGAGCAGCTATACCAGAATCAGAAGCTATGGCAAATTAGTTAACTATCAGCTAATGTAAACTAAACAACTGGTTTCATGTTAGAAGACCCTTTAAGAAAGTAGTTGATCACTGCAAAAGGTGCATGCCTAGCCTCTATGGTCAACGACTTCAATCTCCTAAAGGGAGATGGTTGGTTTTTTAGGAACTTGGACATAACCCTCAGTACCTGCATAAAATACATATACCAATTTAGAACATAAGGTTGCATTTCCTAGGTGAGGGCACGTAGATTATGAAAATGTGAACAAAGGAATACCTTGATGGTACTGGAGCGCAACATAAGTGACGTTGCATTATTCAAACCGTTGAACAAGGAAGTCACATAGTTGTAATCATAGTCCATGTACTGGTACTCAAAATCAACACTAACATCAGCATACTCGAGGGAAGAAAGGGTTAGCTCTGAGAATTCCAACTCTCCAGTTTGATCATCAAGGGTGAATGACTTGAGTTTTGGTGCATATATTCCAATCCTTTGAAAGAAACTATATTCTAGATCCAAACTAAGCAACTGGAGGCCCGAAATCATGAATGCCTTGTTATAATTGCCATAACCAGGATGAATATGTCTCATCACCAAATGCTTCAGACAGGGAAATCTAGAAAAGGGATTAACAACATCTTCATCATTTAACAAAATCGTGCACTTGATTAACTCTAACTTTGTAAGAACCCGAAAACTAGAAGATTTCCATCCAATATCGAGAGCGATAGCACTTAATTCTAGAGTTTTGACATTGCAATCAGTGATGAAGCCAAACATATCAGAGAATGGGTATTGCGTCTCAGCCCAATTCCCATTATATTGCAGGTCAATCGATAAATGTTGAGTGTGATGGGATAAGGCATGTTTAATGACCCTTGCAAACAGATGAAGATGACCCTCTCTCGTTCATCATCCCATGGATGTGCTGTGTCGATGAAGATGACCTTCCTAAGATTAAAGGGATATCGGAGGGACAAAACCATGTCTACAAAGCTTTTGAAATTTTCATAGAAACCCTCAGCGTTACCACTCTTTTCAAAGGGATCACTATGGATATTGATAACGGGGAGATGCTTCCAGATGCATCTCCATTGTCGGGATAAGACGGAGGTCTGAACAGCTGATTTCGTGTCAAGAAACGATAGGATATGCCAAAGTACAGAGTCAGGAAGATAGCTTAACCTGTCCATAGAATCTCCTTTCTTATGCTTTTTGGCAGCTTTCTGTGACTGGGGTTTGCTACTACTCTTCTTCATAGCTCTACTGTGAACCCTAAGTGGAGAAACAAACAACAACAAAAAAAAAAAAGGATTTGGAAAATGTAGCCAGGAAAGAAGTAACAAACGCAATAGACCATTGCTGCAAGCGATGAAACAGAGAAACGGAAAGCGGACTACAAAACGGACATTTAGGGATTTACCTGTTCACGGTGGCAGAGCAGAATCTAATGCCGCAGTAGTAGCTGAAGAACAACAAAGCAGAATTTGGAGAGGACTATTCAAAGTTCAAACCAGTGATATTAGAGCAGGGAGCGGATTCCAATCGGCTCAGTTCAGTTCAGTCTTCATAACAAAGCAGGATATTAGGACAAGGAAAATGGAAGGGAGGGAAGGGAAGTTCGAACAAATTTGCTAAGGGGCTGAAGGCCTAATATCTCAGATTGATCTGAGACGGACATCCTCTGGTCCAGAATCATTCTCATCTTAGATAGAGATCCTAAGGCTGGGGTGAATGCGGGGGTATTGGGGGAAGTTTGTGATAAATGAAATTGTATTTTTATTTAATTTTTAACTGGCTCGGTAAACGTAATCGGCTTTTAACCTTTCTCTCTCCTAATGCATGTCTAATACCACTAACACACGCCGTCAGTCTCTTTCTCTCCCTATCTCTCTCTTTCTCCCTATCTATCTAATACGACTGACACACGTCGTTAGTCTCTTTCTCTCCCTATCTCTCTCTTTCTCCCTATCTATCTAATACGACTGACACACGAGTTCTCCCTCTCTCTCTTTTCTCCCTCACTCTCTCTTTCTCCGTATCTCCGACGCCGACGGATTTATTTTCCGTCTCCATCGCCGACGGTTTTTTTGTGTTTTAGCAACCGCCGTCGAGCACCATAAACCCGTAATTGTCGCTGATAACCGCCGATACCCCTTATCCCTTCCAACCGTTAAAGATAACCGCCGATACCCCTAATCCCTAAACCGGCGCAGATAACCGCTTGCAGCTGTCGTAGATAAACCGTGCCCTAGGTATGTAACTGTTAGGGGTGGCAATTCGGTTAACCGCAAAAGGTTTTTTAGACTTTTCTTTTGTTTGTTCCACGCTCTGATACCAAATATTTACTAAAAATTGCAAACTCTTATTCCTTGTTTGTTTGTACGATTTTGATTTCCTTTCTTCAAAAAATTTCATTAAAGTTTTCTTTATTTATTGAATTTGTCGTTATTAGTTTTCCCTCTAAATTTGGTTGTCAATATGCCCTTTAAACTAGGGTGTCTAATTTTGACTTTCTTGCTTTATGATTTTTATTAATAACATACCACTTATTTTTATGCATACTACTATTTTAATGTAGATTTTTATATTATAGTCTTTGTAAAATGTTTCTTCTCGTTAAGACCGATGTTTTTTAATTTATCGGGTTGATTCTCTTTTCTTTTTATTATTTTCCATCGATTTCGCTTTATTTTCCTAACACTTCGAAATGGTCTTCTACTCATACTTTATTCTAATAAGTTTTCGCTATATTGTCCTATAGCATTTTTCTCAATTAACTCGATCAGATCTGTTATTAGTTGATCTTCTCGAATGAATAGGGCCTTCATTTCGGTCATTCCTCTTATTTCTATATTTTCATTTTTCATGTCTTCTTTATATTCTAAAAGTTCTTTTTTAATATCTTTCCAGGATTCTGGGTTTCTCCCTATTCTCGTTTCTATTTTAGTTATTAACCTATCGAAGTAATAGATTATTTTATTTAAATCTTCTTCCATTTTTCTATTCTATTGCTCAAATCAGTAATCATTTGTTTTAGTGTTTCTATTTCATTATTATCCTGATTTTGATGGATTATCGTGATATTTTTTATATCTTCTTTCCGACCCTGATCGTCTATTTCCATGGGTTGGAATCTTTCTGATTGGGTTATTCTTCCTATTTGGTTTATTTTCCTAGGATCTTGTTGTATAGATCGTCTATTTGGTTCGGCTTTTACTATTTTTAGTGGTGCTTCCAAATGGACTATTGGTTTAAATAGGTCTTCAATAGTGATGACATCTTTATCTTTAAATGTTAAGCTATGATGACTGTTTGTTAGAGCATAATTTATTTGATATGTTACCGAGAATGGTTTACTATTTTCCTTCATTAAATCATCTCTTTTTAATTCATATTTTATGATTATTGATGAGTCTAAATTTTCATCCGTTAGACTTAATCCTTGTTGTAAATTTATGTCAAATTTTATTATTCCATAACTTAGGTTTCATGATCCTTTAGCGATGATACTTTCTTCTTGATTTATGATCCTGTCATCCCTGATTTCTAATTCTATGGGAGCATTGATTCCTAGTTTCATGGTGGATTTAATTATAATTTGAATTGTACTAATATGAATATAAGCTATTTTCGCTCGTTCTTCCGGTTTTAATTTACTTAATCTTTTCCTAATTTGCTCTTTATTGATGATTTGTACTAAAAAATTTCCATTCGCTTGATTAAAGGGAATCGCTACTTCTCCTATCATTTTACCGTATTTTATTATGTTATCCCTATTGAAAAGTTTTGATAAAAGGATTTTGTAACGAAGTTTTGTGTTTCTGATAATGTGAAATTCGTTCTTTCTTTTATTCTCTTAACATCTATTAATCCGTCTAGAAAATAATTATCTTCTTCTTGCCTTTGAATATAATCAAACATATTATCATTATTTTCTGTCATTAGAAGGAGAGTAAAAACTTTATACCTGAGTGGCTTCGTTGATGGATCTTGATCCGTTCTTGCTTCTGTTCTTCGTGCCTTCTTATGTGGTTGATTTGTGGGTAGTTGGTGATTTGTTGTTATTTGGTGATTTTTTTTAGATATTGTGTTTTGTAGGAATCCAGGAAATAAATTCCAATCCTACGTTTGGCCTCCAGGATAGAAATCCAAGCCAATGAGAGGGTAAGTGAGAGACTTTCTTTTCTCTTGAAAACCACTCTGCCCTTTATTTATGAAACATAACCTCCTTATATAGATGGAGGAAGGACGTCTATAGCGTCATTGCTTACAACATTAGGAAAGAAAAGAAGTGAAAACGACAAAAAGTAAAAGCTTTGAAAGTTACATGCACGACTTTTTTGAGCGGGAGTCGGCCAACCCGTATTTTTTGTCTTTTACTCCATTTTCCTTTTCAATAATGGAGTCTTGTCTCTTGATAATGGAACTCCTCCATTATTTGTTCCATTGATGACACTTCACGTGTTTTTGTTTGTTGCCCACTTTCTTCCATTATTCATGCTATTTCACTTTCTTTTGCCAACTTTCCTTCGTTGTTTTCTTCCGTATTGTCTCCACACCATTCACAAAGGTGGTCCTCGTAGTTGATTAGTTGTTTGCATAGCTGTTTCTTTATTGATATTGGTAATCCCGCAAGTGTTCCACTAATCTCAGTGAACTCCTTGGTCATTCTATTTATTGCTTCGAATTCTTCGGCAATTAACTTATTTTTTGATCTGCTAATGATAATGATATCAAAGCTGCTGTAATTCACCTTTGTCTGACTGTTTGGTTCAATATTTGTCAAAGCTCTGCAAACTGCTGATAGTCCTTTTACCAGATGATCTGGCCTTTGTTCATAGTTCTTGAGATTATCCCTAGATGGATAATCATTGTTTGATACCCCATAAGAATTACTGCTTTTGTTCTTAGTAGTAATTCTTCTTTTTCGTTGAATATTGGGTGGCTGCTTGTATATTTTAGGAAGATCTCTCTTCCTTTGGCAAATGTTTCCATATACCTCCGAATTATATATTCCATTTTTTGAGGGAAATGTTTGAATACCTTTGACGTTGTCGTATAGATGGTATCCAATAGTCCGTATTGGTGCAGATCGTATATTAGCTCTGGTGTTGCTTCCTCTGTTGCTACGACCTTTGGTCCCCCTCTGTTAACGGGATAAAATCTCATTGTTGTATTTTGCTCCACTTTATCTTAGTAATTTATTATCATGCTCCAATGATTCGTAAACCCTTGGAATATTGGCTTCCTGGCTTCTTCTCTCTCTTGTGTTGTTGGAATATTCCTGATGCTTGGTATCTTCATTACCATTTTTTGTTGCATTTGTTGTTGTTGTCCTGATGGTTCTTTCAAGGCCATTGCCTTATATGATTGCTGAAGAGCTCGTTCTGCTTCTTCTTTTGTTTTGTATGATTGATGTTGTACTGGTTTTCCTGTAATATGGTGGGACGCAATTGCCCAGCTGTTGTATAATCCTCTGAATGGTCCGTTGAAAATGACGTACCATTTATTATTTTTCCTTTCGTCTTCTTCATATTTTTCTTCTGTTTCTTTTTCTCTTTCTTCATTTTCCACCATATCTGCCCATCTTGTTGGTTTGCTGGTGGATGCTTGCTGCTTGACTTCTTTGTTGTTGCAAGATTGCTTTTGTTCCTCCGTTGGTTTCTGCTATTTTTGTAGAATGTTGATGGTGCTTTTTAGTTCTTCCACCTCCCCCTTGCAGAGAGAGAGCTGATCCTCAAGTGCCTGTATTTTCTCCAATTTCTGCATCATCTGGTTTGTCAAGGCTTTGATGATTCCTTCCATTCCCTTGTTAATGTGTCGGTGAAGGGGTTGTTGCTGGATTTGATATACTTCAGATATGGGTTGTAGTAGTGCAGTTGTTGCTGCCACCGGATCAATCGTCCTTTGTTGAAGTCCGCTTGTAATTTGTATCTCCAAAAACCTGTTACATATTTAGAATCGGTTTGAAGCTCAAACCTTGTTGATAATAATTCTAGTTTCCATTTTTTCAATGTTCTGAGACAAGCTAGTGTCTCTAATTCATGTATTGGATAATTCTGTTCAGTAGTAGTAAATGTTCCAGAAATATATTTGCATAATTTCTTAGAATATTTATCACTATTGAACGGAATTGATGATACCCGAGAATCCGAAGACTCAATAATTCTGTCCGTAGACTGATAATCTTTAGGCTTTCTGCCAGAGATATTAACCTCATTTTTTCCAATAATATTACCAAAATTGTCCATTTGTAATAATTCCTTGCCATTTTGTATGGCTAACATGCATCCTGCCACGTATCTTTAGATGCATCTGTCTGAATTATCAAAAAGTCTTTCTCACATGGATTATATAATTTTGGTAAATACTGGCATTTTTCTTTCATTAATAAAACTATTTTTGTATCTTGATCTGTCCAGGGCTTTTAACTAAAATAAATAAAAAAATTAACTATTAACCTAAATAAATACGTTTGAAAACTATTTATTTGTGTAAATATAATCGCCCCAGGTATAGGCGATATCGCCCCAGGCCTAGGCGATATCGCCCCAGCACCGAGAATTGTCACCCGTGACTCGCGATTAGATTCGGTTGAGTCACCGGTGTGAAAATAGCCAAGGATTAGGCGATATCGCCTAGGGCATGGGCGATATCGCCTAATGCATAGGCGATATCGCCTACATCTTGGATCACTAAGCACCCTATAAATTCCTTGTTAGTTTCGGGGGTTAGTCACCAAATCGAAAGAACTAACATTCTAAAATGGCCGACTACACTTTGTCACGAGAATTCCGAATCCAAGTTTTCTGGGGGGGCCGTATCGTTCAGGATTGGACCGGCTTATCCTACGAAGGGGGAAATAATGTCCGTCTGAAGATGACCAAGCGAGCGACCTATGATAGTGTGGTTACCGTGTTTCGGCGGAAAATGGGTCTTGGAGCGGATCAGATAATCCAGTCATTTGTCTGGAGAATGCCGATATACAGTTCTGAGGGAAATCTGTCGCATTTCGTTTCTAGGCCGATATCGGACGACAACGGCGTACAAGTCATATACGACTTAGTTCGCGTCAACCCATTTTTCGAAGTTGCCGAGTTGTACGCCTTGATGGAAGAGGAGCCGTCTCAGTTCTCCGATTTCTCGGGGGTCATTCCAAATCAGATGGCAGAGCAGAGCCAAACGTATGATGGGGAATACATGGCGACCAGTCATATCGGTCCGGAGGAGGAGGAGGTTGACCAAGAGGGGTTGGCGCGAGATGAATATGTCAGCACTGACGATTCTGGAGATGAAAGGAGCCATTGCTCGGCGGACGAAGGGAATCCAAACGTCGACGATGACATTGGCCAAACCGACGAGGAAGACGATGATGAAGAAGGGGGAGCCACAGCAAATAGCATGGAAGTTCATGTGCCACTGGAACATGCCACGAGCGAGGGTGACGACTGTGACGACATTATGACAATCTCCAACACCTACTCCATGGACAGGCGCTTCCAGATCCCAGCAAGGCGTACTGGTCGGTGGAGATGGAATTCTTCTTGGGTCAGACATTCTCTACCAAAGGTCAACTGGTGTCCCTAACGAAGAGCCAAGCAGTCATCCGCAACTATAAGTACAGGGTAATCACTTCCAACCCGAAGGAATGGGCCATCAAGTGCATCGACCCGACGTGTCCTTGGAGGATGCGTTCTACACTTAGCAACAGATATGGATTCTGGATAATACGACAACTCAACAACGGCCACAGTTGTGACCGGTCAACGATACTAGGGCCCCACCCACAGCTCGATGTCACGCTGATCTCAGATGCAATCATGCACATTGTGCGCAGAGAGCCGGGGTTGAAGGTTGAGACAGTTATTGATTGCATTCTGGAGAAGTACCACCGCAAAATATCGTACCCGGAAGGCGTGGTTTGGCAAGCAACGTGCTGTCGAGAAGCTGTACGGTGACTGGGTGGCATCATACAACAACATTGAGACAATCCTGAATGCTATTCGGCTCACAAACCCCGGGACACGGTACGAGATCATAACCCACCCGCGGGTAATGTAGGATGTTCAAGAGGGTGTTTTGGGCGTTTGGCCATGCATAGAAGCCTTCAAGCACTGCTCTGGGGTCATGATCATTGACGGCACATTCCTCACGGGCAAGTACAAGCAAGTGTTGTTGATGGCTAGTACATTCGATGGGCAACATCGGATTGTTCAATTGGCGTACGCCATAGTTGACCAAGAGGATCACGATAATTGGAAGTGGTTCATGGAGAATCTACAGAGACATGTGACCAATCGGGCCAACATCACAATCATCAGTGATCGACACAAGGGGATAGCAGCGGCAATGCGCAACATTGATCGAGGGTGGGTATGGAGGTGGTGTCTACGCCATTACGTAAGCAACTTCAACAAGAAACACCGCAACCAAACTTTAAAATCTCGCCTTTGGAACTTAGGTATTTGTCAACTTGTTTACGGTGTATATTTGAACTTAACTAATACAATATTCTCATACAAACTAGATATTCATAGAAGTCGAATCGCTACCCGCAGGAATAGAAGGGAATGTGCGAAAGTTTGAGGCAAAGAAGGCAGAATGGTTGGCGATCCATGATGAACAAAACGTACGGGAGCCAAAATGGGTGAATGAGGAACTACCCTTATGGAGCTTGGCCTATGACAACACTGAGGGAGGCGGTGCTCGGTGGGGAACCATGACGACCAACGCGCAAGAATGCGTGAACGGAGTACTTAAGGGCGTGCGACGTTTGCCCATGTCTTCTGTGATCGAGCACACATTCCATCGTATGGTCAAGTATTGGCATAGGCGCCGTGGGGAATACCAGGGAATGTTGGCTGAAGGGAACGCGTATACGAAGTACTGTCAGAAATTAACCGAAGAATCTACGTCAAGTTCCGTCAGACACTACGTGCTGCCGTACGATGCGGCTAATGGGGTTTACGAGGTTAAGTCTGGTCCAAACAATCAGAACCGTAGCGGTAATAATAGCTACGTTGTTCGGTTCGATAGGCAGTCGAATCGTAAGGGGACTTGCACATGCGGGAAGTTCAGGGGTACAAGGTACCGTGCTCCCATGCTGTAGCTTGTTGCACATTTGCTGGTGCTAACTGGCACAACTACGTCAGCCCCTTCTATCTGGTATCCAAGACCCAGCTAGTGTATGCTCAGTCATTCCAACCAATACTGGGTCCTAAAGACTGGATCCCACACACAGGCCTACCAGTGATCCCGCAACCTCATCTTTTTCGTGGACAGGGTCGTCCACGACACTCTCGAATCAGAAACGAGATGGATTGGCGTGAGGAGGGTCGCCCAAGTAAGTGCAGGACATGCGGTCGCGTGGGTCATAATGCAAGGACATGTGGAAGGAGACGGGACAGTGCTGGGGCGTCTTCTAGTAATCAAGCGTGAAATAAAATAGTGTATCTGTAACGTTTTTATCTCGGTTCGTTTAATAAAATAGTAGTCACTCTAGGCATAGGCGATGTCGCCTGTGACATGGACGAGATCGCCTGGGTCACGGGCGATATCGCCTGTGCCACAACAGGGGCAGTGTGCATCATAAAACCCTCCTATCACCAGCTTCCAAACACACACCACTACTTTCAATTTTCGAATTCAGTTTCCATCCACCTCGGTCACACTATGGCTTTCACACATGGGGAAAGAAGTAGAGCTCGCGATAAAGGTAAAAAACATGTCTTGTTTCCCCGTCTACTTCACGTTTTGCACTAATTACAATTGCTATTGTCGTGTAGTTTCAGAAGTTGATCGTATAATGTACAAGATGAAGAAACCTCAGGAAGACCTGTTCGAGTATGAGCTAAGTGAGGTGAATTGCTGGTGTGATTTGAGGGCAACAAGATCCATTCAACTGAAGGATCTCGAACCCTATTTTGGGTGTCCGCTTGAGAGGGAGGTATAAAGACTGGAATGATTTTTTTAATTTGTCACCTATCCCATTAATATTTCCTAACCAGCATGTTTCGTTGCCATTTTGTAAAGAACAAGGGTTGTGGTTATTTTGAAACATTGGTGGTTCGGGAGGCTGTGGACAAGATCAGAAGGGAGAAGGACAATATAATTCGGGCGAAGGACAAAGAACTTGATCGAGCTAAGAGGGAGACCCAAAGGGTCGTTAGGGAGAAGGACGAGATGATTCGACAACTGAACCAGAAAATCAAAGAACAACAAGAGCTTATGAATTTCATTATGAGAAACCCTCGGACCTGAACCGTGTTGGAACTGTTGTTTATGTAATTTTCGTAGTGAAGTTTGTTATAATAAAATGTGGCGCAGTAGTGTTCCATCCACATATAGATCGAAATGGTTGAATTTCATTGCAAAAACATTAACAGCGAAAATGACATGAAAGTGCAAATCAGTAAAATCGATCACCATAGTACGACAAATGAATAATACAACAGCCGAAACAAGTACAATCGATCACCATAGTACGACAAATACAAACAGTAAACCATAACATAAATCCAGAAACGAAAAACTACAAATGTGAGTGTCAATGCCTCCGACCCCTCTGGCGTCTCTATCGCTGCTCGTCCGTGTAGCAATCCGGTGGACGCAATGTAGTCCGATCACGTAACATGTGAGTGTACGGTGGTGTCTGGGTGGACTGCGGTACGATGTCAGGTCGATGGGCCCAATCCTCGAACCCACTGTCCTCCGAGAAACCCTGGGATCCGACCGGATGGCTCTGATCAACGTGCTGGCTGGTGGGCCCATACGGCTGGCTACTCGACGCACCTGGGTGTCCTGCATGCTGGTAATGAGGTGCCGTCGGCTGGTACTGAGGCGCCGTAGCCTGGTACTGAGGAGGGTCATCGAAACTGTAAGTCCGCCCGTCAGCGAAATCCTCGTTCCACACATAGTAGGGTGGAGGTGCGTATCCCACATCATGGTGCGCGAGACCGCCGTAATCGACATCATCCAACCCTGTACTGTGACCTCTCTGTGGGATGGGATAGCCATCATAGGGAGTGTATGTCGGCAGGCGTGATGCTGCACGTGGGCGGTGTGGTCCTCGATCGGGAAGGCGCTCATATGCTCCGCTCATAGCCAATCCAGATCGGAGCACATGACTCATGTGAGAATCACTCGTACCACTCAAAATGGTAGCCTGCTCCAACGAGGCGATCTGAAAGGCAAAACAAAAATAAAAGTTAGTGTACCCTAAGGGAATACTAAATTGCCTACAGTTACTCAAGTAGGTGGTCACTAACCATCCCCTGAAACTGTGCACCATCGTGTGATATGGCCAGGCGTGTCCGTCTCCTGTACCACTCGTCGTACTCATCATGGAAGTGGTGGCTCAATGGATCTGCTCTCACCTCGCCCTCGGCAATGTGCTGATCCCGCTCCTCCCAGAGACGTAAGTACTGTAGGTACCTAGCAGCCCAATCATGTACTGGTGCTCTGAAGTCTAGTCCTAGTAACTCCTCGACGCGAGCAGCAGGCTCGGCGTCCTGTGGGATACGCTGACCATGTCCGAACTGACGCATGCAACGATCAGGATGGTGCCATGAGACACAGTCTATGCACAGCATGGGGCAAACAGCTCACCAGAACACATCGTCCTCCAACTGATAGTCCTCCTCTCGAAAGGCGTACGGCATCCACTGGAGAATTAATAAATATATTGTAAGGAAGAATTAAGAAAATCAGAGATAGTATGTACATGAGGTTAAGATTCCTAACTACGAACTCCGTGTTCCGATCAAGTGCGTAGCGTATTTCCTCCAGCTTCATAGCCACGCGATGCTGGTGGCGCCGGATGACAGACATCCAGCGCACACCACGAGGAACGGTGTCAGCATCTGGTGGGTCACCACCTGCTACGTAGCGCTCGGCTATGCTCGGGAATCTCTCCAAGGCCCAGAGCTGGACCAGCAAGGTGAAGCCTCCCAAGTCACCTGTACCCCTCTGACTCCCAGCCGTGAAGAAGGCCGCCCTCCCCATGGCCTTATACAGCCATGCTAGTACCGCACTACCCCAACTGAACGTGGATGCAACCGCAGAGTCCCCAATAAGCCGGAGTAGATGAACCGGTATCAAGTCTCCAGTCCGGTCAGCTAGTAGAATGGCGCCAATAAGAACCCAAGTGTAGGCTCGTGCATAGCGGAGAAACAACATCTGCTGGAGCACCAGCCGGTAGACGATCAAACATGCCCTTAACCCACGAGATCTTCACTGACTGTCCCGTACAACTCCCAGCTGGGGGTCGGGCACCCAACAACTCCTCACATATGAGACCCGGCTCACGTCTGTCCACTGCTACGGTAACAGGAACTCCATCGATAGGAAGACCCGTAAGTACCTCAACATCCTCCAAGGTGATCGTCGCCTCGCCCTGGGGTATACCAGGTGGAATGTGTTCGTCTCTGGCCGCCACCTCTCAATCAATGCTGTGACGAGCTCCTTACACGGTGTGAAACCGAGTAAACGAACAACAGGGAGGAGTCGACACTCTCGCAAGAATGCCTCGTACTCTGAACTCCACTCTAAGCAAGAACTACGCTGTCGCAACTTCAGCGCCTTGCACGCATGTGGGTCACGCCACACTAAAGTAGCCCTATGCTTGTTCCCCCCACAGTAGAGAACAATCACCAGGTTGAGGCCTAACGCTCTCGGGAATCCGATCCACCAACGGTTCATCCCATCCATAGTTCGACATCTATTGTATAGTAAATTGTTAGAAAAACTATTTTATACTAATTCTCTTTCTCAAAAGTATACTAGTTCTCTAACCTCAAAATTATACTAATTGTCTAACCTCAATATTATACTAATTCGCTAACCTCAACATCATACTAATTCTCTAAACTATCCATAAATAATGACATGGTTCACAATGACATAAGAACAATAAATAATGTATGTACTACGTACCTTGTGTAATGGTGCGAGAAAAGGTCCTCTCGTTTATAAAAATCCTACAACGTCAATATGACAGTGTTAATAAATCACTTTGGAAAAAATTATCTACCATAATAACCCTAAACTAATTCTCTAACCTAAAACCCTAAACTAATTCTCTAACCTAAAACCCTAAACTAATTCTCTAACCTAAAACCCTAAACTAATTCTCTAACCTAAAATCCTAAACTAATTCTCTAACCTAAAACCCTAAACTAAATAATGTAATTTAAAAAAAAGGAGAAATGAGACTTACCTTTGCCTTAGGGGGTTACCGAGTAGTGTGGGAGAATGAGTTGAAAAAAATGGGGTGGGGTTGATTTAATTAGGGGTTGCGGGCGGGCGAGATGCCTATGGCTGGGGCGAGATCGCCATGTGTCTAGCCAGACAGCATTTACTCGGTTTGGTTGGGCAGTTTAGAATCGGTTTGACCAACAATCCTCGGTACTGGGGCGATATCGCCTAGGCCTGGGGCGATTATATTTATACAATAAATAGTTTTGAAACGTATTTTATTTAGGTTAATAGTTAATTTTTTTTATTTATTTTAGTGAAAAGCCCATCTGTCCATGACCAGGGTGTTTTTTCAGAAATCTTTTTTCTGTAAATGCTTTCTCTCTTTTGCAAGATTTTTAAGAAATCCTTGTTCACTTATATAATTTAAACATCCGAGAAAACGGTTGAATTTGTTTTCTATTTTCAAGCTGATTAGGAAATTTATCAATTTTTTCCTTGGTGTTAGGAGATAATTCAATTTCTCCAAAATTGTTTATTTTTATTCCGAGATATTCAATTTCTTCTTGAATGAGTTTTGATTTCTTTTTTGAAATAATTAAACCTTTTTCTTTAATTCGATTTAAAACTGTTAAAAATTTTCCACAATGGTCTTCCTTAGTTTGATCGGTAAAAACAATTATATCATCAATATAAGCAAGACAAAAATCTTGTAATCCTTCTAGATTGTGATCCATAAAACGTTGATAAATTGATGGTGCTTGTTTTAATCCAAAAGGTAAAACATTCCATTCATAATGTTTTTGTGGTGGACATGAAAAAGCTGTTAGAGGTTTAGTGTTCTCATGCAATCTTAACTGCCAATATCCTGATTTAGCATCTAGACTACTAAACCATGTCTTTCCTTTAAGTCTTTCTAAGATGTAATCCTTTCGTGGTAACTTATAACTATCTCCAATAGTATTTTCATTTAGTTTTTTATAATTAATAACCATACGTCTCTTTCCTCTTTTTATTTCATTATTATTTTCTACGTAGAATGCAGGTGCACTATGTTGACTTCTACTTTCTCTAATGATTCCTTTTTCTAATAGTTCTTTACATTCCTTTTGAAATTCTTCAACATCTCTTTGAGTGTACTGAATTTTATTTGGAACATTAACTTCTATTGTTGGGTCTTTTAATTTTATTTCTATTAATTCGATGTTCTTGTTTTTCTCTATATCTAAGGGATGTTCACTACATATTTCATCTAAGGTTTCTTCGATGATCCCATTACCTATCTGAATATATTCAAGTCTATTTTTTATATTTTGTAAAACAATTTTTAAAGCCTCATTTTTTGTAATTATTTTGGTTGTAACCATTCTAGATTCTTGATTTTTCATTCGTGGGGCTCTTAAACTAATACTTTTTATCCTTTGAATAAAAGGTTGATATAGTTTAAGGAAATTGTTTCCTATGATTAGATCTAATCCAGAATCATGTTGATATATAGTTTTTGCAGTAAAAACGTATTGTTCTATGATGATAGGAACATAAGTTTTTGCATACCATATTTCATGTATTGATTTATCTGTGACTATAATTTTTAAGGGTTTTTCAAGCTTTTCCCAATTTTTAATAGTTGTTCTTTTAGCAAAACAGAGGGTTGCCCCTGTATCGATATATGCTAAATAATTCCTATTGTCTATTGTTACTTTTATAAATGTTGCATTTGGATTTCCTTTTGATAAAGTTCTATTCGGACTCATCTGTAGATGACTCTGAGTAGAATTCGACTATCTCAATATCTGATAATTCACAATCTGACTCTTCTATTGGTTCGAAACCATAATCATAAGCTAATCTTAATACTTCTTGTTTTTTATCGTTTTTATTTTTCTTTGGACATTTATTAGCATAATGTCCTTCCTCATTACATAACCAACATCGACAGTTGGTTTTTCCCTTTGGACAGTATTCTGTTTTCCTTTTTTGTTTATATTGTTTTCTATTTCTAAAATATCTATTAGGTTTCTTATATTGAATTCTTTTGTATTCTTTATACGGTACTCTTCTAATTTTCCTATATTTTTTGTGTTTCTTTTTATAATATTTTTTATCTTCGCAACCATATTTTCCTACCTTATTTGTGCTTTGTTCACAACATAGTTCTATTTTAGCTTGCTTTTTAAGTTTTTCTTTGTTACATGCTTGTTTATGCCATTCTTGAAGGATTAAAATTCTTCCTCCTAATGTATTAGGAATACTTTCCTTTTTTAATTCTTCTTCGAAAGTTGCCTCTACTTTGGATGCTACTATTGGTGGTAATTTTGCATATATTAGTTTGTCTAAATCTTTTCTAGCAGATTCTATAACCTGATAATAATATTTTCTGAACTCACATATGAAGGGTTCTAAATAGCACATATTGCATATTTTAGGTTAGTTAGATGCCAAATGGCCTGTTGACTAAGTGTCGTGTTTTGTTTTGTTTCTTGAGGATATCTTCCTAGAAATTCTTGGGTTATACTTTGTATAATTTTTTCAAATGTTTGTAAAGCGTTATCTCCGTATAATAAGGTTTTTCCAGGATATCCATAGTACTTAAATAATGATAAACTATTTATAAATTACAAAGTTAAATATTTCGGCTGGTGCTAGATTTTTTAAATCTTCGTTGGTCTGAATTAATATTCCTATCCTATTTTTCCAATCTTCCATTTCTCTTAATGGATCTGTGCTACAATCTAAATCTAATACATCAGGGCTATTGGTATTTGAATACTTTGGTATGTATGATTGGGGTATTTTATTCCATCCCCCATCTCGACGAGGAGTATACGAGTTTTTATATAAATATTCATCAAAAGAGATTTGTCCATCCGAATAATTATTAAAACTTCGTTTTTTAGAATTTTCAGTTTTTTCAGTTTTAACATAATTTACGTAGGGATTTTCATCACTACTATAATCTAGGACTATTTTATCATTCTCGATATTATCTTCTGATTCTGACTCAATAGAAATAGCTGCTAATAGATCGTTTAATTTATTGATTTGTTCGTCTATATTTGTCATGTTAGTTTATAGGGTGCTTTTATTGTTAGCCTTTTTATAGTATGTATTTTGTAATTTTCTAAGTCTTCTATTGTAACATATCTTCTACTTTCAATTTTAGATATTATTTCTTGAAGTTTAGTTATTATTTACTCGAACCTAATTTCTTTATTAAGTTCTTCGTTATCCTTTCCATTCTTAGTTTTAATTACTTTTCTTATTATGGTTCTTGCTTTTTCTAGATCAGTATATAGCTCTATTTGTCTTTCATTATTTTGATGATTTAATATATCTTTTAAAATTTTATTATTTTCTTCTAATACGTTTGCCATACCTAGATGAAGGTCACCCAGTTGTTTTTCCAAATTTTCAACTCTGTTTGTTAAAGTTCCTTCTGTCATGGATTGGTTTGTAAATAGAATAAGTTTGAAGTCTTTAAAAGTTATTTATGAAAATATCCATAGGAGTCCATACATATGTATAATGTTAAATTTGGACATATACATGTGTATGGACTCCTATGGATAGAACTTTATCAAAAGGAAATCCAAATGCAACATTTATAAAAGTAACAATAGACAATAGGAATTATTTAGCATATATCGATACAGGGGCAACCCTCTGTTTTGCTAAAAGAACAACTATTAAAAATTGGGAAAAGCTTGAAAAACCCTTAAAAATTATAGTCGCAGATAAATCAATACATGAAATATGGTATGCAAAAACTTATGTTCCTATCATCATAGAACAATACGTTTTTACTGCAAAAACTATATATCAACATGATTCTGGATTAGATCTAATCATAGGAAACAATTTCCTTAAACTATATCAACCTTTTATTCAAAGGATAAAAAGTATTAGTTTAAGAGCCCCACGAATGAAAAATCAAGAATCTAGAATGGTTACAACCAAAATAATTACAAAAAATGAGGCTTTAAAAATTATTTTACAAAATATAAAAAATAGACTTGAATATATTCAGATAGGTAATGGGATCATCGAAGAAACCTTAGATGAAATATGTAGTGAACATCCCTTAGATATAGAGAAAAACAAGAACATCGAATTAATAGAAATAAAATTAAAAGACCCAACAATAGAAGTTAATGTTCCAAATAAAATTCAGTACACTCAAAGAGATGTTGAAGAATTTCAAAAGGAATGTAAAGAACTATTAGAAAAAGGAATCATTAGAGAAAGTAGAAGTCCACATAGTGCACCTGCATTCTACGTAGAAAATAATAATGAAATAAAAAGAGGAAATAGACGTATGGTTATTAATTATAAAAAACTAAATGAAAATACTATTGGAGATAGTTATAAGTTACCACGAAAGGATTACATCTTAGAAAGACTTAAAGGAAAGACATGGTTTAGTAGTCTAGATGCTAAATCAGGATATTGGCAGTTAAGATTGCATGAGAACACTAAACCTCTAACAGCTTTTTCATGTCCACCACAAAAACATTATGAATGGAATGTTTTACCTTTTGGATTAAAACAAGCACCATCAATTTATCAACGTTTTATGGATCACAATCTAGAAGGATTACAAGATTTTTGTCTTGCTTATATTGATGATATAATTGTTTTTACCGACCAAACTAAGGAAGACCATTGTGGAAAATTTTTAACAGTTTTAAATCGAATTAAAGAAAAAGGTTTAATTATTTCAAAAAAGAAATCAAAACTCATTCAAGAAGAAATTGAATATCTCGGAATAAAAATAAACAATTTTGGAGAAATTGAATTATCTCCTAACACCAAGGAAAAAATTGATAAATTTCCTAATCAGCTTGAAAATAGAAAACAAATTCAACGTTTTCTCGGATGTTTAAATTATATAAGTGAACAAGGATTTCTTAAAAATCTTGCAAAAGAGAGAAAGCATTTACAGAAAAAGATTTCTGAAAAAAACCCTGGTCATGACAGATCAGGATACAAAAATAGTTTTATTAATGAAAGAAAAATGCCAGTATTTACAAAAATTATATAATCCATGTGAGAAAGACTTTTTGATAATTCAGACAGATGCATCTAAAGATACGTGGGCAGGATGCATGTTAGCCATACAAAATGGCAAGGAATTATTACAAATGGACAATTTTGGTAATATTATTGGGAAAAATGAGGTTAATATCTCTGGCAGAAAGCCTAAAGATTATCAGTCTACGGACAGAATTATTGAGTCTTCGGATTCTCGGGTATCATCAATTCCGTTCAATAGTGATAAATATTCTAAGAAATTATGCAAATATATTTCTGGAACATTTACTACTACTGAACAGAATTATCCAATACATGAATTAGAGACACTAGCTTGTCTCAGAACATTGAAAAAATGGAAACTAGAATTATTATCAACAAGGTTTGAGCTTCAAACCGATTCTAAATATGTAACAGGTTTTTGGAGATACAAATTACAAGCGGACTTCAACAAAGGACGATTGATCGGTGGGGAGCAACAACTGCACTACTACAACCCATATCTGAAGTATATCAAATCCAACAACAACCCCTTCACCGACACATTAACAAGGGAATGGAAGGAATCATCAAAGCCTTGACAAACCAGATGATGCAGAAATTGGAGAAAATACAGGCACTTGAGGATCAGCTCTCTCTCTGCAAGGGGAGGTGGAAGAACTAAAAAGCACCATCAACATTCTACAAAAACAGCAGAAACCAACGGAGGAACAAAAGCAATCTTGCAACAACAAAGAAGTCAAGCAGCAAGCATCCACCAGCAAACCAACAAGATGGGCAGATATGGTGGAAAATGAAGAAAGAGAAAAAGAAACAGAAGAAAAATATGAAGAAGACGAAAGGAAAAATAATAAATGGTACGTCATTTTCAACGGACCATTCAGAGGATTATACAACAGCTGGGCAATTGCGTCCCACCATATTACAGGAAAACCAGTACAACATCAATCATACAAAACAAAAGAAGAAGCAGAACGAGCTCTTCAGCAATCATATAAGGCAATGGCCTTGAAAGAACCATCAGGACAACAGCAACAAATGCAACAAAAAATGGTAATGAAGATACCAAGCATCAGGAATATTCCAACAACACAAGAGAGAGAAGAAGCCAGGAAGCCAATATTCCAAGGGTTTACGAATCATTGGAGCATGATAATAAATTACGAAGATAAAGTGGAGCAAAATACAACAATGGGATTTTATCCCGTTAACAGAGGAGGACCAAAGGTCGTAGCAACAGAGGAAGCAACACCAGAGCTAATATACGATCTGCACCAATACGGACTATTGGATACCATCTATACGACAACGTCAAAGGTATTCAAACATTTCCCTCAAAAAATGGAATATATAATTCGGAGGTATATGGAAACATTTGCCAAAGGAAGAGAGATCTTCCTAAAATATACAAGCAGCCACCCAATATTCAACGAAAAAGAAGAATTACTACTAAGAACAAAAGCAGTAATTCTGGGGGTATCAAACAATGATTATCCATCTAGGGATAATCTCAAGAACTATGAACAAAGGCCAGATCATCTGGTAAAAGGACTATCAGCAGTTTGCAGAGCTTTGACAAATATTGAACCAAACAGTCAGACAAAGGTGAATTACAGCAGCTTTGATATCATTATCATTAGCAGATCAAAAAATAAGTTAATTGCCGAAGAATTCGAAGCAATAAATAGAATGACCAAGGAGTTCACTGAGATTAGTAGAACACTTGCGGGATTACCAATATCAATAAAGAAACAGCTATGCAAACAACTAATCAACTACGAGGACCACCTTTGTGAATGGTGTGGAGACAATACGGAATAAAACAACGAAGGAAAGTTGGCAAAAGAAAGTGAAATAGCATGAATAATGGAAGAAAGTGGGCAACAAACAAAAGCACGTGAAGTGTCATCAATGGAACAAATAATGGAGGAGTTCCATTATCAAGAGACAAGACTCCATTATTGAAAAGGAAAATGGAGTAAAAGACAAAAAATACGGGTTGGCCGACTCCCGCTCAAAAAAGTCGTGCATGTAACTTTCAAAGCTTTTACTTTTTGTCGTTTTCACTTCTTTTCTTTCCTAATGTTGTAAGCAATGACGCTATAGACGTCCTTCCTCCATCTATATAAGGAGGTTATGTTTCATAAATAAAGGGCAGAGTGGTTTTCAAGAGAAAAGAAAGTCTCTCACTTACCCTCTCATTGGCTTGGATTTCTATCCTGGAGGCCAAACGTAGGATTGGAATTTATTTCCTGGATTCCTACAAAACACAATATCTAAAAAAAATCACCAAATAACAACAAATCACCAACTACCCACAAATCAACCACATAAGAAGGCACGAAGAACAGAAGCAAGAACGGATCAAGATCCATCAACGAAGCCACTCAGGTATAAAGTTTTTACTCTCCTTCTAATGACATAAAATAATGATAATATGTTTGATTATATTCAAAGGCAAGAAGAAGATAATTATTTTCTAGACGGATTAATAGATGTTAAGAGAATAAAAGAAAGAACGAATTTCACATTATCAGAAACACAAAACTTCGTTACAAAATCCTTTTTATCAATTTCAAGGGATAACATAATAAAATACGGTAAAATGATAGGAGAAGTAGCGATTCCCTTTAATCAAGCGAATGAAATTTTTTTAGTACAAATCATCAATAAAGAGCAAATTAGGAAAAGATTAAGTAAATTAAAACCGGAAGAACGAGCGAAAATAGCTTATATTCATATTAGTACAATTCAAATTATAATTAAATCCACCATGAAACTAGGAATCAATGCTCCCATAGAATTAGAAATCAGGGATGACAGGATCATAAATCAAGAAGAAAGTATCATCGCTAAAGGATCAGGAAACCTAAGTTACGGGATAATAAAATTTGACATAAATTTACAACAAGGATTAAGTCTAACGGATGAAAATTTAGACTCATCAATAATCATAAAATATGAATTAAAAAGAGATGATTTAATGAAGGAAAATAGTAAACCATTCTCGGTAACATATCAAATAAATTATGCTCTAACAAACAGTCATCATAGCTTAACATTTAAAGATAAAGATGTCATCACTATTGAAGACCTATTTAAACCAATAGTCCATTTGGAAGCACCACTAAAAATAGTAAAAGCCGAACCAAATAGACGATCTATACAACAAGATCCTAGGAAAATAAACCAAATAGGAAGAATAACCCAATCAGAAAGATTCCAACCCATGGAAATAGACGATCAGGGTCGGAAAGAAGATATAAAAAATATCACGATAATCCATCAAAATCAGGATAATAATGAAATAGAAACACTAAAACAAATGATTACTGATTTGAGCAATAGAATATAAAAATGGAAGAAGATTTAAATAAAATAATCTATTACTTCGATAGGTTAATAACTAAAATAGAAACGAGAATAGGGAGAAACCCAGAATCCTGGAAAGATATTAAAAAAGAACTTTTAGAATATAAAGAAGACATGAAAAATGAAAATATAGAAATAAGAGGAATGACCGAAATGAAGGCCCTATTCATTCGAGAAGATCAACTAATAACAGATCTGATCGAGTTAATTGAGAAAAATGCTATAGGACAATATAGCGAAAACTTATTGGAATAAAGTATGAGTAGAAGACCATTTCGAAGTGTTAGGAAAATAAAGCGAAATCGATGAAAAATAATAAAAAGAAAAGAGAATCAACCCGATAAATTAAAAAACATCGGTCTTAACGAAGAAACATTTTACAAAGACTATAATATAAAAATCTACATTAAAATAGTAGTATGCATAATAATAAGTGGTATGTTATTAATAAAAATCATAAAGCAAGAAAGTCAAAATTAGACACCCTAGTTTAAAGGGCATATTGACAACCAAATTTAGAGGGAAAACTAATAACGACAAATTCAATAAATAAAGAAAACTTTAATGAAATTTTTTGAAGAAAGGAAATCAAAATCGTACAAACAAACAAGGAATAAGAGTTTGCAATTTTTTAGTAAATATTTGGTATCAGAGCGTGGACAAACAAAGGAAAAGTCTAAAAAACCTTTTGCGGTTAACCGAATTGCCACCCCTAGTAACTGTCACACCCCATGTATCCTACAAATAGGCTTCTTGCGGTGGAGCAACAGATGCAAAGTTACTAATATCTGCTCTTATTTCTCTACTCATTTCCAGTTTGTGGATAGTAATGGCGCGGTCGAAGGGGCCGGAGAAGGGACATGCTGACACTCCAAGGTCGTCTAAGCGTCTGAAGGAGCCAACTCCCCCGAGAAGACAAATGTCGAGCATGTGGAGCTACGAACGGCGAAAAAGGCGAAGACTGTGTCGGCACCTGAGTCGGATGATGATTTCGAAGTTCCCCTGGTAAGTATTTCCAAGTTACCCTTTCCTAATTTGCATGTGGTAGGTTGCTTGTGATATGGATGTGATATGGATGTGATACGGATGTGTGTTTGCTGATGTTCTGTTGTGGGTATGATGTACATGTACTACAAGATGATATTGATGTGTTATGGAAGAGTGGTTGTGTATATGATGTACATATATGATATGGATCTGGTATGGATGTTTGTTTGTAGATGTTCTGCGGTGGATAAGACGTACATGTACTACAGAGATGATATGGATGTGTTATGGAAGTGTGGTTGTAGATATTATGCAGTGTATATGATGTACATGTAGTATAGATATGATATGGATGTCATATGGACCAGTGTTTGTAGATGTTCTGCTGTGCATACGATATACATGTATTACAGATATGATATAGATGTGATATGTTTGGTTTTCCTGAGAGAAACTGATATGTATTACCTGGGAAACTCATACATGTCAGATTTCACAGATTAGGAAGGGAAAAAAGGTTGTCTCTAAGGGAACCGGTAAAGACACCCGTTCAACCAGCCAGCTTCCCAGTACTGATCCCCCTCAAGTAGAGCCGTTGGAGAAGTCACCGGAGAAGAGGGCATCGAATAAGAAGGGCAAGAATCAGATCGATGCATCGAGGAAGAAGGGCAAGACTCATACTGACGCACCAGACAAAGCAAGAACTAAGAAGAGGAGTACTGATGCACCGGAAACAGCAAGTACGAAGCATGCACCTGAGAAGTCAAGTACCGAGCAGCCAACACCTCAGAAGGCACTGAGGATCCCTTTCCGGTGTAAGGTGTCTCCCATAAACACCGTGAACAAGGCGATCGAAAACCAAACGTAGGTGCAAGCTTATTCAGCTTGGACTATGTGATGCTCAGTTCCATGGTTTGATGGATATACAGGCCGCAGTCGTGAACAAGGACCTGTCTGACTTCCTTATTCGTTCCTACAACGCCGAATCAAGAGCATTCAAATTCCCAAATGGTGAGATGATGACCATTGAACCGTCGGATGTGACAAGGGTGTATGGTCTAATGTCGTCAGGGCAGTGCATTGATACGATTCGTGTACCAGTAAGGAAAGGGCCAAGTTAAAGAGATAGACATCATTGAAGCTGAATAGGTTCAATAATGTTGAAGTTTCCCGCGTGAAGGACATTCTCCTGAAGACTGAGGTTGTTCAAGTCTTCTGCAAGCTGTACGTCCTCCATGCTCTCGGAACCCTATTAGCCCCAGGAAACTCTTGGAAGGTAACTGCCAACTATGCCAAGTATATCAATGACGATGATTTCACCAAAATGGTTGGTTACAACTGGGTGGATTCAGTGCACAGGATTTGAACACTTTTCCTGGGGGAGACATCAACTTCTTAGTGGTATATCATTTATTTCATACATTGTTCGTACATGTCCAATATGAGTAATATGCATTGGGTTGTGAGGGCTCATTTTTGGTTTATGCGTATGTGCAGATTCACTTCTTGGACATGATAGACCTTCCACATGGTACTGGGTCCACCATCCAGCCGACATGCAGTTACTGGGACGACGCCATGGTTAAGAAGGCTTTGTCCGTTCTTC
The DNA here is from genome assembly GCA_034768395.1 of Linum lewisii. Lineage (NCBI taxonomy): Eukaryota > Viridiplantae > Streptophyta > Magnoliopsida > Malpighiales > Linaceae > Linum > Linum lewisii. The sequence continues at coordinate 60,145,281 of CM068301.1, forward strand.
GAAGTAGTGAGTGGTCATTCAAGATACGGGACAGGATGAGGTGAACAGTTGTCTCACCCCCGTGCAGTATGACTGGGCTGAAACGGTGTTTGATATGCCCAGCACATTCACCTCATCTGATGCCCCCTTCAAGTTAAAGAGCTGGCCAGTTCTGACTTTTGGGTTTCGGCAATATCACCTAACACCGCCACTGCAGCTGTAAGTCCCTAATACATATTACAAAGTCCTATGTGTCATACATGTAATGTGTTATGAAACTTGTATTCTTCTAATATGAAAGTGATACAGATGTGTTACGAAATTGATATTATGAACAGCTGCTAGGACTGCGCAAACTGGCACTGGCCGAAATCCACGAGAAGACAGAAATGTGCTCCAAACTGCAGGAAGAGTTGCAGTTTTGGCGATCACGTCACACCTTTGTGGAGGACGAGATAAATCGTAGGGGGATTGTCGAGGGTGAAGACGGTGCAGTTCAAAGGAAGGCCAAGGTGGCAGCCATGTCTATTCCCACCACCGGCATGGAAGCCAATGATGAGGAAGACGACGATCAAACTTACGAGGGGGATGACGAGGAAGTGGAAGATGAAGAGGATGAGCGAGGAAGAGGCTGAGGATGAGGCTGACGAAGAGGAGGAGGAAGATGCCGAGGAAGAGGCTGATGCAGAAGATAGGTATGAAGTGGGGGTAGATGACATAACTCCCGTGTCGACAAAAAGTAAGTTGTTTGAGACAGAGGTGCAGGCACTGGAATTCAGCCAAAGTCTTAATAAGAAGGGGTCCGCACCATCGTACACTCCTGTGGCATATGATCGATCGAGGACCGTCAAAATGCACATGACGAATGTCTACGTCATTCCAACCAAGCATAAGATTGGCCTCACCGCAGAGGAACGTCTGGTTGTGACTTATGCCCTATCGACTGTTGATGGCAGAGAGTATGTTGCACTAACCTTTTCCAAACTAATTTTAAAGTTGGCCTACGTGTATCTGATGTTACTCATATATGTACTGTCATCTTGTCAATCACGCCCTGTGTGCTTTCGCCGTCCTTCATGGATAAAGATCCTTTTGTCCCAAAGACGTGTCAGCAGGTTGTTGTTTGGAAGGGACTTGGAGATAGTAGTAAGCTATTTTTTTTTGGTTTGCACTTATGGTATTTTGTCCCTAGTAGGGTGGTTGAGATTGCATATTGTCTTTTTTGTTCTTATTGTAAATCCTACATACTATACATAACTTGTACAGGTTTTTTCCCTACTCACGCTGGTGAGGATTTTGAGCATTTTTATGTGTTCTTGGTTGACTTTGTGAAGAAAGAAAAGGCAATTCTGAACAGCCTTCCGTGCCGTGAGGACTTCGAATCGAAGAGGTGGTACAAGCCATCTAGAACAAGACTGATGCAATACGCGAGGACATTCTTCCTAGACACTGTTGGTGTGGACATCAAAAGCTTCAAGTGGAAGGTGGTAGCTGCCCCTGTGCAGCAAGATATCAACAGTTGTGGCCTGTACACCTTGCGGTTCATGGAGCTATATATTGTGAGGTTCACTGCCGAGCATAAGCATCAGTTTGATGACACAACCTTCATGGACACCGATCGCTTGAGGTACATGTCTCGACTGCTTTTGTCCGAGGCCAATGAGTTGCGGGGGGAGGTTTTAGTTGCTGCCACGTCTCTTGAAGGGTTGGGCAAGGGAAAGAGAAGGAAACTAGCGGTTGTTTGCTACGTCCAAACTTTAATTATTACTATTTCGTTGTTTTCTGAAAGAGAGTATAAAGGGGGAAAATTGTTCTGCAATTGATTGTTCTGTGAAATATGTTGTTTTGATGATTGTTGGATATTTGTTAATTGATGGATTGGTTGATGATTGATGGCTGTTTGTGATGAGTTTTATTGGAGAAATTGATTAACATGGATGATAAATTGATCGGAACTAGTAAAGAGTGATAGGAGGGACGGGTCTGTGAACATGAGAATTGTGTATATTATGCTATTGTCAGTCTGTGGTTGCAGGAGGGTGGTCCTGCCAATGTGGGGTCGCCCTTAATTGATGAACAGGTGGATGGCTCCACCAATGTGTGGTCATCCAATGAAGGACGTACAGGAGGGTAACCCTACGACTCATGACATGGCTTCCCCTGTACTTGCAGGTGGGGGTGGCCGGTGAGCTAGCCATTTACCCTTAAACTGTTTGTGCCGTGGGAGGCGTTGAATGTCTCGTGATGTGTGGTTATGTGTGATGTGGGATTATTGAATGATTTGGATTGTGTGGGTTTACATGATGTTGGGATTGAGATGATGCTAGGTGTTGATGTATGAATTATGCAACGTGCCTTTTAGGTAGAATTGATGATGCGTGTGAAGGTGGTTGTTAATGTGTTTAGGGTGGTAGACTATGACTTAGAACTGGCTACTAGAATCGGTAGGAATGTAGGTATGGAATTGGACAATAGAATCGGTACGTGGAATTGACTTATGGAATTGGTTAAGGGAATTGGTAAATGGAATTGAGTAATGGAATTGGGTGGTGTGATTGCATGAACTAGTTGAACTGGGGTCGTATGATTGATTTGAATGAAATTGATGTTGTGTGTGATGGTGATTGATAGTGTGTCTTTTGGTTATCGTAGTAAGGTTGGAGTCTTGAATGTGGATTGGTAAATGGTAGAGAAGAATGAGGATGTCAGAATTGGTCGAATTGTGGCTAGGAATCGTGTTAGATGAATTATGTAAACTAGATAGATTATGTGGTTTAATTAGTAATGCTCAATAGGAGAGTTGAAATGGTAAATTGATGCTGTCGTGATTGTTACTGTTATGTGGTGTTGGGTGACTGGTGTGATTGTATGGTTGACTTGTGTGAGTGTATAGTTGACTAGGTGGCTAGAAATGGGAGTGCGGAGTTTAATAGACTTAGAACAGAATTAGGTCTTGCATGAACCTATGAGAGTAAAACTGAATAACTGTCTTGTGATTGACGTATGATGATTGTGCTGATCTATGTGTGATGTGGGGATTGGGATATAAGATGATAGCTAATGTATTTGATCTAGAAATGTGAGATGAGATGGGGTTGGATGAGATGAATTCTATGATTGTATCTATTATTGCCGGTTGTGGTTAGACTAGAATTATGTCCTAGAATTGGAACATAGAATTGGTGTTTGGAACTAGAACGTGGAATTGTGTGGTGGAATCATGGTGTGGATTTGTGATGTGGGTTTGTGTTGTGGTATTGTGATGTGGCATTGTGATGTGTAATTTGTGTAGTGGATTTGTAAAGTGGAATTGGGAAGTGGGTTTGTAAAGTGGAATTAATCAAATGGAATTGGGTAAATGGAATTTAAATGATAGAACTGGAAGGAGCCAACGTTACCCCAAATGTGTTTCACCCACCGACGGACTGGTGGTTAGGGCCTACCGACGGACTGGTAGATTAGTCTCCCGACGGGGAGTGGAATTGTGGAATTGTGGAATTATGGAATTGTGGATATGTGACGTGTTCCCCATGCGGTAGGGGAGCACGAGGCCGGCGGGGGTAGCGGGGGGAATAACTCCTTATGGCGCCTAATGAACTCACCTAGATTAATGAATGTGTGGTATGTGTTAGTGATGAGAATGCTTGGTTATGTGCGGTGGTGTATGCGTGTTTGTGAGTGTGTGTGGAATAAGATGCATGTGTGATTCGTGTATGGTATGTGTATTGGAGATGTTAGTGAAGTGCCTAGTGTTGTGTTGTGAATTATGTTTTTTGATGAGATGTGAGATAGGAGTTGAATGGTCTAGGATTGATGATGATGATAAGTGTGAATTTGGGTAATGTGGGTGTTGTGGTTAATGTGTGGGTGTTGTGGTTGATGTGTGAGTGGAAGTGTTGTTAGTGATAGTGAGTTGTATTGTGATGTAATGTTGAACTGTGCGCTACATGAGTTGGCTATATCGTGTACTTGTGAATGGATGACTTGGGTTACATTGTTGAGACTGTTAGTTGTGGGCAATGGACTGAGTAGTGCACCTGTGTGATCACCTAGAAAATATGAAGGAGAAATGGAGAGTAAATGTATGCGTGTGAAGGTGAATGTATGAGTATTGATTGAATTGGGGGACGAGTGGTTACATGATTTTGGTTATGTTTGTGCATGTGGTTTTCTCTGTTGCATAATGTGGAGTTGGATGCGGTGTAATGTTGAGCTTATGCATGTTAAACTCTTGTGGATGTTAATTGAGATTTGAGCTTATGTGATCACCTAGTATCATGTTAGGAATTAAAATGAGGATGGCTGTGTCAGATTCCATTGTTGTTTGTGTGCGGAGTTGGGATCGCTCTTAGGCTAGGTTCGGCGCATAGTTAAACCCAGTGGGTTCGCTCAGTTTCATTAGGAAGCTGATCCCCCCCAGTTTCTCTTTTCAGGTGTTCGTTGAGTTCGGAGGAGTTGCAGGTTGGAGTTGTGAAGTGAAGATTAGGAAGCTATTGTGGAGTGACCACTGTTTTAATTTTAGATTTCAGTTGACACCTTTGGTTGGGAATTTTGTAATCGTTTTGAGATTTGGTTTCGGATTTCAGATTTTATGTAATGAAGGCCTTCAGTTGATTTTGAACTTTTTAATGGAGAGTTGTTTCTGTTTCCGCTGCGTTTTACTCCTTTATTTAAATGCTGTATCTTCGAGTAGCACTCAAACCGGTTCGACCACGGGTAAACCCGGGTCGGTTTGGGACGGGTGTTACAAGTGGTATCAGAGCCTGGTTAGTTGCTGCTGTGTTGGTGATTCGTCTCTTCTTCTAGAGGAGTAATTAACCTCATATGGGGAAAGGATGGAGCATCAGCACAGGACCGACTTTCCAGGGATTTTCAAAGTGTTTTGAAATGGGTGGGAAGTTTTGAAAGGAAAGTGTTTTGAGCTTGAAAGGAGAGTGATTTGAAATGCAATGTGATTTATGAAAATTGATCAACTGAAACGTTTTGTGTCCTCCTGTAGTGAAGAGGGTGTCGGAGTAGTTGGGAGTGGAAGTGGTGGTAGACTAGGAGGTTGGTTGGAAGAGTAGAGCCCTTGTAGAATTTTGTTGAGTTAAGTGGAGTGTTCGAGGAGTGTGAAGTTCTGGTCGGAGGTGTTAGCTGAGAGTTTTCTTGCTTGCTTGTGTTGTGCTTGTGCTCTCGTGTGAGTTGTGTTGGTTGCGTTTTGGTTGTGTTCTTGTGGTGAGTAGTGCCGTCGAGGTTCGGTTGTGCGTGTCTGTTAGGTAAAAGTTTCGAAGTAGTGTGGGAGTAGTGCCCTTAGAAGGTGTGTGTTGTTAGAGCCGTTAAAAGGAAGTTTCGGGAGGTAATGTGATCCCTATGTTGCTGCTGCATTTTGGCTGTGATTTGTGGTTGCGTTGCTAGAGTGAGTTGGGTTGTGATTTCGGGGACGAAATCTCTTGAAGTTGTGGAGACTTGTAACATCCCCGCCCAACCAAACGGATTGGAACTCGAGTTTGGATGGTTTAGACATTGGAAACAATGTTCTTGAGGTCCCATCGAAGTTCGGGACGTTCGAATTTGAGTTGGGTCGAGTTAAAACACCTTGGGGGTGCATTTGATGATACGTGGGCCGTGTTTCATGCATTGAGTGTTAAAATTCGGATTTTAGGAGTTTCTTCACTTTTTCATTTTCTCCATCTTCCCCCAAACCCGTGTTTGAAGAACCAAAAACCCATTTGGGTCAATCCTTGATTCCGGGAGTTGTAGAGCTCCGATTGACGATCCGTTTCTTGCTACACGTTCGTGGCGGTGAGAGGAAGAGATCGCTAGTCGTGGTTCTGGCTGGGTCGGAGCAGGCTGCTGTCCGTGGAAGAAGGAAGAGCTACGTTTTTGTGTCTCAGCCAGAAATCTCCAAAACTTCAAACCTCGATTCTGAGAGTTGTAGAGATCCGATTGGCGATCCGTTTCTTGCTATGAGTTCTTGTGATGAGAGGAAGAGATCGCACCCAGAAGTTCTGGATATTTCGGAGTAAGCTGCTGTCGGTGAAGAGGAGGATAGCTACGTTTTTGGTGTCTGAGAGTTTGGTTGTTCGGGTTTCTTGAAGAGTTTAGAGCCTCGTCTTCTTGTCAGGTGAGGGTTTAGCGTACGATAGGTAGTCTTGTCGGTGTGAGGAGTTACAATTCAGACTTAGAAAAATGTAGGGCCTTGCATGAAATTGAAAGAGAGTAAAAGGGGAAAATTGTTCTGCAATTGATTGTTCTGTGAAATATGCTGTTTTGATGATTGTTGGATATTTGTTAATTGATGGATTGGTTGATGATTGATGGCTGTTTGTGATGAGTTTTATTGGAGAAATTGATTAACATGGATGATAAATTGATCGGAACTAGTAAAGAGTGATAGGAGGGACGGGTCTGTGAACATGAGAATTGTGTATATTATGCTATTGTCAGTCTGTGGTTGCAGGAGGGTGGTCCTGCCAATGTGGGGTCGCCCTTAATTGATGAACAGGTGGATGGCTCCACCAATGTGTGGTCATCCAATGAAGGACGTACAGGAGGGTAACCCTACGACTCATGACATGGCTTCCCCTGTACTTGCAGGTGGGGGTGGCCGGTGAGCTAGCCGTTTACCCTTAAACTGTTTGTGCGTGGGAGGCGTTGAATGTCTTGTGATGTGTGGTTATGTGTGATGTGGGATTATTGAATGATTTGGATTGTGTGGGTTTACATGATGTTGGGATTGAGATGATGCTAGGTGTTGATGTATGAATTATGCAACGTGCCTTTTAGGTAGAATTGATGATGCGTGTGAAGGTGGTTGTTAATGTGTTTAGGGTGGTAGACTATGACTTAGAACTGGCTACTGGAATCGGTAGGGAATGTAGGTATGGAATTGGACAATAGAATCGGTACGTGGAATTGACTTATGGAATTGGTTAAGGGAATTGGTAAATGGAATTGAGTAATGGAATTGGGTGGTGTGATTGCATGAACTAGTTGAACTGGGGTCGTATGATTGATTTGAATGAAATTGATGTTGTGTGTGATGGTGATTGATAGTGTGTCTTTTGGTTATCGTAGTAAGGTTGGAGTCTTGAATGTGGATTGGTAAATGGTAGAGAAGAATGAGGATGTCAGAATTGGTCGAATTGTGGCTAGGAATCGTGTTAGATGAATTATGTAAACTAGATAGATTATGTGGTTTAATCTAGTAATGCTCAATAGGAGAGTTGAAATGGTAAATTGATGCTGTCGTGATTGTTACTGTTATGTGGTGTTGGGTGACTGGTGTGATTGTATGGTTGACTTGTGTGAGTGTATAGTTGACTAGGTGGCTAGAAATGGGAGTGCGGAGTTTAATAGACTTAGAACAGAATTAGGTCTTGCATGAACCTATGAGAGTAAAACTGAATAACTGTCTTGTGATTGACGTATGATGATTGTGCTGATCTATGTGTGATGTGGGGATTGGGATATAAGATGATAGCTAATGTATTTGATCTAGAAATGTGAGATGAGATGGGGTTGGATGAGATGAATTCTATGATTGTATCTATTATTGCCGGTTGTGGTTAGACTAGAATTATGTCCTAGAATTGGAACATAGAATTGGTGTTTGGAACTAGAACGTGGAATTGTGTGGTGGAATCATGGTGTGGATTTGTGATGTGGGTTTGTGTTGTGGTATTGTGATGTGGCATTGTGATGTGTAATTTGTGTAGTGGATTTGTAAAGTGGAATTGGGAAGTGGGTTTGTAAAGTGGAATTAATCAAATGGAATTGGGTAAATGGAATTTAAATGATAGAACTGGAAGGAGCCAACGTTACCCCAAATGTGTTTCACCCACCGACGGACTGGTGGTTAGGGCCTACCGACGGACTGGTAGATTAGTCTCCCGACGGGGAGTGGAATTGTGGAATTGTGGAATTATGGAATTGTGGATATGTGACGTGTTCCCCATGCGGTAGGGGAGCACGAGGCCGGCGGGGGTGGGTAGCGGGGGAATAACTCCTTATGGCGCCTAATGAACTCACCTAGATCAATGAATGTGTGGTATGTGTTAGTGATGAGAATGCTTGGTTATGTGCGGTGGTGTATGCGTGTTTGTGAGTGTGTGTGGAATAAGATGCATGTGTGATTCGTGTATGGTATGTGTATTGGAGGTGTTAGTGAAGTGCCTAGTGTTGTGTTGTGAATTATGTTGTTGTGATGAGATGTGAGATAGGAGTTGAATGGTCTAGGATTGATGATGATGATAAGTGTGAATTTGGGTAATGTGGGTGTTGTGGTTAATGTGTGGGTGTTGTGGTTGATGTGTGAGTGGAAGTGTTGTTAGTGATAGTGAGTTGTATTGTGATGTAATGTTGAACTGTGCGCTACATGAGTTGGCTATATCGTGTACTTGTGAATGGATGACTTGGGTTACATTGTTGAGACTGTTAGTTGTGGGCAATGGACTGAGTAGTGCACCTGTGTGATCACCTAGAAAATATGAAGGAGAAATGGAGAGTAAATGTATGCGTGTGAAGGTGAATGTATGAGTATTGATTGAATTGGGGGACGAGTGGTTACATGATTTTGGTTATGTTTGTGCATGTGGTTTTCTCTGTTGCATAATGTGGAGTTGGATGCGGTGTAATGTTGAGCTTATGCATGTTAAACTCTTGTGGATGTTAATTGAGATTTGAGCTTATGTGATCACCTAGTATCATGTTAGGAATTAAAATGAGGATGGCTGTGTCAGATTCCATTGTTGTTTGTGTGCGGAGTTGGGATCGCTCTTAGGCTAGGTTCGGCGCATAGTTAAACCCAGTGGGTTCGCTCAGTTTCATTAGGAAGCTGATCCCCCCCCAGTTTCTCTTTTCAGGTGTTCGGTTGAGTTCGGAGGAGTTGCAGGTTGGAGTTGTGAAGTGAAGATTAGGAAGCTATTGTGGAGTGACCACTGTTTTAATTTTAGATTTCAGTTGACACCTTTGGTTGGGAATTTTGTAATCGTTTTGAGATTTGGTTTCGGATTTCAGATTTTATGTAATGAAGGCCTTCAGTTGATTTTGAACTTTTTAATGGAGAGTTGTTTCTGTTTCCGCTGCGTTTTACTCCTTTATTTAAATGCTGTATCTTCGAGTAGCACTCAAACCGGTTCGACCACGGGTAAACCCGGGTCGGTTTGGGACGGGTGTTACAAGTGGTATCAGAGCCTGGTTAGTTGCTGCTGTGTTGGTGATTCGTCTCTTCTTCTAGAGGAGTAATTAACCTCATATGGGGAAAGGATGGAGCATCAGCACAGGACCGACTTTCCAGGGATTTTCAAAGTGTTTTGAAATGGGTGGGAAGTTTTGAAAGGAAAGTGTTTTGAGCTTGAAAGGAGAGTGATTTGAAATGCAATGTGATTTATGAAAATTGATCAACTGAAACGTTTTGTGTCCTCCTGTAGTGAAGAGGGTGTCGGAGTAGTTGGGAGTGGAAGTGGTGGTAGACTAGGAGGTTGGTTGGAAGAGTAGAGCCCTTGTAGAATTTTGTTGAGTTAAGTGGAGTGTTCGAGGAGTGTGAAGTTCTGGTCGGAGGTGTTAGCTGAGAGTTTTCTTGCTTGCTTGTGTTGTGCTTGTGCTCTCGTGTGAGTTGTGTTGGTTGCGTTTTGGTTGTGTTCTTGTGGTGAGTAGTGCCGTCGAGGTTCGGTTGTGCGTGTCTGTTAGGTAAAGTTCGAAGTAGTGTGGGAGTAGTGCCCTTAGAAGGTGTGTGTTGTTAGAGCCGTTAAAAGGAAGTTTCGGGAGGTAATGTGATCCCTATGTTGCTGCTGCATTTGTTGCTGTGATTTGTGGTTGCGTTGCTAGAGTGAGTTGGGTTGTGATTTCGGGGACGAAATCTCTTGAAGTTGTGGAGACTTGTAACATCCCCGCCCAACCAAACGGATTGGAACTCGAGTTTGGATGGTTTAGACATTGGAAACAATGTTCTTGAGGTCCCATCGAAGTTCGGGACGTTCGAATTTGAGTTGGGTCGAGTTAAAACACCTTGGGGGTGCATTTGATGATACGTGGGCCGTGTTTCATGCATTGAGTGTTAAAATTCGGATTTTAGGAGTTTCTTCACTTTTTCATTTTCTCCATCTTCCCCCAAACCCGTGTTTGAAGAACCAAAAACCCATTTGGGTCAATCCTTGATTCCGGGAGTTGTAGAGCTCCGATTGACGATCCGTTTCTTGCTACACGTTCGTGGCGGTGAGAGGAAGAGATCGCTAGTCGTGGTTCTGGCTGGGTCGGAGCAGGCTGCTGTCCGTGGAAGAAGGAAGAGCTACGTTTTTGTGTCTCAGCCAGAAATCTCCAAAACTTCAAACCTCGATTCTGAGAGTTGTAGAGATCCGATTGGCGATCCGTTTCTTGCTATGAGTTCGTTGTGATGAGAGGAAGAGATCGCACCCAGAAGTTCTGGATATTTCGGAGTAAGCTGCTGTCGGTGAAGAGGAGGATAGCTACGTTTTTGGTGTCTGGAGAGTTTGGTTGTTCGGGTTTCTTGAAGAGTTTAGAGCCTCGTCTTCTTGTCAGGTGAGGGTTTAGCGTACGATAGGTAGTCTTGTCGGTGTGAGGAGTTACAATTCAGACTTAGAAAAATGTAGGGCCTTGCATGAAATTGAAAGAGAGTAAAAGGGGAAAATTGTTCTGCAATTGATTGTTCTGTGAAATATGCTGTTTTGATGATTGTTGGATATTTGTTAATTGATGGATTGGTTGATGATTGATGGCTGTTTGTGATGAGTTTTATTGGAGAAATTGATTAACATGGATGATAAATTGATCGGAACTAGTAAAGAGTGATAGGAGGGACGGGTCTGTGAACATGAGAATTGTGTATATTATGCTATTGTCAGTCTGTGGTTGCAGGAGGGTGGTCCTGCCAATGTGGGGTCGCCCTTAATTGATGAACAGGTGGATGGCTCCACCAATGTGTGGTCATCCAATGAAGGACGTACAGGAGGGTAACCCTACGACTCATGACATGGCTTCCCTGTACTTGCAGGTGGGGGTGGCCGGTGAGCTAGCCGTTTACCCTTAAACTGTTTGTGCGTGGGAGGCGTTGAATGTCTTGTGATGTGTGGTTATGTGTGATGTGGGATTATTGAATGATTTGGATTGTGTGGGTTTACATGATGTTGGGATTGAGATGATGCTAGGTGTTGATGTATGAATTATGCAACGTGCCTTTTAGGTAGAATTGATGATGCGTGTGAAGGTGGTTGTTAATGTGTTTAGGGTGGTAGACTATGACTTAGAACTGGCTACTGGAATCGGTAGGGAATGTAGGTATGGAATTGGACAATAGAATCGGTACGTGGAATTGACTTATGGAATTGGTTAAGGGAATTGGTAAATGGAATTGAGTAATGGAATTGGGTGGTGTGATTGCATGAACTAGTTGAACTGGGGTCGTATGATTGATTTGAATGAAATTGATGCTGTGTGTGATGGTGATTGATAGTGTGTCTTTTGGTTATCGTAGTAAGGTTGGAGTCTTGAATGTGGATTGGTAAATGGTAGAGAAGAATGAGGATGTCAGAATTGGTCGAATTGTGGCTAGGAATCGTGTTAGATGAATTATGTAAACTAGATAGATTATGTGGTTTAATCTAGTAATGCTCAATAGGAGAGTTGAAATGGTAAATTGATGCTGTCGTGATTGTTACTGTTATGTGGTGTTGGGTGACTGGTGTGATTGTATGGTTGACTTGTGTGAGTGTATAGTTGACTAGGTGGCTAGAAATGGGAGTGCGGAGTTTAATAGACTTAGAACAGAATTAGGTCTTGCATGAACCTATGAGAGTAAAACTGAATAACTGTCTTGTGATTGACGTATGATGATTGTGCTGATCTATGTGTGATGTGGGGATTGGGATATAAGATGATAGCTAATGTATTTGATCTAGAAATGTGAGATGAGATGGGGTTGGATGGATGAATTCTATGATTGTATCTATTATTGCCGGTTGTGGTTAGACTAGAATTATGTCCTAGAATTGGAACATAGAATTGGTGTTTGGAACTAGAACGTGGAATTGTGTGGTGGAATCATGGTGTGGATTTGTGATGTGGGTTTGTGTTGTGGTATTGTGATGTGGCATTGTGATGTGTAATTTGTGTAGTGGATTTGTAAAGTGGAATTGGGAAGTGGGTTTGTAAAGTGGAATTAATCAAATGGAATTGGGTAAATGGAATTTAAATGATAGAACTGGAAGGAGCCAACGTTACCCCAAATGTGTTTCACCCACCGACGGACTGGTGGTTAGGGCCTACCGACGGACTGGTAGATTAGTCTCCCGACGGGGAGTGGAATTGTGGAATTGTGGAATTATGGAATTGTGGATATGTGACGTGTTCCCCATGCGGTAGGGGAGCACGAGGCCGGCGGGGGGTAGCGGGGGAATAACTCCTTATGGCGCCTAATGAACTCACCTAGATCAATGAATGTGTGGTATGTGTTAGTGATGAGAATGCTTGGTTATGTGCGGTGGTGTATGCGTGTTTGTGAGTGTGTGTGGAATAAGATGCATGTGTGATTCGTGTATGGTATGTGTATTGGAGGTGTTAGTGAAGTGCCTAGTGTTGTGTTGTGAATTATGTTGTTGTGATGAGATGTGAGATAGGAGTTGAATGGTCTAGGATTGATGATGATGATAAGTGTGAATTTGGGTAATGTGGGTGTTGTGGTTAATGTGTGGGTGTTGTGGTTGATGTGTGAGTGGAAGTGTTGTTAGTGATAGTGAGTTGTATTGTGATGTAATGTTGAACTGTGCGCTACATGAGTTGGCTATATCGTGTACTTGTGAATGGATGACTTGGGTTACATTGTTGAGACTGTTAGTTGTGGGCAATGGACTGAGTAGTGCACCTGTGTGATCACCTAGAAAATATGAAGGAGAAATGGAGAGTAAATGTATGCGTGTGAAGGTGAATGTATGAGTATTGATTGAATTGGGGGACGAGTGGTTACATGATTTTGGTTATGTTTGTGCATGTGGTTTTCTCTGTTGCATAATGTGGAGTTGGATGCGGTGTAATGTTGAGCTTATGCATGTTAAACTCTTGTGGATGTTAATTGAGATTTGAGCTTATGTGATCACCTAGTATCATGTTAGGAATTAAAATGAGGATGGCTGTGTCAGATTCCATTGTTGTTTGTGTGCGGAGTTGGGATCGCTCTTAGGCTAGGTTCGGCGCATAGTTAAACCCAGTGGGTTCGCTCAGTTTCATTAGGAAGCTGACCCCCCCTAGTTTCTCTTTTCAGGTGTTCGGTTGAGTTCGGAGGAGTTGCAGGTTGGAGTTGTGAAGTGAAGATTAGGAAGCTATTGTGGAGTGACCACTGTTTTAATTTTAGATTTCAGTTGACACCTTTGGTTGGGAATTTTGTAATCGTTTTGAGATTTGGTTTCGGATTTCAGATTTTATGTAATGAAGGCCTTCAGTTGATTTTGAACTTTTTAATGGAGAGTTGTTTCTGTTTCCGCTACGTTTTACTCCTTTATTTAAATGATGTATCTTCGAGTAGCACTCAAACCGGTTTGACCACGGGTAAACCCGGGTCGGTTTGGGACGGGTGTTACAAGTGGTATCAGAGCCTGTTAGTTGCTGCTGTGTTGGTGATTCGTCTCTTCTTCTAGAGGAGTAATTAACCTCATATGGGGAAAGGATGGAGCATCAGCACAGGACCGACTTTCCAGGGATTTTCAAAGTGTTTTGAAATGGGTGGGAAGTTTTGAAAGGAAAGTGTTTTGAGCTTGAAAGGAGAGTGATTTGAAATGCAATGTGATTTATGAAAATTGATCAACTGAAACGTTTTGTGTCCTCCTGTAAGAAGAGGGTGTCAGAGTAGTTGGGAGTGGAAGTGGTGGTAGACTAGGAGGTTGGTTGGAAGAGTAGAGCCCTTGTAGAATTTTGTTGAGTTAAGTGGAGTGTTCGAGGAGTGTGAAGTTCTGGTCGGAGGTGTTAGCTGAGAGTTTTCTTGCTTGCTTGTGTTGTGCTTGTGCTCTCGTGTGAGTTGTGTTGGTTGCGTTTTGGTTGTGTTCTTGTGGTGAGTAGTGCCGTCGAGGTTCGGTTGTGCGTGTCTGTTAGGTAAAAGTTCGAAGTAGTGTGGGAGTAGTGCCCTTAGAAGGTGTGTGTTGTTAGAGCCGTTAAAAGGAAGTTTCGGGAGGTAATGTGATCCCTATGTTGCTGCTGCATTTCTGGCTGTGATTTGTGGTTGCGTTGCTAGAGTGAGTTGGGTTGTGATTTCGGGGACGAAATCTCTTGAAGTTGTGGAGACTTGTAACATCCCCGCCCAACCAAACGGATTGGAACTCGAGTTTGGATGGTTTAGACATTGGAAACAATGTTCTTGAGGTCCCATCGAAGTTCGGGACGTTCGAATTTGAGTTGGGTCGAGTTAAAACACCTTGGGGTGCATTTGATGATACGTGGGCCGTGTTTCATGCATTGAGTGTTAAAATTCGGATTTTAGGAGTTTCTTCACTTTTTCATTTTTCCCATCTTCCCCCAAACCCGTGTTTGAAGAACCAAAAACCCATTTGGGTCAATCCTTGATTCCGGGAGTTGTAGAGCTCCGATTGACGATCCGTTTCTTGCTACACGTTCGTGGCGGTGAGAGGAAGAGATCGCTAGTCGTGGTTCTGGCTGGGTCGGAGCAGGCTGCTGTCCGTGGAAGAAGGAAGAGCTACGTTTTTGTGTCTCAGCCAGAAATCTCCAAAACTTCAAACCTCGATTCTGAGAGTTGTAGAGATCCGATTGGCGATCCGTTTCTTGCTATGAGTTCGTTGTGATGAGAGGAAGAGATCGCACCCAGAAGTTCTGGATATTTCGGAGTAAGCTGCTGTCGGTGAAGAGGAGGATAGCTACGTTTTTGGTGTCTGGAGTTTGGTTGTTCGGGTTTCTTGAAGAGTTTAGAGCCTCGTCTTCTTGTCAGGTGAGGGTTTAGCGTACGATAGGTAGTCTTGTCGGTGTGAGGAGTTACAATTCAGACTTAGAAAAATGTAGGGCCTTGCATGAAATTGAAAGAGAGTAAAAGGGGAAAATTGTTCTGCAATTGATTGTTCTGTGAAATATGCTTTTTGATGATTGTTGGATATTTGTTAATTGATGGATTGGTTGATGATTGATGGCTGTTTGTGATGAGTTTTATTGGAGAAATTGATTAACATGGATGATAAATTGATCGGAACTAGTAAAGAGTGATAGGAGGGACGGGTCTGTGAACATGAGAATTGTGTATATTATGCTATTGTCAGTCTGTGGTTGCAGGAGGGTGGTCCTGCCAATGTGGGGTCGCCCTTAATTGATGAACAGGTGGATGGCTCCACCAATGTGTGGTCATCCAATGAAGGACGTACAGGAGGGTAACCCTACGACTCATGACATGGCTTCCCCTGTACTTGCAGGTGGGGGTGGCCGGTGAGCTAGCCGTTTACCCTTAAACTGTTTGTGCCGTGGGAGGCGTTGAATGTCTTGTGATGTGTGGTTATGTGTGATGTGGGATTATTGAATGATTTGGATTGTGTGGGTTTACATGATGTTGGGATTGAGATGATGCTAGGTGTTGATGTATGAATTATGCAACGTGCCTTTTAGGTAGAATTGATGATGCGTGTGAAGGTGGTTGTTAATGTGTTTAGGGTGGTAGACTATGACTTAGAACTGGCTACTGGAATCGGTAGGGAATGTAGGTATGGAATTGGACAATAGAATCAGTACGTGGAATTGACTTATGGAATTGGTTAAGGGAATTGGTAAATGGAATTGGGTGGTGGTGGACTGCATGAACTAGTTGAACTGGGGTCGTATGATTGATTTGAATGAATTGATGCTGTGTGTGATGGTGATTGATAGTGTGTCTTTTGGTTATCGTAGTAAGGTTGGAGTCTTGAATGTGGATTGGTAAATGGTAGAGAAGAATGAGGATGTCAGAATTGGTCGAATTGTGGCTAGGAATCGTGTTAGATGAATTATGTAAACTAGATAGATTATGTGGTTTAATCTAGTAATGCTCAATAGGAGAGTTGAAATGGTAAATTGATGCTGTCGTGATTGTTACTGTTATGTGGTGTTGGGTGACTGGTGTGATTGTATGGTTGACTTGTGTGAGTGTATAGTTGACTAGGTGGCTAGAAATGGGAGTGCGGAGTTTAATAGACTTAGAACAGAATTAGGTCTTGCATGAACCTATGAGAGTAAAACTGAATAACTGTCTTGTGATTGACGTATGATGATTGTGCTGATCTATGTGTGATGTGGGGATTGGGATATAAGATGATAGCTAATGTATTTGATCTAGAAATGTGAGATGAGATGGGGTTGGATGAGATGAATTCTATGATTGTATCTATTATTGCCGGTTGTGGTTAGACTAGAATTATGTCCTAGAATTGGAACATAGAATTGGTGTTTGGAACTAGAACGTGGAATTGTGTGGTGGAATCATGGTGTGGATTTGTGATGTGGGTTTGTGTTGTGGTATTGTGATGTGGCATTGTGATGTGTAATTTGTGTAGTGGATTTGTAAAGTGGAATTGGGAAGTGGGTTTGTAAAGTGGAATTAATCAAATGGAATTGGGTAAATGGAATTTAAATGATAGAACTGGAAGGAGCCAACGTTACCCCAAATGTGTTTCACCCACCGACGGACTGGTGGTTAGGGCCTACCGACGGACTGGTAGATTAGTCTCCCGACGGGGAGTGGAATTGTGGAATTGTGGAATTATGGAATTGTGGATATGTGACGTGTTCCCCATGCGGTAGGGGAGCACGAGGCGGCGGGGGGGTAGCGGGGGAATAACTCCTTATGGCGCCTAATGAACTCACCTAGATCAATGAATGTGTGGTATGTGTTAGTGATGAGAATGCTTGGTTATGTGCGGTGGTGTATGCGTGTTTGTGAGTGTGTGTGGAATAAGATGCATGTGTGATTCGTGTATGGTATGTGTATTGGAGGTGTTAGTGAAGTGCCTAGTGTTGTGTTGTGAATTATGTTGTTGTGATGAGATGTGAGATAGGAGTTGAATGGTCTAGGATTGATGATGATGATAAGTGTGAATTTGGGTAATGTGGGTGTTGTGGTTAATGTGTGGGTGTTGTGGTTGATGTGTGAGTGGAAGTGTTGTTAGTGATAGTGAGTTGTATTGTGATGTAATGTTGAATGTGCGCTACATGAGTTGGCTATATCGTGTACTTGTGAATGGATGACTTGGGTTACATTGTTGAGACTGTTAGTTGTGGGCAATGGACTGAGTAGTGCACCTGTGTGATCACCTAGAAAATATGAAGGAGAAATGGAGAGTAAATGTATGCGTGTGAAGGTGAATGTATGAGTATTGATTGAATTGGGGGACGAGTGGTTACATGATTTTGGTTATGTTTGTGCATGTGGTTTTCTCTGTTGCATAATGTGGAGTTGGATGCGGTGTAATGTTGAGCTTATGCATGTTAAACTCTTGTGGATGTTAATTGAGATTTGAGCTTATGTGATCACCTAGTATCATGTTAGGAATTAAAATGAGGATGGCTGTGTCAGATTCCATTGTTGTTTGTGTGCGGAGTTGGGATCGCTCTTAGGCTAGGTTCGGCGCATAGTTAAACCCAGTGGGTTCGCTCAGTTTCATTAGGAAGCTGATCCCCCCCCCAGTTTCTCTTTTCAGGTGTTCGGTTGAGTTCGGAGGAGTTGCAGGTTGGAGTTGTGAAGTGAAGATTAGGAAGCTATTGTGGAGTGACCACTGTTTTAATTTTAGATTTCAGTTGACACCTTTGGTTGGGAATTTTGTAATCGTTTTGAGATTTGGTTTCGGATTTCAGATTTTATGTAATGAAGGCCTTCAATTGATTTTGAACTTTTTAATGGAGAGTTGTTTCTGTTTCCGCTACGTTTTACTCCTTTATTTAAATGCTGTATCTTCGAGTAGCACTCAAACCGGTTCGACCACGGGTAAACCCGGGTCGGTTTGGGACGGGTGTTACAGCCGTCTTCCACTTGATGGCCTCAATGTGGTCCTCTAGCGCACCAATGTTGCTTTCCAGTTCCATATTGCGGATAACCAACTCGTCGTACACTTGAACTCCTCCCTCCTCTTCTGGCCTCTTTCGATCCTTCAGCTTGCACCACATTGTCATGCGGCATCTCTTAGTTTTCTTCGAGCAGTCAAGAAAGTGTTGGTATGGGGTGTGCTTCTGGGCGGCAGGGGGGTGCACGGCGTGCACTGTAGCTAGGAGACCACAGTTACAAAGTGGGATGACAATCTTCCCTCCTGTATCTGCAAGAAACAAGGTTTGCATGATATGATAAGGGAAGAGCACACATACGACATGGGTTGTATCTACTAACCCGGGAACTTCAAAGCTTCGCGGTCTGCCATTGATAAACACTTCTCTCTTATGTGCGGTGGTCTTGAACTAGATAAGGCGTAGTATGAAACTTTTGTGGGATAGGATTTAGTGTTGTGGTGTCCATATATAATAGGCATCATTAAATGCGGGTAGTTGGCACTTAGGTGGAACTAACTTCATTAATGACATGGAAAACATTAGTCATCTAGGAACTAACTTCATTAATGACTGTGGAGCGGAACCCTATTACATAGGCTGCCGTTCAAACAACAACATCAGGACATAGGTAGAAGAACAGAATGACACAGGCACGACAACCCTAATACAGCATCAAGACAGAGTTACTACAACACCAATACAGATATAAGCTCTTCAGAGGTGTTCCAAGAACGCGGCCGTAAGCTCGTCTAGTTCCCACTGCAACCCCTCGGCCACTTCGTCCAGCTTAGCTACATGGCTCTCCAGTTCCAGATTTCGTACAACCAACTCCTCGTACACTTGAGATCTTTCCCTTTGTTCTGGTTGTGCATGCATGTCCATCAATTCGCACCACATGGCCATGCGACATTTCCCCTCTTCCTTTGGGAAGCCAAGAAAGTGCTGGTGTGTTGTGTGTTTCTGGAAAAAAGTGGGGTGGACTGCTTGAACCTTAGCCGGGAGACCGCAATCACACATTGGAATGACTCTCATTCCTCGGTTATCTGCAAGGAAAACATAAAAAATGAGAAGGGAGTACTAAAGGAAAAGCAGTATCTTAATACGTGAAATGAACTAACCCGGAGTCATGTCATCGATCTCAGCCGCTGTGAATAATTTCTCGGGGGCCTGAGGCACGTTTAGGTATGCCATTACAAGGGTAAGAGTTTAATTTCCGAAAAATGATGAGATTATTTGGTGGTGATATGGTGTGCATATATAGGAAAATAAGGGTAAGAGTTTAATGAGGTTAGTTGCAACTAACCTCATTAATATCATTAATGACAGTTGAGCTGATACACAGGTGTTACAGAACTAATACGGGTTCAGTACAAGTCCTTCACTCTAATACCGAGTAAATGACAGCGCGCCCCGTGAAACGCTTCACTTCAAAAAAAACAAAATAGAGACGTCAAAGTATTGATAGTACATGTACAGCAACTGTTAAACAACCCATACGCCATTCGTATGACGTAGTGGTGGTGTAACAGTAGCGATACATGGCCTCTCAAAACTGACTTCATAACCAAATCATTTTGGTTGTCGACCGGCGAAAGCGGCAGCAAGTTGATCCGCAAGTGCTCTCTCCTTGGCAGCTTGTTCATCTGCGGCTTCCTTCTCTCGGATGGTCTTGTACTTCTTTCGTTGTTTCATCCGAGATATGTCCGCAACAGCTTTGAAGCGAGGTGTGTTCTTGCTTGGCTTAGGTTGCAAAGGATTCTTAGTAGCTATTGATTTCCCCTTTGTAGTACGAGGGACTGACCTATTTTGTTCACCTTGGCTAGGGTTGACCACACTATGGGCATCAATGATGAGCAAACTTTCTTGTATCATGCATGCTAACTCGTTTGCTTTCAAATCAATAAGTGGCCTGAGGCTCTCAAACCTAACTGCCTTCCGCACGATAGCGCCAAATTCTGCACTCGCACGTACAAACCACTCTTCCTCATTTTCCACACGAGAAAGAGGTCTCTGGATGACGATGTGAAATGCATTTCGCGCTGATCTCTTCCACCTATCTTTGATGTATATGCTAGGCAACGTTTGGAACTTCACACAACCAAAGGTCGCTAAGTGGTGCATCACTGTCAGAGCATGGCGACATAGAAGATCAATTGTCCCCCACCACTTGCAGTCACGTGCAACCTCTCCAGCCCCCCCATTGGCATTGACCACCTGATCATCTAGCCTTTGTCCGTCATGCATCTTGTACGCTATGAAGGATACAGTGGTTGAGCTAGCACTGCCATGTACGAGTTCCAATCGGTACTCCATAATTCTACCATACTGTTCCTGGAACATGGCGAACAATGTAGGCGTGTACTCAGTCGCCGCCCTACTTACGACAGGACTGTACGCGAAATTGTTGGCAGGCACGGAATTCCTAGCAGCATATTCAGCCCCCTGTTTGGCACGGCGCCTGCTGTCCACCATCCTGATGAAGACAACGTCAGACATGTGTACAAAGCGCGTAAGACATCTGTAAGATATGTGTCAGAGTTTCGTAATAGTTGTGCAGTACAATCTTAACAGTGAGGGTTCTCGTACCTCTCAAAATGGGGAAGAAGTCAATCATGCGATATTTGCTTTCAGGAACCCCTGTACAACCGCATTGCATGATTCAACTAACTGTGTCGACACCATTCCAGCAGTGTAATGATTCCTAACCCAAGCTGAAGAGCACTGTGTCTGAAACCTAAGTATGTAATCACACCACCGATGGCCCGATGCCCCATGACCAGGGAAGCATTCCTTGATCATATGCGCCCACACACAGTCAAAATCTTGTACAGTGTCCACATTGTAAAACAGCAACAACAGTCTACGCACAAATTCTTGAGTGAAAAGAGACCCGAGATTCTTCTTTGCGTTTTGAAGTATATGGAACGTGCACAGACCGTGGAACAATCAGGCATTTCCTCTCTTAAGGCCTCTGCCATTACAGCATCTTGGTCGGTGAAGATGGTCTCCGTTTCTTCCCCTTCATGCATCGTAGGAACGTCCGGAACAACCATTGGTATGACTCCGCCGTCTCGTCATACATCAGACATGCTCCAAATATTACACTCTGGTGGTGATTATTGAACCCCACGAATAAATCTGCATGGAAAAGTTCAAGAATTGGAGTCGTTGAACAACAACACTGATATAACACTAAGACAACACTTAGACAACACCAATACATCTGTCATACAACACAAATACGACAGTCTCTTACCGAGTGGTCTACATTTGTCATTGGTTTTGTACGTTGTGTCGAAGGTGATTGAGTCGCCAAAACACGCATAATCATCTCTCATCCTTGAATCGGCCCAGAAGATGTTTGCAATACGCTCTTCAAGGTCCATCTCGGTTGCCCAGAAGAAGTCCAACTCTCTTTCAGTCTTTGCACGGAAGTACTCGTTGATGGCGGATTCCTCGCCAAAGAGTAACTTCTTCTGCCTGAACTTATGAAGAAATTTTTGATGTCCACTTTTGTGCATCCAACATTACGTTCGCCACCTAGCTGTTTGCAAAGAATCTCGAAAGACGATCGTAAACCGATGCCGGCTGCCATATTAATAGATGCCATGTGCCCTACCGAACTGTCCAAATGCCTATTCCCTCTCATCAAATGTTGATCTTGAAGGGGGTTCATGGGGTGGTTGTGATCCCCGATCCACTGAGTAATCTTGTACATGTCAAGTACCTCATTCATGCGAAATCAAATTTTGGCTAAACAACCTATCCGTTTCTCAGCGTGCACTCGTTGTTGCTGCACTAGCGGCTCTGGGTCCATTACAGCTTCTCCAATTTGGACCTTGGGCTTCAACTTGCTGCCTTTCTTGAAACCTTCCCTACGGCACGATAGTGTAACGTAGATTAGCCTGCCACTAGTGTCACACTTCCTGCCAGAACGACTTCGATATTGTATTTTTATGGCGAAACCTTCACGTCTCGCGTAGTTGAAGTAAGCGTTGTACGAATGTTTGAAATCGTGGAACCACAACTTCTTCCAACCTTCCACGTTCTGTGGGTGGAAGGATTCACCTGAAAAACAGTTGGGTCTTACATAAGGCAGACAACACTCATACATAACTCTTACGAGCTGAATATTAGAGTAATCGAACATAACATGATGGGACTCAATAAAGTCATACAACACTCGTACACAACTGGTACAATATGTTGGTGTTTAGGGTTTTGGTTTCCCAACAGCAGCGAATGGTATTCAATGCAAGTGGAAATGCTTTCAATGCTAGTGTGCAGCCAAAAAAAACACTTTTCAAACGCATTAAAGGTCAGAGAATATTTGGACATTCGTTTGTTTGTTTGTTAGTAGCAGATTCAAACAGTACTCACCTTCATGCACGTGTTCAGAAATGTGGGGAACTTCAGCATCAGGAACTTCTACATTTCGGGGACTACGTCGTCCTCGAAATCATCTTCGTCCTCATCTTCATCCTCGTCGGAGCTACAACCACGCATTACCCTGTCCTCCTCAGCCCATTTTCGCAGCATCTCATCCTCGATATCAGCGCGACGGGAGGAAGATGCAGCAGACCCGTCGTTCATCTTCATGATTTCGTTTCCGGTGATATACTGTAGTAGGGTTGGGATACAGGGAAGGCTTTCACCTCCGGCGAAAGATAAACGAAAAAGAAAGGGAGATAAGAAATGGAAAAAAGTAAGGGGATAGGTGTGTAAAGTTGATGCGACGTACTTCTCCTTTCTCCATGCACAGTACATTTCCCGCCAGTAATAATTTGTACTGGATTGCCGGAAATGCCCCTAACACACGTGCTTTTGCTTGTATTTCCCTCCGACGGCCCGATGTCATCCAAAACCCATCCTACGGCTAAGGCCATCTCAGATGCATCTGAGATATTAGCCTATCAGCCCAATAGCCGGACTGAAGTTCGAAAGTCCAGTATAAATTCTTGGATTGGAAAATAAAGAAGACTAATTTCAGTTTTCAATTATTTAAGGGAAAATAGCACTTTGCCCCCTTCTACTTTGCCAATTTACTAAATAGCCCCATATATTATAAACCGCTCGTTTTAACCCCTCCTACTTCGACTACTTTGTCGTTTTGTTCCTTACGTTTCAACTTTCATCTTCTTAACATTAAATCTAGACACATCGACAAACCGGCAAAGAGAGATATCATAGGTAGGAGATGAAGAGTTGGTTAGGGAGGTAATTTGAGAAGGTATCACGAAGAGTATGGTGAAATGAGAAGAATTTTACAACCACATTTTATTCGTCGATTTCATCCTATCTAACCATATATATACGTATATTCCCAATTAAAAAATGCTCAGCAAGCTAATACATGGCTATTGGAGCTAACATGGTGTACTGAATGAGCATCAATTAACGTTACGAAGAGGAAAGTTGGAACGGAATGACTCAAACGGCAAAGTGGCCAAAGTAGGAGGGGGTAAAACGAGTAATTTACAGTAAAGGGGGCTATTTGTTAAGTTGGTAAAGTAGAGGGGGTCAAAGTGATATTTTCCATTATTTATTAAATTTTGTACAACTTGGGGTCAATTACCGAACCTATAGGTCGAGTTACAAACTTGTTTTAAAATTTTAATCTATTATACCATCTCCAATAAGGAGGATCAAATTGCCAAACTGCTAAAGTTTAAAATTAAAAATGCATGAAAATTAAAAATGCAAATACATATGCTTAAATTTATTGTCTTGTAGTCTACTTTATTATTATTTATGCACTATGTTTCATGTATTGTACGTTCTACTAATTCAATGTAAATACGTATTCATTTTCGTTAAAGGAAAAATGCATGAATACAAAACTTGAAGTAAACATACATGAACCACAATTTAAATAAAATACATCAACCACACCACAACTTAAACAAAAAAACGTGGACCACAACTAAAAAAAAAATTTATGAAACACAACATGAACAAACATACTTCAAACACGACTTAAATAGACATACGTGAACCACCCACGCGTGGACACATTAGCATGTGAAGAATCTATAACCACTTGACCAAATAATTGACTTATTATCATTGATGACGTCATAGTTAACCGGGTGGAATTATGTGGAAATTTAAAAAAATACATCGAAATGGTCGTTGTAATGTTCGTGGTAATTAATGAATACCATATACATAAAAAAAAAATTGAGGAATAGATGATAAAATCAACAATATATAAATTCTAATCAGAAAATTAATATATATAAGATTGTCACTATTGGAGCAAACCACCTTTTTGCATTCTTAAAAATAGCATTTTGACAATTTGAGATAGCAATTTGACACTTGTTTGTTACAGAGCAGTAAGAAGAGTAGAGAAAGAAAAATGGGGGCTGCATAAACGTAGAAATTTATATCACCAGAGTCAATACAGAATGAACTGATAGTGTCAAAACCAGAGTAAGCAAAAATGATGATGACCTATGCCTAATGAGCTATAGAAGAATCAGAATCTATGACAATGTTGCTAACTATTATCAGCTCATTTAAACTTAACGATTGGTTTCATGTTAGAAGACCCTTTAAGAAAGTAGTTGATCACTGCGAATGGTGCATGGCCAGCCTCCATGGTCAACGACTTCAATCTCGTAAAGGGAGATGGTTGGTTTTCGAGGAACTCGGACATAATCATCAGTTCCTGCATAAAACATGTACCAGTTTAGAACATAAGGTAACATTTCCCAGGTGAAGGTACGTAGATTATGAGAACATGAACAAAGGAATAATACCGCGACGGTACTAGAGCGCAACATAAGTGACGTTGCATTATTCAACCTGTTGAACAAGGACGTCATATAGTCGTATGGTCGTCATCCTCTGTGTAATAGTGCAGAAATCGGACACCAGCATCAGCATAGTCAAGGGAAGGAATGGTTAACTCTGAGAATTCTAGCATTCCGAAGACATCATCAAGGGTGAAGGACTTGAGTTTTGGTGCATAGATTCCAACCCTAGGAAACTCGATAAATGAAAGATCCAGACTAAGCAATTGGAGCCCAGAAATCTGGAGTACCTTGTTACGATTGCCACTGCCAGGAAGCACAAGAGTCAGCACCAAATGCTTTAGACATGGAAGTCTAGAAAACGGGTCGACAACATCTTCTTCGTCATTTAACAAAACTTTGCAATCGCCCAACTCTAACTTCGTCAAAACCTGGAAACCAGAAGATATCCATCCGATATCGAGAGCGAAAGCTCTCAATTCCAGAGTTTTCAGACTGCAATCATCAATGGAGCCAAACATATCAGAGAACGGATATTGCTTATTACCGCAATCCCAATTACTATGCGGGTCAATCACTAAATGCCGAGTGCCATGGGACAAGGCATACTTGATGATCCTTGCAACTAGAGCCTTTTCTCGTTCCTCAAAAAAATCTACTCCGCCCACGAAGGTCACCTTCGTAAGCGAAAGGGGATATCGCAGGGATAAAACCTTGTCTACGAATCCTTCGAAACTCTCGTAGTTACGAATGTATTCGAAGGAATCGTAGGAAATATTGATAACAGGTACATGTTTCCAGGCACATCTCCATTGCCGAGATAAGACAGAGGTCTGCACGGCTGATCTAGTGTCGAGGAACGAGAGGATATGATGAAGAACGGAGTCAGGAAGATAGCTTAACCTGTCTGCTTTGTTTAACTTGCTTTTGCTGATGCTGTTCTGCATAGCTCTACAAGAGATGATGAAGAACTTGCAAGTTCAGCTGCTGCAAACCCTAGGTCGAGACAGAATTACACAAGGATCAGGAAAATGTAGCCAGCAAATGCTGATGATCGGACGGCCGCTATTTCGTAAAGATGAATCAGAGAAACGGAGAGCCGACTATAGAACGAACAAGAATCATGATAATGCACGGGCATTAGGCTTTATCTCAGAATAATAAAAATTTAATTGCCTAGATTAAAATGATTTTATATTATTAAAATTTAATTTTATAATTTAGATGCCACTTTCTTGCCAAACAATGAGTTCATCCAAACAAAAGTACTGATGCATCCTTCGAGATTATATCCTCCATTCGGAACACTGATGCATCCTTCGAGGATTTGTAAAATTTCCTCGACGAGGATCAATAGCAGGTTTTGGCTATGGTGGAACAGCATTGTAGTTTGGAGGCTGTGTTCGAAAAGGCGGGATTAAGCGCCCGCCTAAGCGTGTTTAAGCGCTAGGCGGGGCTTCAACGCCTCGATTTTGCTAAAAGCGGTGATAAAAGCGGGAAAATGCACTTAAGCAGCTGATTTATAGATTAGTCGGCGCTTTTTCCGCCTAAGCGACAATTTTTTGTCGCTTAATAGGGTTTAATAAAATAATCTTAAACGTTGCGTTGCAAAAAAAATGGGACAGAAGTTGAAAACCCTATCCGGCAGCTGGTTCTTCTCTTTCTTCTTCTCTGCAATCGACCTTTCTTCTTTTCTGTTTTGACTTTTTCGTCCTCTCTGCTTCTTCCTCTTCAATCCGACGGCGGCTGGTGCTTCTTCCTCTTCAATCCAACGGCGGCTGGTGCTTCTTCCTCTTCAATCCGGCGGCGGCTGGTGCTTCTTCCTCTTCAATCCGGAGGCGGTTGACGCTTCTTCCTCTTTAATCCGGCGGCGGCTGGTGCTTCTTCCTCTTCAATCCGGCGACGGCGGCTTCTTCTTCTTATTCTTCTTCTTCGCACAAGGTTTTCTGTTTGAGGGGATGATCATACATTAACCAAGAGAGGGGCAGTTTAGAGCACTGATTTGGGAGGGGTTAAGGATAAAGAATAGAAGAGGAAGAGGAATGGCATGAAGGAAGTAGATCAGATTGGAGAGAAAGAAAGAGATGGAGAATGGACAAACAGAGAGAGAGAGAGTGATGGGAGAAGAGCTGCTGCTGTGCATTTTACATCTAGGGTTTTTCTAAACACTTCTAAGTAATGTAACTTACATTTTGGTCCTTGAATTATAAGAAATTACTAATGATAACTCCTACTTTTTTAACATTGAGTATTAACTAGCTATTGTAAACTGTTTCTTACAATTTTTATACTAACGCTTAATCTCGCTTAATCTTAAAAAGCTCTAGTCGGAGGCTCACCGCTCGCTTAGCGCCTAGCGCCTAATTGAACATTCTCTTTCATAAGCTTCAAGAGAGAAGGTCACCCTTGCGAATCAAGTGGCGTAGGAATCGAAACAAACTGCTCTGCAATCTGGAGTTTTTTATTGCTTCTTGCTCCGAAAATAGTACACACAGTGTCAGGAGTTTGCATCCTTGTTTGTAACACATTGATGATCCACAGTAGATGAGCTTTGATGAAGAAGATGAAGCAAGATTGAGGTTGTGTCTTGTACAAAACCCGTAAACAAAAATCTGCATCTCTATGATAGCTGACGTTTGGCAATTGAACAGAGCGAAACAATTGGCCAACCAAATGTTCGTTCTAATCTAAAACCGCTTAGAATCCAACAGTAGATTCCAATATGCATCAGATGGAAACAGAAATGCAAATGCAAAGTCACAGAGCAGCAACAGTAGAGAGAGCAAATAGAGACTGCATAAGGTAGAAATTTATATCACCAAAGTCGATACATTCACTAAAAAGGTGAGCTAGATTCTAGAATAGAATGCTGTTCTTAAGGAACTGATAGTTCCAATACCCTAGTGAGCAAAATGCAAAAAATGCAAAATAATGACATGTACCTAATGAGCAGCTATACCAGAATCAGAAGCTATGGCAAATTAGTTAACTATCACTTAAACTTAACAATTGGTTTTATACTAGAAGACCCTTTGAGAAAGTAATTGATCACTTCAAAAGGTGCCTGACTAGCCTTCATAGTCAAAAACTTCAATCTCGTAAAGGGAGATGGTTGCTTTTCTAGGAACTCAGATATATTGCTCAGTACCTGCACAGAACATAAGCTCATTTAGAACATAAGGTGGCATTTCCTTGAAGGGACATGTAGATTATGAGAATATGAGCATAGAAATACCTTGACAGTATCATAGTGCAACACAAGTGATTTTGCATTATTCAACTGGTTGAACAAGTAGGACATATATTGCTCTTGGCATTCATAGTCATATTTGTAATCACCATCTATGTAAGTGTAACGGACACCAAAATGAACAGAAACACAAGCATAATCAAGGGAAGGAAGGGTTAGCTCTGAGAACTCCAGTACTCCAGAGAAATCCTCGAGGGTGAAGGACTTGAGTTTTGGTGCATATATTCCAATATTGCAGATATAACTCTCTCCAAGATCCAGACTAAGCAACTGGGGGCCAACAATTCTGAGTACCTTGTTATCATTGTCATCATTAGAAAACACAAGTCCCAGCACCAAATCCTTCAGACAAGGAAATCTAGAAAAGGGTTCGACAACATCTTCACCGTTTAACGAAATCTCGCACCCGATTAACTCTAACTTTGTCAGAACCCGAAAACTAGAAGATGTCCATCCAACATCGAGGGCGATAGCGCTCAATTCTAAAGTTTCTAGACTGCAATCAGAAATGGAGCCAAACATATCAGAGAATGGATATTGCCTACCTGCAAAACCCCCATTATTTTGCAGGTCAATCTTTAAATGTTGAGTGTGATTGGACAAGGCATATTTAATGACCCTTGCAAACAGACTCTCTTCTCGTCCCACATACAATCCAGCCTCATCCAATCCAAATGCATCGTCGATGAAGATGACCTTCCTGAGATTAAGAGGACCTCGAAGGGACAAAACCTTGTCTACAAATCTTTTGAAACTCCCATAGCCACAACTAGATTCAAAACGATCGCTCTGAATATTGATAACGGGGACATGCTTCCAGATGTATCTCCATTGTCGGGATAAGATAGAGGTTTGAACGGCTGGTTTCGTCTCAAGGAACGAGAGGATATGACAAAGTACAGAGTCAGGAAGATAGCTTAGTCTATCCTCAGAATCTCCTTTTCTGCGCCTTTTTGCAGCTTTATGTGACTGGGGTTTGCTACTACTGTTCTTCATAGCTCTCTAACGTGAACCCTAAGTGGAGAAACAAACAAACAAACAAAAAGGATTTGGAAAATGTAGCCAGGAAAGAATTAACAAACGCAATAGAATATTGCTGCTCTGTTTCCCCGGCAGCGATTAATCACCGATGAATCAGAGAAACGGAAAGCTGACTACAAAACGGACATTTAGGGATTTGCCTGTTCCAGGTGACAGAGCAGAATCTAATGCCGCAGTAGCTGAAGAACAAAGCAGAATTTGGAGAGGAGTATTCAAACCAGTGATATTACAGCAGGGAGCGGAGAGCTTCCAATCGGTTCAGTTCAGTCTTCTGAAGGAAAATGGAAGGAGGAAAGGGAAGTTCGAAAGTCCAGTGTAAATTCTTGGATTGGAAAATAGACAGACAAATTTCAACTTTCCATTATTTATTAATTTTCATTTTTCAACTTGAGTTCTATTTCTTGTTAAAGGCCTTTGTGCCCTTAAATTTTTCGGGTGAATCTCCACCCTACATCCATAATTTACCAGAGTAGAAGGTAATTTGGATAAGGATATTCACTCGCTCGATGAAATCGTTACTGGTCGAGGTGAGTTGGATGGTTAGTTGACATCGATTACATATCATATTTAAAATCTGCTCAATTCTTAACTCGATGAACCAATGAACTGATAAACTTGACGAACTCGCCGCAACCCGATAAACTAGTAACCCAATAAAATTCGGAAATATTAACTATTATTAACATATAAACAATGAAATATTTAAAAGTAATAATCTATTTTGCATAACTAGCTAATTGTATTTGTGGAATCATGCCGTTTATTTTCGCTTAATTCAAAAGCAAGGTCGCATAACATAATGACGATGAAATGTAAGTATGAACTGACAACAAAATCGCTTATATGATTAACGATATACGGAATAATTATCCTAGATTGAGAATTACCAAACATATCCAACTATATGCTAAGTATATCACCGTTGTCAAGTATGTTTTTTTGCATTTTTTTCTAAGACAATAACAATATTTTGTACGTGTGTACACACTCATGTATAGACTGATTGACTTTTTATACACAACGAATACAACAAACAATTGTCTTTGTCTATGATGGTGGAGTCTTGTGATCGCTAACATGGTTTCTTTTGTACTTGTTTTTAGTAGTGCTCAATTTTTTTAGACAGTACATGTCTTTCATACATACTCATATATATATTCTTTTTGTGCTCGTGTACACATATCATAAACAAAAGTGCAATACACAACGTTAAAATCTCGTTATGAGTGGTGTGACGGAGAAAGTTTTCAAGGAAGCTGTGTCAAATGCCTACCATAGAACTTGTATATTTACTTACCCACTATTGACTATCCTTCCCTGCGACACTCTAGGGCCGTTTGGTGTATTTCGAGTTCAATTACCTACATCGACTCGATGTTCAACATACTCCCTTTCGTCCACCATAACTCGAGAGCGAGCATTGCTTAAGAATTAAGCATATCATGAAGTTCATTGAAACAATATACTCTCAAGAGTGTGCCCTATATTAAAAATCAGAATTTGCTCGACTTCTTGAACACCCAAGTAAACGAAACACCGATGATGCATCCTTTGAGTGTCCACACATTAAAGGACCGAACCAAAGGTGCAATAGATTTAGGTAATGCTGTGTTGAGAGGATTACTAAAACTTCCTTGATGAGGATCAATAGTCGGTTTTGGCTATGGTGGAACAGGTTTATAGTTTGGAGTAGCAATCTCATTCATAAGCTTCAAGAGAGAAGGCCACCCTTTTGAAACCGGTGAACAAAGAACGACCTATCGGTTTTACAATACTCTGCAATCTCAAGTTTTTTCTTGCTCCTTGCTCCCGAAATCTCGTACGACAGCCAACATGTCGTACACACACAGTAAGGAGTTTGCATTCATGCTTCTTAGCTGATTTTAACACATTGTTGATCCACAATAGATGAGCTTTGTTGAACAAGATGAACTGAGATTGAGGTGGTGTCTTGTACGAAACCCGTAAACAAAAATCTGCATCTAGCTCTATGATATCGGACGATCCCAAATCCACTGAACAGACATCCCCCGAAAACACCTACCGCGGCTCAAGCGAAACAGTTGGACATATTCCTTCTATGAAGCTTTCAAATCTAAAACCACTTGGAATCTAACATTTCATTCCAATATGCATCAGAAGGGAACACTAAGCAAGACTTCTGGTTACATCTATCATAATTGGGGATTAATCACAAAGTCAAGCCCAATGAAGTCCCAAATTAAATTAAGTGACCACAGAGACTCGAAAGTGGCTCATGGCTCTCGTGAGAAATTGCACTTCAAATCCTATTGTAGTGTACATACATAGATAGCATGAAAGCCATTAAAAAGGATTCAGGTCCTTAGATTACATATACACTTCCATCCCCAGAAACTTTGATGACTGACACAGAGGACAAAAGCTAAGCTTACTTTCACAGTCTTTACACAAGCACAGATGCTTACACGGCAACAAAAGCATGCACACCTCTTTCACTTGGCAAACCTTGCAACTCTTCAACTCTTTCATTTCCTTAGAGAGCATTTCAAAATCAATTCCACGCCCGTTACAGAAAGAAGCTGTGTCTTCAACCTCACTGTCGCCGCACCCTTCTTTGTTGTCCCTATTTTGAGCATAAACCTGCTGAAGTTTCAACTTGAGGCTGTTTATCAAGTTCTCGTTCAATCTGGCTCGATGCTGCCATGCCCCTGCTTCTGCAGATATCTGTTCCACTTTGTTCTCAAGTTCCAAGTTCTTTTTATTGATGCTTTCCATTTCAGTTTCTTTTTCGCGGAGCTTTTGGATAATCTTGTCTTCCAATAATGAGATAGTCTGGAGTTGGCTTGTCTGGACTTTGTCTAGGATGTTTAGCCGCAATCGATCACCCTAGACAGAACAAACATATAATAGGAAATTCAGAAATAACCACAGCATTAGAGAAATCAAGTTGAAACTTGAAACCAAAACTGACAATTTCAGTATTTAAGTATGAGCCATACTAGAAACCAGCAACAGGGCTTAAGAAATATACAGATGAAAACAAAGTTCAAAACTTTTGCAACTGGGTGGGTTTTATCCATTCTAGAAATCCTAACAGAATGACCAAATCTAGCTTGTTAATACAGCTTCACAGATAAACGCCAAGCTCTAGAAATTGACTTACAAACATCTGATATGTTGCTTAGGAAAAGATTAAACATCACAATCACAAGAGATAGAATCAAACTACAAGCATGGGGAACATAATTAACAGTTTCATTAAAATCTTACAGAACCATTTCAAAAACGGACCTGAACTTTGAGGAATCTGTCGATCTCAGCATCTTGTTGCTGTAACTCACGGTTAACTTCATCACCAATGAGCGACAACAAAGACGAGTAGCCAGAACATGAAGCACGATTGTTATCAAGGGATAAGCCGAGGCCTGTTGAGACTGAACGAGCTCGCAAGAAGTCAATTGATGAAATCTGGGAATTTGTCTCCAAAAATTCTTGCTCTTTCAATTTTTTTCTTCTTGGTTCCAGCCCAAAGTTCCACTGTAAATCAACTGCCCCATCATTGCTGTCATTCACAGGTCCAGGTGCAAATCCCACCACATGAACTAAAACGAACACAGAAAAGAGAAAAACACCATTCAAGGGTTCAGACAACTGAAATGCGAAGCCACTCCGCGAGACACGTACAGATAACCCCATAAAGTGAGGAAATTCCAGCAGCAATAAATAGATAAGCCTTACGAAGAAGCTACACAAATTAGAAGACAAACCAAGGTTCCTCAACGAAACCCCAACCAGCAGCGATTCACAAAGCTGAACAAAAGCAAGAAGCAAGAACTCACAGGGAGGAGGACTATATGGAGGATGTTGAGCCTGGTCCTGCAAATTCGGAGAGTTGTAAAACCCAATCGGTAGGGAAACCTGGCCGTCAAGTACGTACAAGTCTCTGCAGGTAAAAAAAAAATGATCGAAATTCATGAGAGGTGAATACTTCTGGGAATCAATTTTAGGGTTTCTACAAAAGAAGAAATGATTGAAATTCAATTTCATACCTCAAGTCTTTCGATTGCTGCTGGTCTGAAGGTTGATATTGAAGCTCGAAACGGTGCTGAGGGAAAGCCATTGTTTAATTTGAAGACTCCGAGGAAGAAGGAAGGACAATTACAAAGGAAACGGAGACGGTGGTTCAGATGCCCTAGCGGAGAAACAAACAAAAAGTCGAGGAAAACGTAGCCAGAAAAGAATTAACAAACGCAACAGAGCAAAGAAGAAAGACTATTGCCGCTCTGTCCCCCGATGAATCACCGCCGCTGCAGCTTAAGAACGAATCGGAGAAGCGGACTATAAACGGACATCGAAGCCGAAAGGAAGGTACTGCATTTAGGGATTTACCTGTTCCAGGTGACCAGTACAAGGCCAGAGCAGAATCACAGGGCCACAATAGCTGAACAAGGAATTAGGAACTGGCGAGGTCTATAAAACCAGAGATATTCGAGCAGGGAACGCTTCCAAAGATGATCATTTCAGTCTTGAGAAGGAAAATGGGAGGGAGGAAGTTCGAAATTTCTGGAATTTTTCACTGCCACAATAATGGAACCACAATCGACTGACTTATTGGCTTATTGTCCATTTTGGTCATTAACTTTTGGGTTTATAACAAATTGGTTATAAACTTTTAATTTGTAATCTAGTGATCATTAACATAGGGGTTGTAACAATTTGGTCAATCCTCCATCCAATTTCTCCATTAAGTATTGATATCAGCATGTCATGTCACCCGTTTTTCCCACCTCAGCCCTTGCCGCATCACCTATTCCAACTGTAACTCAACACATCCAACCAAACCCAACTAAACCAACCAACCCGAACCAACATCACCTATTCTCCCTTTCTCTTTCTTTCTTCTTCTTCCTTCTCCCTTCTCCTCTTTCCTCCTCCCATCTCCTCCTCTCTTCTTCCTCAAGGCTATGGCGGGATTCGTGATGCTCCAGATGTCAAAAGCTAACTGATGAAGGAAAGAGAGGAAGAAAGAGGAGAAAAAACATCTGGAGCATCACGAATTCCGCCATAGCCTTGAGGAAGAAGAGAGGAGGAGATGGGAGGAGGAAAGAGAGGAAGAGGCAGCGAAGAGAGAGAGAGCAGAGAAAGAGGGAAGAAGAAGAAAGGGAGAATAGGTGATGTTGGTTCAGGTTGGTTGATTTAGTTGAGTTGGGTTGGTTGGTTTAGTTGAGTTCGGTTGGATGAGTTTAGTCACGGTTGGAATAGGTGATATGGCAAGGGTTGAGGTGGGAAAAAAGGGTGACATGACATGTTGATATCAACACTTAATGGAGAAATTGAATGGAGACTTAACGGATTGACCAAATTGTTACAACCCCTATATAGGTTAATGACCACTAGGTTACAAATCAAAGGTTTATGACCAGTTTGTTATAAACTCTAAAGGTTTATGACCAAAATGGATAATAAGCCCATAGGTTTTACGGTTCACTTTTTCTGGTTAATCGGCGATTGGTTTTAGCCGGGTTGTTTTCGGTCCAAACCGGAAAAGTTATTTGATTTTCTCGGTTCCAATTTCCAATCTTCTTCTCTTCGCGAAAAGCCATCCTCCCTCCTGCCCAGCTGCTCTGACCTCCGGAGATCTTCTATATTCACCAACCCTGCAGCGCCGTCGCCGTCTTGGATTTTGACCCCGCCGTTTCCGTCAAACGAGGCCAAACCACTTGACCTGTTGTATCAGGTATGGTTAAATCTGGTGTTGACGTTTTTGTTGAGGTAATTTACCTATTCTGTATTCACGAATCTCTCTAATCGTGCTCTTGTTGAGGTAATCCTGGTGATGTTGTTCATATGGATACAGCCTGCAATTTTCATGTTCATAATAGAGTTCTCTGTTTCTATGTGAAAACAAATGGGTCCATGAGTTGCAGTGTCAATGATTCATGGATAATAGAGTAGTATGCCTGTATAGAGTTAATCACTCCTTGAAATGAGTTCAATCCATTAACACACAGTCACTATGGGAAGCTACTTGGCAGTGATGGTTTGTTCTCAGAGGTCCTGGTCCCGATTTCCACTGCTAGATATATCAATCTCCTACTCATTTTCAACCACCTCCATATCTACCTTTGTCACACTGATACATTCAGTCATGTTTGCAGAGGATGTTAATTTTGAACCATTTGGGTTATGGTCGAGTGGTTCTATCGTGAATACAAGTTTGTTTGTAGTTCGATTAGAAGTCTCAGGTCTCTTCGTTTTGCAGTGCAGCTCTGAACTTGCTGTTAAGTTCCATTCTCAAGTTGTCATGGGATCTGAAGAGCACAAGGATCCATTGAAAGGGGTGGACTGGAAAGCAATAGGTACTGAGCTTCAAAAGGACCCAAGTGCTGGCATGAAACAAGCTGTGAAGAAGCGGCTTCCGAAAAGGATTAGGAAGATTCCTGAAAGCTATTTCCTTCCACGGATGTCGTGGCCCTCTGCAATTGGCTTCTATGGTGCTTGTATAGCTGGTGGGATTGGGGCTGGCATGCTGGTTGAGATGTGGATTGACAAGAAAGTCAAAGGTTTGCTCGCTCAACAATCGCCCATCTTCTTTTGCCATTGTAGCTGTTGCCGTAGTTTGATGTTCTAATGCAGTTTCTTGTGTTTGAAAACATTTCAGATGACGGAGGTGTGATATGGGAGTTCGATAAGTAAAACCACAGTTGCTTGCACAGCAGTTCAATGGTGAATAGAACTTGGTGGAACCACTAATGGATTGGCTGAAGATGCCGAGGATGATTGTTTCTTCTCCTGTTGATGGGGGTTGTCTGCCGACTTATTTGCACACATCTTCGAACACGAATTAGTTTTTTATATGAATGACTTGTAGACTTTTTTATGGGAGAATTGGAGAATCTGTGTTCCTGTGTTCTAAACGGGAAGCAGGTTTTGCTTGAATTCAAGTAGAAAGAATGGGTTCAGTTTTGTCAAGATTCTATGAATGAATGCCAGCTGCGATAGGAATTTAGTAATTTACCTCTCCAACTTCTTAATATCTTTGCTACTAATGTACTTAAAACTTATGGGTTGTTTGGATCCTCTATTTATTAGAGAGATTTGTATTAAATATAGATATTTCAGTAAATCATTTGTTTGGTGTAACAATTAAGACGAGAGATTTTAACCCAAAGAGATTTCAAAATATCTCTATTGAGCTATTTACAAATATCACCTACTACCCCATATATTTTAAAATCTCTTTCGTTATTGACAATATTATCCCTATTAATCATTAAAATTTACGTATTCTGGGTATATAAAATAACAACACGGCTCACTGGGAAATAATAAACCCTACACCGTTCAGCTACCGTTGAACCTTGTTCTGCATCTGCTGCCGCCTAACCACTGCACAACAACCAAGGTAATACCAAGTGATTTGCTTTATTCCTTTACTCTATTCCTTTGCTTTATTTGTTTAATGTAATAATGGAGGAGGTGGAGATAGCTATTAAGAAATCAATAAGGGTAATTTTTATTTGTTATGTAATCATAAAATCATCATTTACAAATCACTATTAAGAAAATGACATACAAACGATATATTGTTACAAATGAGTGATTTAAATTACTATCTATTTTCAAATATAGAGATTTAGTCAAATATCTCCATTTCTGCATTATGGGATCCAAACGACCCATTAACGAATGCAGTCCTAAATAGTAAATAGCAGTCAAGTTGCATCTTGGATGATGAGCTGATGTTGATCTCCCAGGAGAGAAGATAACATAAACTGACAAACACCTGCATATCTTATGTATAGAAAAGCAAAAAAAATACATGGAAATGCAGGGGATCGAACCCTGTACCTCCCGCATGCAAAGCGGGCGCTCTACCATTTGAGCTACATCCCCAATCGTTGTTGGAAGCAAAGGTGTTCTCTATAGTTGACGCATTATAACTTCTGTTGGTTCTGGTGTCAAAGCAATGAAATGCAGAGAAAGAGATCCATGATGCTGATATTGTGATGTGAATTCTCAATGTCTTTTGTTGGAGTCTGCTATTTTTGGCTTTGAAATATGATAGTTTCCCAAACCATTGGTTCTAAATTATGCTAATGTCAGCACCAGTTCCTCTAGCCTAGCCTTCTTTGGGCGTAAAATGAGGGTAGCAAGTTGAGATTATAGATGGTATTTTCGTGTTATTAGTTAGAGGGTTAATACACCTTTTTACCCTTCTACTATGCAAAGTTAACAAACATACCCCTTTACTATTTTTTAACTGATTTAACACCCTCTACTTTGAAAAGTTTAACAAATATGCCCCTCCATTTATCTTTTCATCTATTTTTCGTCTAATGAGTTGATTATACATGCTACGTCATATTATTTGTCCACAATATCGCTAATTGGGATGTCCACAAGGTGAAAATATTTAAATTAAAAAGAAAAGAGAAAGGAAAAGCATATTATAATCACTATTATGTACGGAGGCGTTTGTGGTATTTATTTTATTTTTCTTTCTAATTTAAATAATTTTCGATTGTGAACCTTCCAAAAAGTTATAAGGTGTACAAATAATATGACGTGGCATGTACAATCAACACATCGGATGGAAAATAGATGAAAAATTAAACAGAGGGGCATATTTGTTAAAGTTTTCAAAGTAGAGGGTGTTAAATCGGTTAGAAAATAGTAAAGGGGTATGTTTGTTAACTTTGCATAGTAGAAGGGTAAAAATGTGTATTAACCCTTAGTTAGATCTAACACCTGTTTGGTGTTTCTCGAGTTTAAAATCAACACCGATAAGATTTCCGAGTTCATGGAATGTCTCCTCTTCGTCAAATTGACAACAAATGTTGCCTAAGATTCTAGTAAGTCGACAACCAACCAAGTGTCAAACAGGAATTGAATAAAAAAGATCAGTGTTACGAGAAACAGTACACGAATGACAGAGTTCCAGCTTCCAACGATGTGATTCAATGCTTGAACACGTAATGTGGTTCGGTTGAAAGAGCGTGGAGACCAACAATTTTACAACGAAATTTGCAGCCCAAAACTTTCAGCGGACTCGAGAGAGTGGAATTGGATGTGGTCCGCCAGCATCTGAGATCGGATCACAAGAGAGTGTAGCAATACAGGTTTGTGCAACAGCCATGCAGATGTAGCCATGTTAAGCTCACTACACAATCCGCTCCAGCTCTCGAGCGTAGCTGAGTGTCTGGTTAATGAGTTGTAGAGACGGTATCTCCTTGCAAGGAGCAGATTCCTTCGCCTTCTGGAAGACGACGAACCCGTCTTTTGTTTCCCACTCCGGATGCTCCTGCATCAACAAGCAAAATGTTTTGTATGATTACTTGCTGAGAATGGAACTGTGGATAGTCTTTAGTCCTTACTATATTGATGAGACAAGCATACAGACAGAAAGGGGGGAAACATCTCCAATTTGGAACATCAGTTACATTCAATAAACGTTAAAACAATGTCTAGCAAACATGAGATAAGCAGTTACCTCCTTAATGTACTGATGCAGTTCATTATCAGAAGAAAAGAGCAAGATTTGGCGGGCATTGTTTATCGAGAGGGAGTCATATGCCTTCTCACTGCATCCAGCTATCTCATCCCTGAAAGGCAGATGCAAATTGATTGAGCATTTAACGTCACAGCTGAATCTACTAAAATAAGACCTATCGACCACAAAATTTCAAATTGAATCCACTACATGTCTGCAACACTAACATACACAAAAGATTACCTAACTGTCTTTGCCAAGAGATCCATGAAGTAGTCATAGTCCTTGTATGGAACAGTTTGTTTTGCAGTCAACACACGGTTGTATGCCCCCTCCATGAATGACTGCTCCAACTCCACAGCATGCTTTATGCAAGGATCCTCCAGAGAACTGGCAGGGAGCAGCTCTAGTTCAGTGTGGAACTCGGCAATTCTATTCTGCACTAGGAGTCTCAATAGGTTGAGGCCCAGTATCATGTGTTCTTGAGGAGATGGGGATAGACGGCTACTGTTCAATCAAACAAAATACGGATGTGAGCAGAAGGAAAACACTACCATTTAAGCATCAACAGATGCAACATGTTCTGCATACTATCATCAGCTTAATAACCTTCAACAATTATAGCACAAGAAGAGACATAAATGGACTTTCAGAAACCAGGAGATGAAAACTACTATAACAATCGAGAGGGCGTACTCCATAGAACAGGATCAGAGTCCTATGTCAAAATGACTAGATGCAGTTTCTAAAATTATTTTACATACTTCTATTGATTGGTGGTAACTTACTCATTGGAAATATGAAGGGAAAAACAATCAATCAAGATTAAAACTACAACATTACTATTCTATATCAACATGGATTAAGATCATAGAAAGAACAAAGGATTAACCTACATTAATGCTTAGAGACTAAAATGCACATCAAATGAGAGATTGGAATGTTACCCAGTGTCCGTATAGTATGGCTTCAACTGAAAGAAGTCCCTTTCAAATGCATCCTGATCCCCCATCTTAACACTAAGAAGAACTGCATGCTCATATACATCTCCTGAAATTCCATCATCACTTCATCAGTAAAATTCAATATAACTCTTCTATCCAGCTCAATTTTTAACAGAAAGGATCCAACCAACATAAAGACAGACACCATCTCAATTCACAAATGATAACCAATATCCGAAATTCTCAGCTAAAATATTTGACAACCGACATTGATTCGAGCAAGCAAAAAACATACTCGCAATCGTCAATTCCTGGACAGCATTCGGCGTAGCTTCAAACAAAGGCGGAAGGCTTCTGAAGCCAGTTAGCAAGACCTGCAACAAAACATACACTCGCATATCAGCTCACTGCCGGTCCATATCCAAGACATTTCAAAGAAACCAGTAACAAACTGAGAGCTTCAACGCCAGTAGATCCAAGCAGAGAAAATTAGGGTTCCTTGCGACAATTCTCTCACCTTCAGCTGAGAAAGAAGACTTGCAGAGGTATCGATATCCTCTTTAACACAAGCCGCTTTGAACCTCTCGAAGTACTGCGACACCTCTTTCAGCTTCGGATCCATCTCTTCGCCGTTCGTTTATCGTCCGATCTCTACTCCGCCGGTTCTCAGTCTTTCTGATCAGTGCTCTCGTTTTTTTGCTTCTCCCGTGGTTTTATTTCTCCGTCGTAGTTCTGGCTTCCAGTTCAAGAAAAGAACATGTAGAGATTTTGGGCCTAACATTAAAAGCCCGTTAAAATAAGGATCCATTATTTTTTGGGCCTCCAAGTACAGAACCTGAGCCCAATATCTAAAACTTGATCATCTTCCTTATCTATATCCTCAAGGAACTGCTGAGTCACAGTAAACACAGAGAGCTCGACAGCAATGGCGTCCTCAGCAGTTTCGTCTACTCTATTCTACTCCCCAATTTGCCCCAAAGCGCTCTCGAAATCCAACCTATCACCTTCTTCCGCATTTTTTGGGCGGTTTCATGCGAACGCTACAGCGATTGTCCACCGCGGGAGAGACCGCGAAGGCGTGGTGAAGTCGCAAACGTTCGATTTCTCCGGTTCGTTCTACGGAGAAAGTTTTGATGACGATGACGATGAATATGACGACGATGACGATATGATGGGAGGCTCCCCGATGGATGAAAGAGAGTCACATCCTTGCCCGCCTGGGCTGCGGGAGTACGAGACCATGTCTGTGTTGAGGCCGGACATGTCTGAAGATGAACGCCTTGCTCTTACTCAGAAGTATGAGGAGGTACAAAGCTTTATAAAATGTCGTTTTACGTTTACTAGTGTGGAATTTTTGAGCTAGTTAATGTTAAATCTTTGAGGCTGCATTTCTTTTCTGGCTGAGTCGTATCTGTTCAGGGTTTAGGGTTTGTCTTGAAATTGTACTTGATTGATGGCCATTTGTCTTGAAATTGTACTTGATTGAATTGTGGCAAAACACCTAATAGTGTTCAAATATAATTTTGTGATGATTATTCATCTTAGTTGCAAATGAGGATATTGGATTGTGTTCATGAAGCTAATGGATCAAGGTTTAATGGTGCAATAGATGAAATCACGATAACACTGTAACAAATTGTTCTCCGGTATGAGGTTTAACCAATCCAACAGCTGACTATTGAGATTTGCTAAAATTATTGGATGATGTTTAGAGCTGTTGCTGTGGAAAACCATTGCATTCCAATAACTCGAGTTGTTGGAAGAGCTGAAACGAAAGCTCGTGAAAGAGATTGAAGTTTGCTAAGACCCAACAAGTTTTGTGCAAGTGAAATCGTTATATTGGGGGCTAATAGAATTTGATGCATCATATGCTCTAATAAGATGTGGAGAATTATTAGGAGAGGTTCATAGTTGGTTTGTATAACAGTCCTTAACATCCAAGTTCTTAAACCTTGATTAAGCAATGGTTCAATTGCATAGGCTGTTCAGTTAATGTAATGTGGTCTCTGAAACGGATATTTTGTTCTCCCTGAACTGCTGTGTCTTCCTAGCTCTGCAAATTTGAGTTGAAATTAGCTAGAATGTTAATTGGTAGGACTTAGGAGGGTTTAGTTGTAGAATGTATTCTGAATTCTAAACTGTAACTTAAAGTTGTGGGGAAACAATGAAGTCTACAAAGTACTAATCTTTGAGTTTGACTATCACTTGCAGCTGCTTGTAGCGGGGGGTGGGATGTACATCGAGGTATTCAACAGAGGAGTGATTCCACTAGCCTACGACATCAAGAGGAAGAACAAAGCTGGTGAAACCAACACCTACCTCGATGGAATCTACATCCTCTTCGTCTACTTCACAAAACCGGAATCCATTAATGCCCTTGAAACCACGTTGAATATGGATGATAACGTGATCCGACACAGCACTTTCAAAGTCAAGAAGAACACAGTTCAAGAATGAGTAAGCTTCCA
This sequence comes from Linum lewisii, assembly GCA_034768395.1. Taxonomy (NCBI): domain Eukaryota; kingdom Viridiplantae; phylum Streptophyta; class Magnoliopsida; order Malpighiales; family Linaceae; genus Linum; species Linum lewisii. The sequence continues at coordinate 60,187,187 of CM068301.1, forward strand.
ATCCCTTTTCACAAAGCTAGTTGCTGGACTATGAGAGAAAGAGAAAGGTCCAGTCTTTATGCATCCTTTCAACATTTGACTTCGCGTTTCTGTGTTAATCGTAGCTTCTTTCCTGTAACTGGGTCAATGATCCTGCATTGTTCATGATTTGTTGTTACATATGTACAAATTTTGGAACCTATTACAGGGCATTCCTTTGACCAGCTTGTTTCCTTTACCATATGATAATGACTCGATTGGTGTCTTCTGTTTCCTCTGTGCTGTTTAAGGGTCAAGCAGCCATACCCTTTATCAGTGGAAACAGGAATCTCCCTCGTAGCTGGTCCAATTAAGCAGAAGAACAACTGTTGTCTGACATCAAAAAGCTTTCTGCAGTGATTCCCATAGGTTAAAAGTTCAAGACTTTTTAACTATCTTTTAATTCGTTTAATTAATAGCGGTTCTCAAGATTCCAGTTTAACAGGGGATTCTGAAGATGGGCGAAACCCTGTTAAGCTTTTGCTGCTATTCTGCAGTTTTGTTTATAGTAACAGACTAACAGTTAGCTTATGGATGAGCATGCGTATCTGATCTCGATTGTATAGCACTAAGCCCTATCTGTTTTAAAGTGATGAAAAGATCAAATTCTTGTATTGAAAGAGATGTTTGGTTATGAAACAATCATTTCTGAACCAATGAGCACAAAGTGGAGGAGAATGTTTCTGACTTTCTGCAGATAGCTTTAGCAGCAGCCACAGGAGATACAATGATGGGAAGGAAGCCTGGGAACTTTTTGTGTCTAAAGTTGATTGAGATTAGTGAGAGAAAGGAAAAGATTAGTTAAATTAGAGAATATAGAGCTAGTAGTAGTGGCTACTGTTAGAAGATCTTATCTGATATACCCACTTTGTGTGTCTCTGATCATCCCATCCACCCACTCATACAGAAGATTGGTTTTATATAGTGAGACTGAAAGGTGACACTCCCCCCCACGATCAGGTGTTATTCAAGGAGATAAAGATTCCATCTTGCTCCAAGTAGCCTCATTTAAGTAACAATCTGAGTAATTGGCCTCTTGTTCTTGATTTGATCTTGGTTTTTTTAGGGTTGTTTGGGTGTGAGAATTGGAGCGTAGAGTTTAGGTGTTTTGGGATCAGATTCCTGCAAATTTTTTTTTTAATACCTAGTTTGGATGCAAATAATTGGTAGAGATTGTGGGTGAATTCAAAAAATTGTTAGTAAATCTCGTACACGATAGTGCCCTATCTTTCATTCGTAGCCATGCAAGGCTCGGAAACACTAAACATGTCATATGGTAAATGACAATATAAAATAGGATAAAAAATAAAAACATCACACATTCATAGCCAAACCAAGCTTGGGAAAACACCAAACATGTCATGTAATAAATGACTACATATATCCGGACTAAAGTAGGACCAGAGATAAAAACATCATGAACAACAACCATAAAGAATGGTGACGGCTCCCAAGGTAGTTCTTGACATGGTTGTCTTCTCAATGAATGTGTTCAACTTCAACCAATCAATCCTGATCCAACAAGTTACATGAATTGACGACTTCAGAAAAGTGTTATTGCGTGATCTCACTCTCCTTCACCACAACCTGAACTATTGTCATGTACCATGTCGACATAACTCTCTCCTATGTCCTAAACCAAAAGTAAGTTATGTGTAACATGGAACTCATGAGGTCCATGTAAATTTAAGTTTCATGTTCAATCATTATCCTTGGCAATGAAAAGGCAATAGTATTAACAGTGTATATAGTATGCACATCAATTTGAATATTTGATGACAACACTATTAGGTTATAGTGGTGTTACATGTTTATCTTGTTTAATAGTAGTGATATCAAAATTTGCTTGAGATAATGCAAAACCAAAAGATAATTTGTGGAACTTGCTCACATCAGTCTTTAAAAGGAGGTGTTGTAGATTATCGTTAGTTTTTGTTTCGAGATTTGTTCGGAGAACAGTTGATTCTGAACACAAAATTTAATCGGTGATATGATATGGAAGTATTTTTCAAATTGATAATCACAAATTTTTAGTTGGGGATCGTCTTGTTGAATAATATACCTAAAAGACCTGATCAGCCTAAAATTCCTTAAATTCGACTTGGCTGGTAGATGAGCATGAACATAACTCGCCCAACTAGGCTTGTAGAATAGTATCAAGAAGGAGAGTCGGAGCCTTGCATGTGGTGATATCTCGTAAGCCCATACAACTTATAAATAATTAAGTCTTACGGGGATTAAGTCTCTTAATTCTTATTATCATTTCTGGTCCATTACTAAGTGGTCCAGACAATGAAGAACATCATTCAATTTACCACTTAACGCATAAACCACTATCACAATATATTCTACGTGTATCGTATCAACGCAACATAAAACCAATGACCAACATTGATGTTTTTTGAAATTGTATCGTATCGTATCGATGCATTGTTGTAACTTAAAAGTAACACATTGAGTGATGTGGTGGCTACTTGTGAATATTTTGTCATTCTTCTGGTGTTTATGTAATGATTAAAAGTGCAAAGCCAAAACATATAAAGCACCAAACTGTGCAAAATGCTCCATAATGGAAACCGTTACTTTACTTTTAATGAAGCATATGCTCTCTTTTTGTACATAATTTTTTAAGGGGTTGTTTGTATTAGGGATTTGGGGTGGAGATTTTGGGTGATTTGGAGCTAAAATCACTTCTCTAGAGATTTCAATAAAATCACTTGTTTGGGCTACAAAATTGTAGGGAGGTTGGGAGAGATTTTAAATCTCTTAGGTGGACCCATAGAGATTTGAGAGTGATTTTAAAATCACCACAAAAAAGTAGAGATTTGGGGAGTTTGAGAGATATTTGAGGTAAATTTACTGGTTGCCCTCAACTAATTCACTATTCACAATTTTAATGAAGGATATTTTGGTCATTTCTAATATGAATGTAATTTTTGATTTTGAATTTTCTGAATATCTTACCTTAATAATCTCTCAAATCACTCAACCAAACAATCTATTTTTCAAATGACAAAGCACCCCAATTCTTATGCTATTTCAAATCTCTAGGTATTTGAAATCACCTCCTCCCAAATCTCTAACCCAAAAGTCATGACCAGAAAGTGTACTTACCACTATATGTGTATTAAACTATAAAATATGTTCAATAACAATTCACAAATGAAAGAACAATTCCACTCCACTTGTACAAAATATCAGTATCAAAAAGCTATTTTCCTTTTATTTATTTTTTTGTTTCTTAATAGTGTTTACTGTTTAGCTATGATGAAGAAATGAGAGAAAACAAAACTAGAAAAGTAAATAGATCTTCATTGATATTTTAGATGAGTGGGTGATAATAATATAGTATTGATTTTTCTTTAGGATTAATGATAATTTGAATTTTTGTTACTCTCTTAACATTTAACTACTTTACATGTTTGTTAAAATTACGAATTTCTCGTACTAGATTTCATAGATAAGATAGATAAATGTACTTTTTTAAAAAGTGGGTAGATGATTTTCGTGCGTACGATCAAATTGAATTTCATCGTGACACCAATTGGTAGATTCTAAGTTTTGATTTACTGAGTAGGAATGTGTGAACTTTCCTAGGACTGATTTTTTTTTTTTTTTAATGTGAGTTTGTGTACCAAGAGTGTAAATGAGAATTGTAAGATAAATCGGTTAAATTTCTTCAACTTTAAATTTGTTATTTTACGATAATTTAGTCAAAATGTAGTGATTTTTGCCTTGTAATTGTAATCAACTCGAACCAAAATGTGACTAAGGTTTTAGTAGAGTGGTAAATGATCACTTTTCGTAAAGAATATTTCATCACTAGTGTTGCTATTATGGAATTAATATTAATACCCTAAAATTTCTTAATCAGTCACATACTCTGTGTGACTAGAGGATGTGACTACTATGAAATAGTACAAATGACCAATTAAAATCTCTCACGATGTCGTTCAATGTAGAGAAATAATCACTAAAATGTCAGCATTATCATTCTAGCTCCTTTTTCATTATCGATTATTTATCATGTGTTACACGGTATAAAAACTTTATTATAAACAAAATAAACGAAAGGAACACGTAGATTTGGTTTACTCATTTCGTCAAAATGACTACTTTATAGACACTATTTAGGATATCGACTAACTTCTAAAAGAAAATACCCTTACAATAAATCAATCGCGTATGTAAATAATGACTCAGACCCTAATTATAAAATAAATTCGAACAACCAAACTCAACAGATCAACCAAATCACCATACTAATCCTGTTCTAAAAAATCAAATTAAAAATCAAATTGATGATATGGCCTGAAAAATCAAATATCAGTTGTTGGTGTTGGACTTAAAACTTGATAAGTTATAGGAAAATAGCATTTTGTCCCCTCTACTTTGTCAACTTAACAAATAGCCCCTTATACTATAAATCACTCATTTTATCCCCCTCCTACTTCGACTACTTTGCCGTTTTAGTTCTTCTGTTTCAACTTTCGTCTTCTTAACATCAAATTTGGGCACATCCTACACACAACGAAGAGAGATATCGCGAAGAGTATGGTGAAATACGAAGAGTTTTAAAACCGCACATTTTATTCTTCGATTTCATCCTATTGAATTATATATACTTATATTACCAATTAAAACACGCTTAGTAAGCTAATACATGTCTATTGGAGCTAATGTGGTGTACTGAACGCACATCAGTTAACGCCACGAAAACGAAAGTTAGAACAGAAGGGCCCAAACGGCAAAGTGGTCGAAGTAGGAGAGGGTAAAATGAGCGATTTATAGTATAGGGGGCTATCTGTTAAGTTGACAAAGTAGGAGGGGGGGGGCAAAATACTATTTTCCCTAAGTTATATTACCAACAAACAAATGTAGGTACCAAAGTAGGAAGCTTCCACGCTTAATGATGAAATATTAATCATTACTTAGCAGTAAAAAATTGGGAGGTGAATGAAAACAGATTTGTACCAGTTACTAAAGGCAAAGAATTTGTTGTACCAGCAGGCAGCAGCAGCAAATGCAGAAACCTGTCAAAAATTATTGTTGGAAGGTGAATCAAAATTGAAAACCCACCTTATTACTTGAATTCAACTAGACCTAATTTCTCCATCATTGCTTTCCTTGGTACCATTTCTAGACAAGACTAGTTTGATGAATAGTTTACCGTTGGATCGACCGATACAATGCATACTGACAAATAGAATGAATGAATGTTTGTGGCTTTTAGATAGAGATAGCCGGTCGAGATTGACATGACAATATAATTTGAAGTTATTATTGATTGTCTCAATTACGTACCTCTGAATTATAAATCTTTTCATAATAGTATATTTAATGATAAGAGTGTATACCGGATGAGATATATTCCGTAATATTGACAAAGTGAGTGACAATAAATTACTAACTGATGGGTCAAAGCCTAACGGCTTGGTCTAATGATCAAGCTCAACCGTCATAGCTCACATATGCCAAATTCATAGTTGTGAAAGGGTTACAAGCACGCCTAATTTTTATCTCAGGGAAGTCAATTCAAATTCTACATCTGGTGGCACCAAAGTCATGCATGATCCCAATACTACATAAGAAACGATGACTTCGCAAATGCACGAAATACTATGCTACCTACCTATACACCTAAAGGGTAGCTCCTGATATGTGTTTGTTTCCCAATCTCGTATGCTCCTTACCCCTTTACATTCACTGCCCCCTCTCTAATATACATTGAGATGTACGCTGAAGACATCTTGATGCACATCACTTTTTTAGGAAGATCAGTAGATAAAGTGTACTCGACTTATCACACTCAACACAATTCTCCAAATCAAAACACTTATTGTCCATAAGTATTGTGATGGACAACTATATCTTACCCGAATTTTTTTCTAGAACCTTTGTTAAACTATAGAAGACCAATCATTTTCACTAACAATATTTCAATCAAGACATCAAGTGAGCACTTGAACACAAATTGCCATGTTTTTCAGTGCATAGACATGGACTTGTCCCATCATTTGAAATGCATAGAAAGGAATTTAAACCCCCAAATCATCATCATCATTGTCTATCTTATCAATTTGATCTTCAAAATTTATAAAAATAACATTTCTTTATCATCATTTAACAAAACCCTATTCCTTTTTCTTCCACTCCCCCACAATAAAAACTAATTAACAAACAAACCAACTTCAAAAAAGCTCCCTCCTTTAAATACAACCCTACCCACAAAAGCTCTGTAACCAGTAACCACTTCTCTAACAAAGTAACAAAGCTTCTGTTTTTACAACTTCCTGAGAAGAAAGAAATCAGCTTTGCCTATTGTTTTCTTATTTCTGTGTTCTTGGCTTTTTGCATGTAGTTATGGCTTTTGCTCCTCAACAAAGTCCTTCCTCACCTCATCTATACCCTCAAGAACTCCAGCTTAAGCTCTACCAGGCCTTCATATTCTCAATCCCAATTCTCTTCTCAATCATTCTGATTCTGCTGTTCTATCTCTTCTACCTCAAGAGGAGGGCTTCAACACTTTCATCCTCTCAGCACTTTCTTCCTTCATCTTCTTCAAGTCAATCTGGTTCACAGCTTTCTCCTGTAAGAACATCTGAGAATACCCTCTTTGCAGAATTCACTTTGATCATCTTCACCCTTCAGAAAGAATGATAGGTTTGGATTCTGTTTTTTTTTTACAGGCTTGTCAGGCTGGTTTGAAGGAGAAACTCAGTGAGAAGCTCCAAATTATACTGTTTGATGAGGAAATGAAGTCAAGGGAATCACAGTAAGTTTACTTGTTACATTATTACATCACATTCTCTGATGAAGGAAAAGGCTGAAACTTTACTCTTCTACTCAGCTTTCTTGAGAAAGGGTTTCATATAAAATGTTGTTTGTTTGGTGATCTGATTCTCGTAGCTTAGACGTGTTTACGAATTCCAGACCCTTTAAGGGTTTATGTCACTAGTTTGTTCTCATCTCTCGTATGCTGTCGTACGAGGTAAAAAACGACTGTATGTCTTGTTCTTGATCTATTTCGTTCGTACTTTCTTGTCAGCCTTGTAACCCTTAATGATTACATGAAAACCCACCTTTTAGTTGCTTAAAAAGTTGGGCAGATGACCAGAAAAGAAGGTACTTTTTGCAATAAGTTAATCCCTAATTTGCTGATTACTCAAATTGTGAGTGGTGTGGCTGTATTGACAAGAAAGATGAAAAAAAGGGTCACTAATCACATGTCATGTCCTGGAATCTTCAATTCCATCCGCTGCTTTTCTTGACAGAATTTCAAAAGAATAAGTCCCCAATTCACAACTTTAATTTACAATCACAGGAAAGAGGGAATGTGAATGTGATCCTAGGATCATCATAAAGTGTTCAAAAGTGTTATCTGATAATGTTGTTTCATGTCTGGTTTCTGCTGCAGGTGTTGTGTTTGCTTGGCAGAGTTTGAGATCAAAGAAGAGCTTCTCCAAATCTCATCATGTAAGCATGTCTTCCACATGGACTGCATCCACCATTGGCTTCACAGCAACTCTACCTGTCCACTCTGCAGATGCTTTGTCATCCCAACTATCAGCAAGTTCATCAGTGTCCCTATCCCATTCGGTGGCCCGATTTGGATGCAGGATGTGGTGTTACCTGAAGAAGAACATCAACAACGGCAGGATGAACATCGTAATGTTGAAGTAGCACGTAATTCAGTGGATCATCATTCGATACGTATCGAAGGATCTTCGAGTTCTGAACATACTTGATATGAATTTTTAATTACTTAGCTAGCTTTCTTTTTGTTCATTGGTAAAGAGATGGGATTCTTCATTCTTGGAATGGGGGAAAGAACAAGCAAGAAGCTTAGGAGATTAGTAGAGCTTGTGTATTCCTTGTATACATGAGTAGAGCTTGTGTATTCCTTGTATACATATCAAGTTCAAATAATACAAAAGATCAATGCTTATTATCGAGTCACGAAGATCACTAAATTTTATCAGTTCTAAATTGAAAACCGTCCTAATTAGTAATAAAAAATCAAAGAAGGCTACCTAAAAATAAAATTCAAACTCAATCAATGGTGAAACTGGAGGGGATCAACTCATGTTACCGTTTAGAAGCCTTTTCAGGCATAGAATGACAAAACAACATGAGAAATCTTTAAAATCAAAATTTTTGTCCACCTAGTTTTGCCATTCAATGTGACTGCGTCCTCTCTTTTATAATCTAGGCACATTATCAAGTTCACATAATACACAAATCAAGCCATATTATGAGTCACTAAGATCACTACATTTATTGGTTTTAAATATGAAATTGACCTATTTAATTTATGAAAATCGATAAGCTAAAATGGAATGTATGCTGTTCAATTCAACTCCGTCTTTTACTAGAAAATAAGTAAAGAACTAAAATTGAGGACTAAACCTTTGTAAGTTTTATCTTAGCCTAACAACATGAAGCACCAGTGGTCTGTAAGTTGAGGTCAGAATAGTAACCCTGCCTACTGGTTACACTGAACCCGTCAGGTTCCGAATTCCGGCTGTGCATTGAGTTAGTGATGAAATTGTGTATCCGCTCTATGTTGTCATCGTCCAAGTTCATAGTGTCTTTTCCCTATGTGCTGGTCTCATCTTGATTAAACTTGGATTGACATTATAGCGCTTCTGAACTCCAATTTTTTTCGTTCAACTGGAAATTTCTCCTGCATTTCTTCATAATCTTCCAATTTGGTTTGTAATATCTCTTATAAACAATTCCTCTTTATTTGTTCATGCTTCAGAGTTGTTCTTCGTTCTCTAATATCAGCAGGAAACCAGACTTCAATCCTCTCTTCTCAATCAATCACAGACTAGAATTATTCACTAAACGAGTTTAAACATCAGCTCATTGTTCATACATAGTGGCTAGTTATGCATTGAACTTAATCTCAATGGAGTCAAGTAACCTTAATGCAGAATGTTAATATACATCAAAACGTATCCTTTGCAACTAATGTAATGTTTTGTCATCCAACTATCAGAAGTTTTCATTTCGTGCTGGTCTGCCTTATCATCATGTGTAACTGAAGAAGAAGAACATCCACATGAACATATGTTCAAGCAGCAAGTATTCAGGGGATATCATTCATATTGGAAAATCTTCAGTTCGAACATTGATGTGTAGTATGAACCACTCTTTTTTCACTAGTTAGCTTTCCTTTTGTCCATGAAGAGATGGGATTCTTCATTCTTGGTATGAGGGGGAAGAAGAAGAACCTTAGAAGCTTTTCTATTCCTCTTGTACATATCAAGTCCAAATAACACAGAAGCTCAAGGATTATTATCCGATCACTAAATTTTACCAGTTCTAAATAACAAATCGTCCTAATTGTTTACGAAAAAAATTAAAGATGGCTAGTTATAAAGCAAGTTTTGAACTTTATTAATAGAGAAACCGAAGGTGAGTCAAGTCAAACTAATGCAGTAACACTTTCTTTTTCAGGCAAAGAATGACGAAATAATATGTAAACTTCTTTAAAATCAAAATTTATGTCCACCTAGTTTTGTCACCGAATGCAACTACGTCCTGTCTTTTATAATTAACAAATTTAACACATATTGTCGAGTCACGAAAAAAATTATTTTAAATATGAAATCAACCCATTTAATTTATGAAAATCAATGTGATAAATTCAAATGTAACCACTAACAAAACCGAATGAAGTTCGAGTCAACTTAAACTCCCACAAAAAAATTAGAAACCATCAAAATTTGTGTCCACTTGGTTTTCCTCTGCATCCTTATTAAAATTCAAATCAACCAATATTCCTAGGATCAAACATTGCCCTAATCCCTAGAAATTTAAAACAGAACCAACAGAACAAACAACAATCGACAAACACACAGCAACCAAACCAGTCTTCATCTGCAATTTCCCAGGATCATTCCTGAAACCCATAGCTTCATAAATCGGGAAGCTATTCGCCACACCAAACCCGGACATCAGAATCTGAATCAACAACCCATCCACATTTCCCCAGCCGCCTCTGCAACCTCCGACAATCCCAACTACAAACGACACCAAACTAATCAAAGCCGCCATAGTCATCGGCACGAAGATCGGTGACGCGACACCGAACTCGAACATGCCTTTGTCGTACCTCTTGCTCTGTTCTTCGTCCACGACTTTGCTGGTGAGGCTGAAACCCATCTGCTTGGAGATGCCTAGGGATTTGAGGAAGAATTCGAATCCGCCGAAGAGGGAACAGGACAGGCCTCTTATGATCCACATTCGCTGCTCGTTCCACCATCGGAGAATGTGCCTTTGTTGTCTATGGTTAGGAATTCGTACAGGTCTTGTCCGTACGCGCCCAGGAAGAGGAAGATGTATAGCAAGAACCATGGATCTGAAGCCTGTAAGAAAACAAACTATAGTAGTCAGCAAAAGGCTTGTGTTTAGGGCTGTTTACGAGCCGAACTTTACGGTATTCAAACTTGACTTGTTACTTTTTAGACGAGTTTGAACTCGAGCTAGACTTTTAAGTTCATCACGAGCTCGAGCCTACTCGAGTCTGACTCGTTAACTAGCTTAGACGAGCTAAACTTGAACTCTCAACTCTAACTTCACTCGTTAAAACCACTCAACGAGTCCAATTTGAAGCTTGTACACTAAAAAACATTAACGAGTCAAGCTAAAAAAACAAGTTATTCTAAATGTTACAAGTTTTTACTTTTCTCGTTAAAAATGGTTAAACCTAAACAATATAACACTTGCTTTTTATTAGTAAAAACACAACTAGCATATGATCTATTATATTTGACAAATCACATGTTCTATTATTGAGTCTGTAACGAGCCATATAGTTGAGTTAGTATTCTAGTTGGCTCTCGAGTTCGAGCCGGCTCGCGAGCCTATCGAGTCGAGCATACCCTGACTCAAGATTAGCTCGTTTAAAATCGAGTCGAGTCACAAACAATTTTTTTCAAGCCGAACACCAAACTGCTCGGGAACGACTTGACTCGTCAACGAAACTACTCGTGTTCATCTTATGAAACCACCATTGATTTACCTTAGGGAAAATGGAGACTCCATTGAGAAGGGCAAGTTGCGGGAGGAAAGAATAGGTGGTGATGGGAACAAACCAAATAATCCAACATGTAAAATGACAGTAGCCCAGGCCCATTAAAAGGCCCAGTTTCCTGATGCCGTAAGTTAATGGGCTATACTTAGAAAGGGTTATCTGAAAAAGCCCAATAACCCAACGGGTTTGTTGGATCAGCAGATCCAGGAAGCTGATTGGCGAGTCACCCAGAAAAAATGGGCTTTCTGGGTAGCACCAAATAGATTTCCAGCCTTCGCAGTGTAAATGAAATCCTGTGTACAAGTCCTCTACCATTGTCCCATATCTGAATCCCATCTGCCAAACCAAACACAATATGTGAAAACTTAGCCCATAAAATACTTAATACGTTCCGAAATTACAGACATGTCAATAATGTCGTGAAAAAAATGACTAAAAAGTACACTGATAACGTCATTAGAACTACTTTGTAACCCGTTGCTTAGTAATAGGACTACTCTGTAATGAATTAAAATTTTTGGACGAGTTTGTAACACAACCTATAGTCAGTGACTGAATTTGACCGAAAATCAATTGTTTAGTAGTATGAAAACTTGAATTAAATGTGCAAATCGGAAGGAAATAAGTAATTTAAATGTCAAAACCAATGAATTAAATGTTTGCACCCATGATTCATAGGTCCAAAATCGTATAATAAAGTTGAAAATTGTCTTAAATATAGTGAATTTGGTCAATCGGGTTGACCAAGTTGAATTCGGTTATGGTCTGGCGGAATTCAATTCGGCCTCTTCCACGATCATGTTTTTCGGCCGAATTTGAATTCGGTGACCAACCAAATTCGGTCCGTTTCACCTTGACCAACCGATTTCCAGGCCTAATAATTAATACCGAATAGTTATAATAAATTACCTTGGTGCCCCAGTGAGTCCGGGCCTCATATTCACACCCCGCAACCCGATGGGCCAGGCCCAAAACTTCGGAATCGTCAATGGGCCTATCCACCAGACGGCCCGGGAACAGCTGAGGGATGTCCGGCGAGACGAAGTCGGAATCCGAGGGCCCGCCGAAGAATGCGCGGCGGGAGAAGAAGCAGCAGGTCCCCATGTGAGTGGGACCCACCAAACCGTCGAGCCCATACGGCATCACGCTGACGTAATGTTTGAGGTCGCCGGCGTAGATGTCTTGGGAGTTGATTCCACGGAAACGCTGAGGGAACTGAACGAAGGCGTGGTTCGGTCGGAAGTCGCCGGAGAAGTAGTAGCAGAGCACGTGGAGAGGAGTGCGTGGGTTGGTTGAGAACATGTCGCAGTCTAGTGTGAGGATAAGTGGAGCATTGGTCATTACAGCCGACACTCTTAGCTAAAGGACAAACACAATTCAACTAAACTGTCAGTATATGTCGGTTTAACAAATAATAATAAAATCTTATCGGTTATCACTCGGTTGCTATTTTGTCGTTTATTGCAACTAACCAATATTAACCATCAATGACGAAACTCGGTGGGCCGATCTAGGTCATTGCTCAAAGTCTCGTCAGTGATAAATTGTTACGTAATTTTTTTAGTACTTAAAGTTTATATCTAGTGTTTAACTTTTAAATTTGAAAATTTGGTTAGGTCTCCAATTATTTTTGGTTCCGGGCTTTGTAATATTGGGGACAAAATTACGTAATAACGTACCATTGATGGTACATTATTCAACATTGATTGAAATTAGACAATGATCATATGCAAGTGGCGCAACGCCGATTGGGTGGCGTCAAGCCACATAATCCACATAATTAACAACATAAGTGTGTTAGTTAATCTTGTCAACATCCTGTCTGACAACACATGAATATTATAATATTCATGTGTAGCCAACCACTCATACGCATGCAGGGTGGAGACAAGATTAATTAACATAAACTATTATTGTTAATTATGGGGTTGTGTGGCACGACGTCATCTAATTATTGACTTTTCATCACTTGCGTGTCATCATTGTCTATTTTTGTACAATGTTGAATAATATGTCATCAACGATACAATGTTACGTAATTCCAAAAACTACATGTCCCTCCTAGTTCCGCCATTGTTAACAATTCCTAATATTCACAAATACCATAGGGTTAAAAGTGATTACCAGAACGTTAAGGGCGCCGGCTTTGAAGTTATGGTGAGTAGTCTTGCTCTTCTCTCGAGTAACGTAGATAAGGTTTGGCAATAAGCCCCCACTTTTGTCTTTGCTCTCCTTGTTATGGAGTAGAACCTGATAAGTAATTAATTTATATTTGTTAAGCTAAATTAATTACAGTTTATCTAAGTAATTAATTTATATTATATGTAATAATATAAATCAATGCTTACGTGGACAGTACACGTATACCTGAATGATAGAAGGGTGGTGATTGGTTGAGAAGGCAGCAGAAGTAGCAGTCCATTTATTGAAAGCATGGCGCTCTGTGTCACTGGTAATGTATTCGTCGTCGACTGTTCCTTTCTCCATTACTCTCTCAATCTTGTCTTTCATCTCCTCATACATTATCTGCACCATAATTAACGTGGTTCACTAACGTAATGTTAATTAGCTAATCTTTGAGAAGAGAGGTTTCGAATTTTACTAGACAGAATATGATCGCTTAACCTATTACAAGGAAAATGTAAGCTTTATATATCAACCAAATTCGGTTTCCAACACCAACACTAATTAGGCTAACATATACCCAAACCCAATGGGGTTACGTTACACGATTAACAAATAATCATTATGATTGTGCTGTGATGTGACATAATAAGGTACTTGAGGCTTAATTAGAGTTCTATTGTAACGGTTCAAATTCACTGTAAATATATGACCGAAATTAAATTAGCTAGCTGCATACAATCCGTGTATTACTCACACAATCCGTATTTTCTCGAAAACTTTTTCGAAGATACCTAATTTTTTAAAAAAATCGTTGAAATTCCATTAAGATTGATCTTGTTAAACTCGTTTTTTAAAAGCTGAGTTTTTCTATATAAAGATCAAACGTATCGACTTAAAACGAAGGACCTAGATTAAAAAAAAAAAACAGGGTGAAGATTACATAATTTACTAATGTTTTTCATATAAACAATATTTTATATTGGGAATATATTAGTTGATTTGTGAGAAAATACGGACGACATATAGCAATTGGCTAAAATAACTGTGGCACATCCTACGTATAATTTTAAACCCATGGATGTATAAACTATATTTTTAGATGATTTTAGTATATGATAAAATGAAATTGTATGTATTTTTAGATGATTTTAGTAAGTAAAAAAGTCAACGTTGAATTTGACTCTCTTTTAATTACTTTTACCTTTATCTTCATGGTATCGGGAGACGAACAATACGACGACGCAAAGTAAACTTCGGGACTCCTATCCACGACGTCGTTTTCCCTACAAAACGGCAGCCAATATGCAGCAAACTTCGCCGCCTCCACGAACGCAAACAAAGTCAACGCCGACCCACCGTCGTCCGACACGTACACCGACAGCTTCTCCGCCGGGTACTCATACGCCATCACCGACAGCGCCGTGTTCACCACCCTCAACGGCGGCTCCTTGTACGGGTCCGCCGTACATATCAGCACGTCAAGGGCGGGAAACTCGTCCCTCGGGACGAGTTTCTGAGATTCTCCGGGAATTGTTCCCGGCGAACGGGATACATGCGGAGGGCCTGAGCGGTGAGCCACTTGAAGGCGAGTACGAGGTCGGAGATTAGAAAGAGGATGTGTGTCAGGGTTGTGGAGAAGGAGGTGACGTGGCGGTAGAGTAAGGCTAAGACGGCGGAAGCGTAGACCGCCACGAAAAGTCGGTTGACGGCGGCGTGAGGAAGTGGCCGGAGTTGGTGAAGAAGTGGGGAGGTTCCCATTTTTTTGGAAGGTATGAATTTTGTGTATGGTTATTTGGGTAGTGATAAATAGAATGTGTGGTGGTGTGTGAAATACATGTGTGCCTAGAATGGGTTATCGTCATTCATAAAAAAAAAAGAATGGGTTATCGTCATCTTATTCTTACGTTCAGGGTATAATTTTAAAAAATATTCAATTATTTACTCTATGATTTTAATAAGTTTATCATTACCCTACCGTACAAATATCCAAAAAAATAAGTAGGTACTATTTTTATCAACTCTTATAACTCAATTTTTAGGATAATTAACAACGGTCATCCACATTCATTCTCAACTACATTAACGATACCCTCACTCTAATAGTCTCTTACCTAGTCAACACATGATATTATCTCAGTTGATCGGATCAGATAGGGTAGAGTTCAAATTTACATCCAGCTACCACCACATCTATTTTTGAGTAATATTCAACAATATGCCATCGACGTACCGTCAAGTAATTTTGTACCAAGCAATTTTGTCCCAAACAAATGCAAAGAATGGAATACATCCAAGAAATAGTACAATATCTTAATTCTTGGCTGGCATAGCACATTCTTCTTGACAATTTGAAAAACTATCAATGAAACATCACCCTCAACGTCAATATCTATCTAGATAAGTTGATGACAACAAATATAAATATCTCTAGAAATAAATGATTACAAAATAAGATAATCGAGATACCATAAAAAAACATATTCATATATAAAAAAAGACATCACATAGAATAAAAATGTACTGTCAATACCTGGACGATGGTTAAAGTGGAAAATGTCTATCGGGAAGGCAACCGACTGATAAATTTTCTTGCTGGCTTAGGTTATAGTTTACTTTTTGGTGTTCATTCTATTAATATTTCTGATCCTTCTTTATCATATCACATTTTATATGACTTGCTTGGAATTTTCCTAAATAATTTGATTGTGAATGAAAGTTAGACTCGTGCTAACACGTACCACATGCTTAAAAATACCTGTAAATTGGAATACCTTTTCCGTGGGGTTTTTCATTTTTGGCCAATGATAATTGATATTGAAGATGTTGGTACAAATTAATAATTGAAATGAAAATTATTGCGCCAAAGTTGGAAATATGTGCCACCCAATGTTTAAAATTGATTAATCAAAGGAAACAGTTTACTGTATGACGTGACAAATGGAACCGATAATATTTTTTTTTGGTCGAGCATTCCCACGGAAGAGAGTACCAAGATCGCCTAGACTAAAGGAGAGGGTGGGGAGGGAACGGTGGGTGGAGGGTGGGGGGTGGGTGGCAATAATTGTGACAACGAACAGGGAATAAAAGGTGAACCAACTGTTGACGGAATTCCGAATGACTGAACAACGTGTTACGGATGAAACGAAAAGACAAATTCTAATGACAACTTTACTAAGTCCTAACACATGAAGAGACCAAAAGAACGAGTTTGACCCAAAAAATTTAGAAAACTCACATATAAATGAGAGCAACAAATTAACAAGTAATTTATAAAATATATGTACATGTATCTAAACTAAATAATCCTCAACAAATAAAACATTATTTAAACCACACAAAAATGAAGAAGAAAAACAACAATAGTAATAATAATAATTAAAAACTCGGTAGAAATATAGAATAGAATAGAAGCATGAAAAAAAAAAGAATAAGAAAAAAAAGGAAAAAAAAAACTCACACTTTTGCACGTTCCCACTTTCTTTAACCTTAACAACCCATAACAAAAACTGGAAGGGATAACCTCCCTCGGGATTTCCTACCGTTAGGACACCCCTTAGTGTCCTCATATGAGGACACCTCTTAGGGCCATAGGATTAAATCTTATAGATCGGCAATTACTAATGTGAGGACCCTCTAAATGTCCTTATATAAGGACACTAAGCTATACTCTTAATTTATATAATAGAAGTCGAATGATTGATATGAAATGGGTATTAGTGTAAATTGTTTAATTGGTACGGCTTTTTTTAATTCCCGTTTTGGTTCCACTTTAAAATAATTACCCAATTTTCTCATTTTGTTCATACCTGGTTCCTTGCAGTTAGATTAGGATTATCATCTAACGGCTATAAAGAGTGTCCTCGTATAAGGACTCTTAATGGGGTCCTCACAATAGTAGATCCCTTATAGATCTTAAGGTCAATATTAAATGGATATAAGAGTAATTTCATTGTTTGAAATATTGCAGATTTTTTAATCTAATTTTTTTTCATAATGATTTTTTTACATTAGTTTCGGATTTTCAGTTATGATGCAGATTCTTTAAGTGCAATTAATTAATTTATTTTTAAAAATTTCTTTCCTGCTCATTTTATTTTTTGAAGATTACAGATTTTTAGTAACTAATTAATTCCTTTTTTTGTATGATCACAATTTCCATTTTTTCTTCACTTTCCCTAATATTTATTCAGAAGTATTAATCTTTATTTGGTAATCAATTTCCAAAAAATAGTTAATTTAGCAATTTCATATAATTTCTTCCCAAAATTTAATCCCATTTTTTAAAATTGTTTACAAGTAGTCAATTTACCGCTTTGATTTTATGGAGATTACGATGACACTTTTTGTGGAAATTGTTTCGAAACAGCTCCTCTTTTATCATTTCGGTATAGTTCCTCTTTTATTGTTTGAGATCCATTTTAAAAGTAATGGAAATTTTTGAAAATTGATTTTGTTCCTTATTACCAAATCGGAACACCGAAGAACATAAAACCTTGAACCAAATTAAAAATGAAACAATAATATCAATTTTCTGTTCCATAAGTAGCTATATGGAACAATAATATCAATTTTCTGTTCCATAAGTAGCTATATGAAACAATGTTCTAATTCACCAAATTAGAAACAAGAATTAGGAAGGTTATTGATAAAAAAAAAAAATTTAGGAAGGTGCATCAACCAAACCAAAAAGCTTGTAAACACAACTTAAAATAATATTAAACCAATCTTAATCTATTGATGGTTCCAAAATAAATAAAAGGAACGATGTTCCATATATGAAAACGGAACATAAAAAAGAGCTTGGCTGTCAGGTTCATCACGTCGGCCGACGAGATGATTGTGTTTGACCGAATCAAAATAACCAAAACTAATATTAAACAAAATCATACCCAGAAAAAAAAACAATAAATTAATTTGTTACATTCTTGACTCAAACCCAGTCTTTAGACGATAGCAAATTAAATAACCAAAAATAATAAGAACAAAGCGTTATATGTTATCAAAATTCCATTAACCCAATATAGAAAAAGAAAGTATCCATTAACTAATCTAGAAACAAAGCTATACAACATGTTTAAGAAACAAGGCCATACGATAGCAAAAATAATAATAAACAAATCTATACGTCCCCAAGCTGCAACGAAGAGGCGGTTGGGTATGCGACATCAAGGGTTTGTAGTGGCTGGGCGCGGCGGCCGCCGCAAGAGACAACAAGTCCTCCTCGCCCTTATCGCGTCCCACTCACAATCAACACCGACGATCTGATCTTATTCGGCAGGGCTGCGGACAAGGCTGAAGACGACGACGGTGGGGTTGGAGCGAGGCGGCGGCGGTGGTGAAACTCAACGGCGGCTGAAGCAAGTGGGGTTTAGAGGGAGAGAGTTTTTTTTACTGATTGTAAAATGAATTAGGGTTTGTGGTGGAATCCTAATATGATTTAATATATATACCCATTTCAAATTACTATTTTGTCCATTTTAATTTAGGCCATTAGATCTATTATCTAATCTATGGTTCTAAGGGGTGTCCTAATATGAGGACACTAAGGGGTGTCCTAACGGTAGTAGATCCCCCTCCCTCAACAAAAAACAAAAATCACTGAAAAAAGTGGACCAAACCGAATTCATTCGGAAGGCAACCATTCAACCGAGTTTGAGTGAAGAGATCAACCAACCAGAAGAGAAGCGTTCTCCAAGTCTGGGAGCCCCAAGGGAAGCCCCGCAGGGGACAACAACTCCAAACCTCCCCGGATTGCAACCTGAGAATGGCTTCAGAGAAATTCAAACGTCAGATGAGTAAACCAAAATCTGTAACAAACATGAAAAATTCACCATAAAGGTGCCATCAGGACTCGAGTGAGCCTGTAAATCAGACAACAGGAAACCCGTGACTGTAATCGTGCCACAACCGTATGACCCTAAAGGCCACCGAACGGAAGGGATAAAACAGAGAACACCGAATTGAGAAGGAGAAAGAGAGAAGCGGGAAAAGAGAAGGGAGGGGAAAATAGCAGGGTAGGACCCGAAGCCTCGATGCTATCACCGGCGACCAGGCCAGAAAGATCGTAAGGATTGCAGAAGAAAAACTCCGCTGACGATTGAAGATTTGTGAATCACATTATTTCCGATCCTGCTACGCGGCCTTACAGTTGCCGTTGCCGTTGCCGTTGCCGATAGGGATAGAATCATTTAATTCCATCTTTTCCCAATTGGAACCGATAAATTCGTCACTACATACAATAATTTAAAATATGATTACTGCTAACAGAAAGTCAGAAACTGTTCCACCCAAATAAATTGGACCTAAAATAAATGTTTAGGTTAAGAGTCTTCCGTGAGTATGAACGCTTGTTAAGTCCTGGTACGTCTTGAGGCGTGTCTCGTAAGGCGTATAAAAGTTAGTAGTAAACGCTTAGATATGGGTGTAAGAGGGGTTAGATGTTTGAGTGAAAGACGGAGAAGTACTAGGATGTACCCCTTAGGGTGTATATAGGGGAGTCTTAATCGTGCCGAAAAGCAATTATACTTAGGGCATGTTGGTTTGTGTGTTAGGTATGTGCCATTAATGTCAAGGTCAGGTCTCTATATTTATAGGACCTCGGAATCGGTCTCGGGTCATCACGTATCGTCGGTTGATCAATGACGACCCGCCTCAAGGATGATCATAGTCGTTGGCTGTCGTGGGGTCTGGATTGCCTAAGGGAGTTCGATGTATGGGCCCTTGCTAGGCCTCAGGTGGCCTTCACCGTTACGCCTAGGCCAGCCACTAATTGGGCATGGGCCCATCAGAAACTAAAAAATATTATTTGTGTCATCATGAATCGTTGTATCTCAATAATTATATATCATCATGAATCATAACATTTCAAGAACTTGAATCACTGGGAGATATGATTAAAAATACAGATTTTACATTATTATTAACAATTGGAAATTTGCAACAACAACTGGAGCACAAAATTGGAATCTGATTGTACCCAACAAATTACGCAGTGCTTTGCCTGGGTCGTGTTTCATAGAAAACATTTTTACTGCAACGACAACTGTATCATGAATTATTGCACTTTGTGTCGTGCAATCTCGTGACGATTGCCCATATTTTTCTCACGTGTTCTTTTAAATTGACAATCCATTCAACTCTTTGCCACCATATTCACGTACGTACATTAGACGATTAAATCGAAAAATATACAGAGAGTGCACGTCTTGATCGACCACCTTTGTGAGTTGTGGTGCACATCTCACGTTTTGACCGTCTCTATAGGTTTATGAGACATTCACTACTTAGAAGTTGCATATGTACTCTTGACGATCTTTAAGTGTGTTCATTCCACGTGCTTAGAACATTCATATTCTCTAAGTCAAACATTTATTAATATATATATACCTAAACGTCCACGCGAATCAAACATCAAAACATTAATTTCAATTACAAGAGTTTTAATTTGAAAAACATAAATTTCAAATAACAAATCTACATTACTCCTTCAAATCGACCCATTAAGTTGAAAACTCCGAATTTTGTTGTTGGTTGATGTAAGTTGTAATAATTTCAGGGAGTTTTATTTTATTTTTATGAATGAGTAGAATATATATATAAACAAAGGCACGGGGCAAAAAACAAAAGGCTTTAGGTACACTGTACATCCTAGAAGCCCCCGTAGGAAATGCCCCTCCAACATCAAAGGACCCCAAAATGAACCCAAGGGAAATAAAAGCTCCCAGGGAACCGAAATCAACCCAAAAACATACAAAGCTGCTTAAACTGAGGCAAGCTTGCAAAACCGAACCCCCATACAATCCTGTCAAAACTAAGATCTCAGCCGACATCAAAAGGAACATGCCGCCAAGTACTCATCCAAACTCCAAAGTCATCCGAGGAATTCCTATCCGCAGCCCGAAGCCAACGTCCAACTGCGAAGGCGATCTACCAAACCAAATGATGACAAATCAACTCAACCTCCCTAAATATTCTATTGTTTCTTTCCCCCAAATGTACCAAAAAATAGCATGAATCAAACATTTCCGGAATGGAAGAAACTGAGACAAACAGTTCCTATCCTGCCACCCAATGATAAAATCATTGACCTCCTGCTCAAAAGGTCCATGGATGGCAAGTTTGGAACTGAAAGTAGCCCAAACCGCAGAAGTGTACCTACAAAATCCGAACAAATACGACACCGACTCAAGGTCGGCTCTGCATAGCACACATATACTAGGGCCAATGAACCCTCTCCTAGCAAGATTCTCAAAAGTTGAGATATTTCTATGGAAAACTGTCCATGAAAATCCACAAACTTTAGTGGGAACCAAACTCATCCAAACCAGAGCAGAAGGGAATAAGGACGAACCTGGGAATCTCTTCAGAGCAAATCTCTTCCAGTCCAATTTGACCGAACCCTTTTCTCTCTCCTCCTCGTGACCTAGCTCCACTAAAATCCCAAAACCTATGTCCGCCGCCCTCTCACCATCATGTCTGCTACATCCAACCCTACTGCCGACTCCAGTCCCCCCTCCCCCAAATCCACCAGCCGTCCAAATCCCATCCCTGCCCAATACTCTTTCCCTGAAATTGAACACCGAAAATTATCTGATTTGGAAGCTCCCGTTTGAGCCACTCCTTGCCAGCCATGACCTTTATGGTCATATTGATGGATCCACACCACAGCCTCAAGCTCTCCTTGCTGATGGATCGGAGAACCCGCTCTTTGTGTCGTAGCGTCGTCGGGACCAGTTTGTCCTCGGGTGGATCATCGGTTCCGTGACAGAGGCTGCTCTCCACACTTTGGTCGGCGTTACGAATGCTCGTGATGCCTGGACTGCCCTTGCTGCCGCTTATGGTGCCGGTAGCCCTTCACAGATAAGATCGTTAAAGTCCCAACTCTATGCTTTACATCAATCCTCGGAATCCATGACTGTTTATTTACAGCGTGCGAAGTCGATTTATGATAGGTTACTCTCTCTTGGTGCTGCTGTTTCCCAGGAGGATTTTATTGACCGTGTGTTACATGGTCTCAATGCTGTTTACAAGCCTTTTGTTCGCAGTCAAAGGAATCGGCCGCTTCTGCCCTCATACCTGGAGCTACATGGACTTCTTCTCGCTGAGGAGACTGATCTGGCTGCCGATGAGGTTTCTGGGCCACAAGCCCATTTCACAAGACCTGGGTAGCAGGTGTCGGGGCAGCCGCGGTGGCGTTACCCGCGCCAAGGAAGACCTCGGCCGTCGTCTTACAATAGCGGCTCGGGCCGCGGACCTTCTTCCGGCCCATCTGCGCAGGCTCCAGGACGCGGGCCCTCGCCTCAGTACTATGGGCCGCCTACTAGCCGAGGCCCGCAGTCTCTCCACCCTCAGCAGGCCCGCCAGATTATTTGCTATAATTGCCAGGGCCATGGGCATCACTATCGGGCATGTCCGTCACCTCGACAGCCTAACTCTCAGCTTCCACCGACTGCTCACTACGTCACCTTTCCACAGTCACCGTCCCAGCAGTCATGGACCCTTGATTCTGGTGCGAATCATCATCTGACCAATGATCTCGCCAATCTTGCTATGCACTCAGAATATCAAGGCACTGATCAAGTTCAATTAAGTGATGGTACACATGTCCCAATCTCACACTCTGGTCATTCTACTATGCTTTTATCTACTGCACTGCTTACTCTAAATCGTATGCTCTATGTTCCTCGGTCGTGTCAAAAGCTCTTGTCTGTCAGTGCTCTCACTCGTGATAATAATGTGGCTGTTACTTTTTATCGCGACTTGGTGGTTATTCAGGACCTGACCACACGCCGCCAGCTATTCAGAGGCCAGAGTAGAGATGGCTTGTACCCGATTCCGTTGGCTATGTTCGAGGATGCTCGCCCTCAGGTTCACTCGGTCACCTTACCTATGTGGCATCGACGACTTGGTCACGCGAATCTGGATACTGTGAAGCGTGCTCTTCGGCGTTATAATTTATCTTTTTCTAATAAGCGTCTTCCCGCAATTTGTCCGGATTGCTGTCTAGGGAAGATGCATAAACTACCTTTTCCAGTTTCAAGGCTTCAGGACCGTTGGATTTGATTTGTAGTGATGTGTGGGGCCCATCACCTGTTTCTTCTGTTGCTCATCAACGCTATTACATTCTGTTTTATGATCATTTCAGCAAATATTCCTGGATATATTTTGTGCGCTATCTGTTCGATTTGCTACAGGTTTTCATACAGTATCGAGCCTTGGTGGAAAAATATTTTGGTCGGCCCATTCGATCTTTTCGAGCTGACTGGGGTGGAGAGTATAAAAAACTGTCATCATATCTTCGGGACCACGGGATCATGGAGCAAATCTCGTGTCCTCATACTCCGGAACAAAACGGGTGTGCTGAACGCAAGCCTCTCCAGTATTGGACACATTGTAGAGACGGGCCACACCCTCATACATCAAGCTAAGCTGCCTCTCCAGTATTGGACATATGCTTTTCAAGCAGCCGTACACATTATTAACCGTCTCCCTTCCTCTGTCCTGGATAATGACTCTCCTTATCGTCATTTATTTAATATTGATCCTGATTATACATCTCTTCGCGTTTTTGGTTGCTTATGTTTTCCTTGGTTGAAGCCCTATGCAGCTCACAAGTTGGATGCCAAATCAGCTCCTTGTGTTTTTCTTGGCTACAGCTCTCGACATAAGGGATACTACTGTCTCAATTTGAACACGCTGAAGGTACAAGTTTCTCGACACGTAATCTTTGATGAAACTGTGCTGCCCTATCACATTTCACCACAAATTGGCAGGCTGCTCATCAAAATGAACGTGCCGTCTTTCTTCGGCCTCAGACTTTCGGCCCGCCTCTTTTGCCCACTCCGACGAGCTGCGTCCAAACCCAACCCCCACGGGTCCAATCCATTACTCCTGTTCAGGATGCGCCTCCAATTTCCAGTCCTGCCCCAATTCCACATGATGGGCCTGGCCCGCCTGCTTCTTCAGCTGCGCCTGAGGAGCGTGCTCTGGTGCCTACACCACAGCCGCTTGGGCCCCCGTCTCCTCCGGCCCATGAGCAACAGCCCGCTCCTACTCATCCGATGGTTACACGATCGCGCACAGGCTCTCTCAAACCTCGTGCATGGGTTGCACAAGTTGACTCACCTTAGGCCGCCGAGCCTACTTGTTTCACCAAGGCAAATACCTCTCCCCAATGGCGCATGGCGATGAGTGAGGAGTTCAACGCTCTCCTCGACAATGATACTTGGAGACTCGTACCACGACCACCATCTACTCGGGTGCTTGGTAATAAATGGGTTTTTCGTCTTAAAACTCATCCGGATGGTTCTGTTGCCAGGTACAAGGCACGACTTGTTGCGAAGGGCTATCATCAAACTGAAGGGGTTGATTACCAAGAGACTTTTAGTCCGGTCATCAAACCGGCGTGTGTACGTTTAATTCTCACTCTTGCGGTCACCAATCATTGGATAATTAAGCAGCTTGATGTTTCTAATGCGTTCTTGCATGGCACGTTGGATGAGACTGTCTATATGGAGCAGCCTCCTGGATTCGGTGATCCGCACCACCCGGATCATGTTTGTCTTCTCAAGCGTTCTCTCTATGGTCTTAAGCAGGCACCTCGGGCATGGTTTTCTTGTTTGCGTGATGCACTCGTTGCTTTCGGTTTTACGGGGTCTAAAACGGATCACTCTCTGTTTTATTATCGGCGTGCTAACATCACTTTCTTTGTTCTTGTTTACGTAGATGACATTATTCTCACTGGATCGAGCTCCTCCATGATGACAACGCTATTGGCCTATCTCTCTGCCAGGTTTCAGATTAAGGACCTTGGTTCTCTTCACTATTTTCTAGGTGTGGAGGTTTCATCCACCACCGAAGGCATGCATCTACGTCAGACTAAGTATATAAATGGGTTATTACATAAGGCTGGCATGGCTACTTCCAAGCTCTCTCCACTCCATCCGCCACAACGTCCCCACCTCCTGCCGATTCCCCTTTTCATGATCCGACGATGTATCGACAGCTTGTTGGAGGTCTGCAGTACCTTTCTATGACCCGTCCGGATATGGCATTCACAACAACGCGTCTCTCCCAACACATGCACGCTCCGACCGTCGCTCATTAGAGTCATCTAAAGCGAGCTTTACGTTATCTACGAGGGACTGCCGAGCTTGGCCTCCTGATTCGACCAGCCACATCTCAGGTTCTTCAAGGCTTCTCCGATGCCGATTGGGGCGGTGATTCGTCGGATCGACGGTCCACGAGTGGGTATGTTACCTTTTATGGTTCTAACGTTATTTCATGGTCTAGCAGGAAGCAGCAGATTGTTTCTCGTTCCTCCACCGAGGCAGAGTATCGCGCCCTCGCCACAGTGGCTTCCGAAATCACTTGGCTGACCTCGGTGCTAAAGGAAATCGGACACTCGGTGGCTGCTTCTCCGACTCTGTGGTGTGATAATATCAGTGCCACATACTTATCGGCTAATCCTGTTTTTCACTCCCGTCGAAGCACTTAGAAATCGACTTTCATTTCGTCCGCGAGAAGGTGGCTGATCGGTCTCTCCGTGTGGCCTACATTTCGACTAAGGATCAGCTCGCCGATGGTTTAACCAAACCGCTAGCTACTGCTCGGTTTGTGGAGTTGCGTACCAAGCTTCATGTACTACCGCCCATTTGCTTGAGGGAGGGTAATGAGGATACGAATAGATTGTGTAGATAATTTATTATTCTATTTTCCTTTTCTAACTACTCTAGATAATCTTGGCCTTCTTGCTCATTTTGTACATGACGTTAGCTCCAAATACCCTTCCCCCCTTCCCCCCCAATACACCTCCATGACCAACTCTATAAATATATATAGTATTAACCACACGTTTTATTCATCGATTTCATCATATCTAATTATATATATTTATATTCCCCAATTAAAAACGGTTAGTAAGCTAATACATCTCCTACCTCTGATATCTCTCTTCGTGAATGTTTGAATCTGTCCATATTTAACCTTATGAAGATGATAGTTGGAACGGAAGGACCCGAAAGACAAAGTGGCCAAAATAGGAAGGGTTAAATGAGGTATAGGGGGTCTATCTGTAAAATTGGAAAAGTAGAGGGGGCAAAGTGCTATATTCCCGTTTTAATTAATACAACATTCATCTGAATCGCTTCCTAACCACCTCTATTTCATCACTGTCATTGGGCAAACTAAAGAAATTAAAAAGTCTCTTCAAAAAAGGAGTCAATATTCAATGAAGGTACCTTCCCCATGAACACAATGTAATTAACTTCCCTCAATCAATTTAATTTGGCCTTTGGGATATCTCTGACCGGTTAGACTGTAACTTAATGAGTTAGAACCGTTGTAAATCATAATTCCAATATATAATATTAATTATATAATAATCTAATATGTACGTGTCCTTGTAAATATGTCAATTGGTCGAGTCAGAGCGGGTATCTCAATAACCAAAATTTATCCCATGACATGTTAGGTACATGGTGGTGAATAGTTAATCACGGGTCGTACAAGGTAGAATGTGTGTATACTCATTGATGCAAATGATTTAAAATTCATAAAAAAATCTGATTGTTATACAAAAAGAATAATAATAATTTAAAAGATACATATATAATAGCGAAAAGTTAAGTTACTATGTCAAAAGATAAGGTGAAACTTAACGAATATTACCACACATTTTATATACAACGGGTGGACAATGAAGCATGTCATAAGAAATACAGCAAGTTGAATATTATTTACTCAAAACAGGACGAATCAAAGTCGACTCAAACCGGCCAAGTCCAAATTGTGCCATTCGTACCACCCTTTCTCTATAAATTTCAAACCCATGCATAGTCTTTCTTCCACATTCCAAAACCAAACAACAAACAATGGCAGTCAACAACGTGAGAGTCATCAACTTCTCCGGCAGCAACATAGAAACCACGGTCACCGACAAGGCATCCATCATCGACACATGGGTTCGATCCGTCCGAACAGGCCAGAAGCTGATCGTGGGGCTCGACTGCGAGTGGAGGCCTAACACAACCATCTTCATGAACAACAAAGTCGCATTGCTACAACTATGTGTAGGAACCAAGTGCCTAATCCTCCAACTCTTCTACCTAGACTACATCCCGCAGTCACTCAAGTCATTTCTCCGCAACACGAAACACACGTTCGTCGGAGTTGAGGTTGCAAGAGATGTGTCGAAGCTGAATGATGACTATGGTTTGGAATGCAGTAACGTTGTTGACGTGCGTGAGATGAGTATGGAGAGATGGCCTAACATGTTCTGGAGGAAGCCTGGGTTGAAGGATGTTGCTCGTGAAGTGGCGGGACTTAGGATGCCTAAGCCGATGGATGTATGTAGGAGTGATTGGCAGAAGAGGGTTCTTGATGAGAAGCAGATTG
The DNA here is from genome assembly GCA_034768395.1 of Linum lewisii. Classification (NCBI taxonomy): domain Eukaryota; kingdom Viridiplantae; phylum Streptophyta; class Magnoliopsida; order Malpighiales; family Linaceae; genus Linum; species Linum lewisii. Next base: position 60,214,770 of record CM068301.1, read on the forward strand.
AGTATGCTTGTATTGATGCTTATGCTTCTTCTAGGATTGCTCATGCTCTGCGTATCTAAGGACTCTAAAGGACCTCTCTTTAATTTGGTGTAGTTTTCTTTTGCATTTCCCTTTCTGCATTGTCGATCATCTTGTTCTTGTTGTTTGAGTTATTATGGTTCCCTTTGTAATGTCTTCATAGTTGTTCTTCGTATTCTGAAAGTTTCCCTATCATATGAACTATATTAAGGGTCGAGAGTCGTGTTGACTTGGGAGATTTGGAGAGATTTAGTGGTAGAGATTTCTAAAACCTAAAATAATGAATGAAAGTACGCATATTGTCAAAGACTAATATACTCTCATTGTTCATGTTCTGCGATTTATTTGGGGGTATTTATGTAAATATGTAACACAGACCTCCCAAATCTCTCTCGAGCCTTCCCAAATCTCTAGGGGCCCATCTCGAAATCACAAATCTCCCCCCAAATCTTTAACTACAATTGCAAAGTAAACGAGTGATTTCGGCCAAATTTGCAGGGCAGAGATTTGAGCCCCAAATCACTCACAATCTCCCTCTCAAATCACCCAAGTGACCGACCCCTTAGTTTTATTACATGTAGATGATAGATGCATGTTAGGTTGCATTTAGATGATTTAGGGTCGAAAATATTGGTGGTCATTTGAGTTTATAGGTTGTAACAACGTAGTCATCTAATTTTTTTGATGAATTATGTGTGTATTATGTACCAAAATAGCCGAAAGGCTAACAACAAAAGAGAGCAGGGGCTTTGACAGCAAAAGACAGCCCCCAGCCCAACCAGCAAACTGCATCAAAAGGACTGTGCCGAAAACAAAACATTGCAGCAGACCCTCGGGGTGAAACAGCAGCATGGCCGCCTGCAAGAACATGGAGGACTAGCCATTATCGAACACTAGCCGCCTCCATGTTAAAAGGTCTATCGACAAAAAACTACCACTCACTAACAACCAATCTCCTACAGCGAACCAGATCCTATGAAAAGTGGACAAAGATGATCGATCAAGGTCCCTGAAGATCCGATCATTACGCTCAGCCCAAATGAACCACAAAACAGAATGAAGGAAGAAATTCATCGACGGAGCAAATCTCTGCAGACAGTTCAAGCCTTTCCATCCATAAAATAAATCCTCAATGGAATGAGGCAGAGGACCGTGAATGGAAAGCTTTGAACTGAGAAGGGACCATACTTCCGAAGAGTAATCACAATGAAGGAAAAGATGATCAACTGATTTGAAGAGGAGCCACAGAGGACACACCTATTTGCAAGGGAGAAACCTTTCCGTTGTAGGTTGTCGAGAGTTGCCACCTTGTTTAAGAAAGTCTTCCAGCTGAAACAAGTGATCTTGGAGGGAACAGCCGGCTGCCAAACAACTTCCGAAGGAAAAGCCTGCAATCCGGGAAACTTTTCAGTGATGAGAATGCGTCGGAGAGAAGAAACTGAGTATCTGACATTGCTTTGGGGAGCCCACGAGATATATGCCGGGCCCTCGGAGAGTCGGTCCCTAGGGATGGAGGCGAGATGGCGATCGAGCTTGCGACGCTCCTCCAAAGCTCCTCCTCGTAACTGGAATCGAAGAGGAATAAACCAGCTCTGTTGATCTGAAAAAGAAACAACATTAGAGATGGACACATCCAAGAATTGAGCAGAAGCTGCAATTCTTGGGAAAACACTCGCAAGTTTCACTCCCCTAACCCATAGTCGAACCAAAAAGAACACATCCCCCCCCCCCCCGGATCGATAAAGCCGTAGGCCCAGAACGTGGAGCTGACAGAGATCACTCCTTTCCACAACGAAAGACCAGCTGAACTGAAATGCCAATATGGTTGACACTCAGAAGGACCCACTCCACATTTAGAGATAATAAGCTTTCTCCACCAAGCCGAACGCTCTACCGCAAACCTCCAGTGCCATTTGCACAGAAGGGCGGTATTGAGAGACCTAAGATCCTGAACCCCGAGCCCCCCCAGTTTCTTCGGGTTTTAACCACTTCCCATTTGATCCAATGAATTTTATCAGATTCAGAGTTGCCGGACCAAAGGAAGCGATTCTGAATACGCTCAAGAGAGGTAATAACTGAATTCGGGGCCTTGAACAGGGAAATGTAGTAGACTGGGAGAGAAGACAGAACACTTTTGAGGAGAACTAATCTGCCACCGAAAGAGAGAAATTTGATTTCCAAGTGTCAAGTCTGCTGTTAACTCTCTCAACCACTGGGTCCCAAAGGCGTTTAGAGGATGCTTTCATACCAAGGGGAAGTCCCAAATACAAAGTGGGAAGGTTCGCCAGTGTACAGCCAAAAATGTCAGCCAGAGACTCTGCATCTGGAACTTCGCCAACCTTGAACATTTCAGATTTATGGAAATTTATCTTCAACCCGGAAATGCACTCGAAGCAAACAAGGGTGGCTGCCAAAAATCTGACCTGAGATTCAGTGGCATCGCAGAAAATCAGGGAGTCGTCAGCGAAGAAAATATGGTTAACCTGCTTGCCGACTTCCCTCGGGTTCATAAAGAAGCCACTTATCAAACCTTCAACCTGAGCCCGCAGGAGCATTTTTGAAAGGATTTCCATCACTGCAATGAAGAGCAGCGGAGACAACGAGTCGCCCTGACGTAAACCTCTTGAGCTCTTGAAGAAGCCAGCCGCCTCACCATTCACAAGGATAGAGAACCAAGCCGAGGAGATGCAAGCTGAGATCCAAGAAATCCATTTCTCGTTAAAACCCATGACCTTTAGGACTTTAAGGAGGCATCCCCAGTTGACGTGATCAAAAGCTTTCTCGATATCAAGCTTGAAAATAAGTCCGGGCTTGTTACTTCTGATCCTGGAGTCCACCAGTTCATTAGCAATGAGAACCGCATCCAAAATTTGTCGATCCCTGACGAAGGCACATTGATGGGCGGAAATGACCTGGGCGAAGGCTTTACGCAGTCGGCTAGCAAGAAGTTTGGAGAGGATTTTATAGACACCTCCGACTAGGCTAATCGGACGAAGGTCGCGGAATTCCTCAACAACATCTTTTTTAGGAATGAGAACAACGAATGTACTGTTGGTACTTCGTGGAATGGAGGCGAGCTCATGAAATTGAGAAAGGGCAGTACATACCTCCTCCTTGATGATAGGCCAATGAGATTTAAAGAATTCCATCGTAAAGCCATCCGGCCCCGGCGATTTGTTGCCCCCGCAACTCTTCACCACCAGCCAAATCTCATCCAAGGAAAAAGGCGCCACAAGAGAATCTGCCTCGACAGTCGAGATCCGATCAAAGAGCAGCTCTGTTGGGAAAGGTCTGGATCTTCGGGGTTCAGAGTAAAGCTCTTGGAAGAAAGAGACAGCAACCACCTTAAGTTCAAGAAAACTTTGGGTCATCCTTCCATTGACCAAGATTCTATCAAGAAAGTTGAAGCGCTTCTTGGCATTGGCAACACGATGGAAGAATCGAGTATTCTTATCACCCATCGAGAGCCAATTTTCCTTAGCCTTCTGAGCCCAGCTAATTTCTTCCATCTTCCAAAGCCTATCCAAACCACATTTCAGATTGATCCGAAGCAATCTATCCGAATCCGAAAGCAATCCAACATCATCCAATGAATCCAGAGCTTCAATTTCAGAGAGATGTAAAGCTATTTGCTGATCTAATCTCTTAAAAATGTCAGAATTCCATTTCTTCAGGTGAATCTTAAGGTTACGGAGCTTTAAGCTCAGATCCCTCATACCAACGGCCCTCCCCGAATTGATCCAAAAGTCTTCAAGCATGTGGCTAAAGGAATCGTGTTCAAGCCACATGTTCTCGAATCTCCAAGGCCTTAAAACTCGAAGGGACTCACCGCAATCCAATATCAAAGGCCGATGGTCCGAACACGATCTAACTCGAACTGAGAGCGAGCAGTCAGAGAAATGTTCTTCCCAATCGGGCGTGACAAAGGCACGGTCAATGCGAGATTGGGTGGGCGGAGAACGAAAGTTGGACCAAGTAAATGAGGCGCCTCGAAGAGGAATCTCAATCAAACTAAGGTCGTTGCACCAATCATTGAAACTGATCATATCCCGTCTACTCGGAGAGAGGCTAGTGGAGTCTGACGAGGAGCGAATCAGGTTGAAATCGCCTATGAAGCAGAAAGGGAGATCCCACCAGCCACAGAAGCGCCTCAATTCAAGAAGAAAATCAGCTTTCAGACCCTGGTCGCATCTAATTAGAATTTGTACAGATACATCCAAGTAAGGTGTTGTATATATGTTGTAACTAGCACTACAACAAAACCTGACTATTGAAAGCACAATATAAAAATAGCTCAGCAAAGCCAGAGTAAGTAGCTCAGCTTACATACCTCACAAATTCCCATAACGTAGATATAAACCCATTTCATTTGAGAACAAATGGAGTTACCGTGTAACAAGCCAAAGCCAAGGCTACTGATATAACTATGGTCCTGTTGTGCATTCTCCCCTTATCGCTCCTCAAACACATAGCTTCATAGAATGGCAAAAAATTCACAAATCCGAACCCCGAAATCAGTAGTTGCACGTCCACGACACCCCCGCGGAGAACGAGGGTGGCTAGACCGTGGATGAACGCCACTAAGCTAACCAACGATGCCACGGTGGGGAGAACAAACGTAGGAGAATGGACACCGAACTCGAACATGCCTTGATCATATCTTTTGCTCTGTTCCTCATCCACGACTTTGCTCGTCACATTGAATCCAACAGCTATCCCTAGGAAATTGAGGAAGTACTCAAGTGAACCGAGGAGATGATATGTCAATCCTCGTAGGAGCCAGATCCTTTGATCGTTCCACCACCTTTGGACTGTCCCGCCCACGACGAGAAAGTCTAGAAGGTCTTGCGTGTATGCACCTGGGAAGAGGAATGTGTAAACCCAAAACCATGGTTCCATTACCTACAAAAAAAAATCAAACATCCATAATTTTTTACAGACCGTCTGTATATCTCGTATGACCCATTCGTATGACCCATTGATAGAACAACGTTTGTTTATGTAGAAACTAGCTCGAAAGAATCCAACTTTAGGAACTTAAATAACATGAATACATTCAACTAGTATAGATACAATGTGTAATTAGCATAGTGTATTAGAAATGTACCTTTGGGAAGATGTGAACGTTCAGGGGCGGATCTAAGGGGTGCCCGGGTGAGCCCCGGCTCACCCCCTTTCGGTCCCGTTCTTGAAAATCGAGTATATATTTAGGGACGAAGCTATGTTGTAATGGTTTGACTGTTAGAATAATTTTGAGAATTGACATATGGTGTAATGGTTAGACTGTTAAATTAATTCCAAGAGGTTCCAAGTTTGAACCTTACCATTGCAATATCTTTTTATTTTATTTATTTTTCCTCTAACTTTAAAGCTAAAAGTCTAAAACCTAAAATATTGTTTAATTTAATCATAAACAAAACGTAATTAAGTCAATTTATCTTGTGGATCGACTTATTTGTCTCGTTTTGATGGTTCCGATCTCTACTGCTACAGGTGAACGCCTATTTTCGGCGATGAAAATAGTGGTGACTAGGCTACGCAATAGTTGATAGTTTAATCATATATGTTAAGTGTGATATACTAGAAAATTATAGTTTAGATGCGATTTTGAGTGATTTCAATGATATATTAGAAAGATTTTCCTTCAATTTTGGCTCAGTGCATGATTCAATCCTGGATCCGCCTCCGTGAACGTTATTGATGAGAGCAAGCTGTGGAATGAAAGAGTAAACAAGAATAGGGATTGACCAAATGGGCCAAAATGAATACTGAGAGTAGCCCAGTCCCATTAAGAGTCCAGTGTGTTTGACGCCATGAGTAAGTGTGTTGAACTTGAAAAAGCCCACTTCAAGAAGCCCAATAACCCATCTCTTCTGCTGATTAATCATATCCACCAATGAGATTGGAGCATCCCCGAGAAATGCGGGTCTACGTGGACAACAGAAGATTGACCTCCATCCTTCACATGTTAGCTTGTATCCCGTGTAGTAATCTTCCACCAATGATCCATACCTAAACCCTATCCCGTATTCCAGATTCTGCCTTACTTGCCATGATGTGCTCTTATTCTGGATTTAAGTTGGTGTACTTCCTATTAGGTACCTGGGTCTTCCTTTGATTGCAAACAAATTGAGAGCTAGTGATTGTGAAGCTCTTATTCAACGCATTACAAAGCGAGTTCAAGGATGGAAAGCAAGAACTCTGTCATTTGCAGGACGTCTTCAACTTGTTAATTCGGTTTTATTAAGTCTTGCTCAATTTTGGATGAGCGTGTTTCTGCTTCCTTCTAGTATTATTAAAAAGGTTCAGCAGATCTGTTGTTCCTATCTTTGGGGTGGAAATGATGGTTCCGGACATAAGGCCAAAGTCTCTTGGGAAGAGATTTGTTTTCCAAAGAGAGAGCGTGGTCTTGGTCTCTGTAATCTGAGAATCTGGAACAAGCTTTAGTGTTCAGGCTTCTTTGGCACGTATTTGCAAGTCAGGGGTCCATTTGGGTAGCCTGGCTGCATCATTATAGAATCAAAGCGCGGTGCATGGAGTCGCTTAAAGCTGGGACATGCTCTTGGGTTTGGAGAAGGCTTCTAAAGCACAGAGGTATATTCCTTACTCATTTCGCTCTTGTTGATTCTATAGGATATTGGGATGGAGCTGCTTATTCTACTGTCCCAGTATCTGTCATCTGGAATTCCATTCGTGTTGCACGGCCTACAGTTGACTGGTATAAACTTTTTTGGGGTCATGGAAGTATACCCCGAAATAGCTTCTTCGCTTGGTTGCTCATCAAGGGGAGGCTTACTACAAAAGATAGGCTGCTTAAGTGGGGCATTCAGGTTCCCCAAACGTGTGTGATATGTGCTGGAAATCAGGATGAAACGCATATGCATTTGTTTTTCCATTGGAGTTACTCGGCTATGATTTACAGTGTTCTGATGGGGAGGATATATTCCCCTCTTGATTTCGACCTTCAAGGTTCTATTGCATCCTTTAGTAATCTTGCTGCTCAAAACAACAGTCGGGGGATTCTAATTCGTTGTGTTTGGAGTTCAATTGTTGCCAATATTTGGAAAGAAAGGTGTGGTAGGGTTCATGGTAAAACTCGACTGGATGCTGCCTCACTCTCTAGAAGAATTCTTCGAGAAGTTAGCTATCTAGCCCTGGGAGATTCTTCGGTTTCAGCTGCGATTATTAGTAGTAATGGTTTCTCGTTACAATTTTGAGTTTCTTCTCTTTTGTATTTAGTTTCTTTTGTGTAGAGAGTGTACATAACTTTGAGGGTTTTGGAATGAAAAGCAACCTATTCATCCAAAAAAAAAAAAAATTGAGATTAGATATAATTGAATGGGATTTCAGATTCCTATTAATGGAGTCATATTTGAGCAGAAGTAGGAATTCAGTTTCGCAATACAAGAAATACAAGAAATTTATAAATTGTTTAAGTCGAAAAATAACTCTAAATTACTTCTCTCCTATGAAATTCATAAAAGATTGTTAGCTTTACAATAAGTTATATACAACCTTAATCCTAGTAAGTAGTGGAGTGTAACACTATAATAGAAAGAATATAACTTTGGAATAATATTGCACCCCTCTCAAGTAGTCAAGTTGGTGCAAAATATGTCTTTCAATGCCAATTTGCCAATCAAATAATTGAATTGTTCATTGTACAATCTTTTGTAGGAACATATCCAATCTGATCAGTGACATAGCCAGAAATTCTGTCAAGTAGAGTTTATAATAAAAAAAATCAACAAAATGATTGAATAATAAAAGTTTCGATCAAGCCCTTAACTCCGCTCCTGAAACAGATTAATGGTGGAAATATATGACTATCCGTGTGAAATCACTAATATATCTGAGATGGCTTCAAATCTTAACGAAGTGTTATCAACATCCTTAATAGGGAAGAAGAGTTATCAACATCCTTAATTGGATTACTTCAAATCTTAACGAAGACAAAGATCATGTCATTTTAGAACAAACAAAGCAACAACATAGCAAGCCAAAGCCAATGCAACAGATAAAACTCTAGTCTTGACATGCATACTCCCCTTATCACTCCTCCAACCCACAGCTTCATAGATCGGCCAACAATTCACAACCCCGAACCCGACCATCAACAACTGCACAAGCGGTGTGTCCACCATCACACCATCAATGTGAACGAGGGTAACAAGACCGTAGAGGAGCGCCAATAAGTTGATCAGCGCTGCCACGGTGGGGGGAACGAACATAATAGAGTGGATGCCGAACTCAAAGATGCCTTGATCGTATCTCTTGCTCTGTTCTTCATCCACGCTTTGTTGGTCACATTGAATCCCGTGGCTATTCCTAGGAACTTGAGGAAGTACTCGACTAAACCAAAGAGGTGACACGTCAATCCTCGTATGAGCCAGATTCTTTGGTCGTTCCACCATCTTTGGATGGTGCCTCCCACGATGAGGAAGTCTAGAAGGTCTTGAGTGTGTGCTCCTAGGAACAGGAACATGTACACCCAAAACCATGGTTCTGTTACCTACACAAGCAAACAACCATGGTTCTGTTACCTACACAAGCAAGCAACCATGGTTCTTTACGAATCATCTATATATCTCATATGGCCCATTCCTTTTCAATCATATAATCATTAGAAGAACGATTGTTTAGGTATAAACTAGATCGAAAGGATCCAACTTTAGGAACTTAAATAACATGGTTACATTGAACTGGTATAGATACAATGTGTTAGCACTTAGCATAGTGTACTAGAGATGTACCTTTGGGAAGATGTGGATGTTACTGAGGAGAGCAAGCTGAGGAATGAAAGAGTAAACAAGAATAGGGAGTGACCAAATGGGTAAAAATGAAAAATGAGAGTATCCCATTCCCATTAAAAGTCCGGCATTCTTGACACCATAAGTAAGTGTACTAAATTGGGAAATTCCCACTTCAAGAAGCCCAATATTCCATCTCTTCTGCTGATTAATCATATCCACCAATGAGATTGGAGCATCCCCGAGAAATGCGGGTCTACGTGGACAACAGAAGATTGACTTCCATCCTTCACAGATTAGCCTATACCCTGTGTAGTAATCTTCCACCAATGATCCATACCTAAACCCTTTCTACATTCACAAAACCATCCTCAATTTTCTATTTATGAAAATTTTCATAATGTGAGTTTACATTGGCATTAGAAAAGCTTACCATTGAACCCCAATCGGTACGATTCTCGTAGTCGCAACCAGAAACCTCATGAGCCAAACCCAAAACCGAATCACACTGAATCGCATTTTCCACAACATGGTCAGGTTCCAATTCAGGAATCCCGGTCGACACTGGAGTCGAGGGTCCTCCAAATAATACTCGCCGACGAAAGAAGCACCCGGTTCCAACGTAGTTAGGACCACGTAGTCCATCAGACCCCATAGGTTGAATCACAAACATACGAGCATACTCACCAGCGTAGATGTCATTCTCATTGATCCCATGATATTTTTGAGGAAACTGAACGTATGCTGAGTCTTCACGTCTGAGTTTCGGGTCACAGAAGTAGCACATGGCACGTCGAGGAGTGGTGGGATCATTGGAGTACATGTCGCAGTCCAAGGTTAGTATGATTGGCGCGTTTGTCATCGTTGCTGACACTCGTAGCTTCGAAAAGGAAATGGTAAAAAACATGAAAGGTACGTGTTAGCTAGTAATGTGCCAGAAACTTGGAACATGTAATAAAACGGAAGATGGTACGTACCAAAACATTGAGGGCTCCAGCTTTGAAGTGATGTGGGGAAGAAGAGCTTTTCTGCCTTGAAACGTAAATTAGGTTTGGCATTGTTTGCCCATCTATGTCCTTGTCTTTACTGCTCTCCACCAATACCTGCTCCAGTTCATATATGGAAGATGACTTTAGGGAGGGATCTTGTATCGTACGGTGGCTTGACTTAACTTTATAAGTAAAGTAATTTGAAGTTTTGTTACGTAAGATAATTATTTGTTATATATAAGCCTTACTTAATAAAGAGTAATTCTTACGTAACATGTCAAATTATACTTGTTACGTACAACCAAAGTCTATTACGTACAAATGTACGTAACAAAGTTATTTCTTACATAGCCTATAAAATTAACTTTGTTACGTAAGCCGTGCGTAACGATAATTTATAACCGTTACATAAGATAATCAGTTGTTACGTAAGCCTTGTGTAATGAAGGATAACTCTTACGTAAAACGTAAAATTAACGTGGCTACGTAAGATCAAATGCTATTATGTAAGCCATATATAACAATCGTTTTACGTAAAATGGTTATATGTTACATAAATTTTACGTAACAGAAATTATTTCTTATGTAACATAATCTACTAACTTTAAATCATTATAATTACAATAACTTAGAGAACCCGTGGAATTTCTAGGCAGCTGATCGGCAGCCAACCTTTTCCAAGGGTTGGATTTTATTCCAACCCTTTCCTAGCCATTAGATCATTCTTTGACCAATCTAATGGTCCAAATTTGATAGGGTTATTTACGACATTTCACACTTAATTTAATTTTTGTTTTATTTTAAATATTTAATATATCTCAGTGTCTGGCCGACCACTCTCAGGGGCCCGGCCATCATGCTCCGACGACCGGCCGCTGGTCTCCGGTGATTTTTCCGGTGAGACTCCGGCGGCCGACCAAACTCCGGTGACTTTTCCGACGAAGTACATGTTAACTAGTTAACACTTTTTAAAATTTTTCTAATTTTTTAACACCTATTCTAACTGTTACCTAGTTAACAGATTCTTTTGCTGATAACTAGTTATCTGCACTAGTTCACAAGATATTTAACTAGTTAACAATATATTTAACTAGTTAACTCGATTTGTCAAGTAGTTAACTCGTTAACTAAATTTAACTAGTTAATTGGTTAACTAGTTAACTTGTTATTTTTAAGTTGTTAACTCAGATTAGATAACTAGTTAACAACGTGATAACTAGTTGATGCGCCTTATTATTGACGCATTCAGTCCCTCTTTAGACGACATATTCATTGTGCTTTAGTTGTGATTGGATGAGATATTGATAATTATTTGATCATTTCTCTTTTTTATTCTCTTGAGCCGTTTTATGTCGTATTGTATATTTTTGATACGTTTCAGGTATTACACAATGCTGGAAAAATGAATTGACAATTACATCATGGAATTGTCCACAGAAGTGGGATTATTGTTGATGCCATAATCAACATCATAATTCCATCACAATCTCAACGCAGCAGTACATGAGATGTTGGGCCTTAGTTTGGTGTTTAAGCTGGCCGCCATTTTATTTGGGCCAGAAGGCGTATCAGCCCATAATAAAAAGAAAGAGGGAATGGAAGCAAACAGGGGGAGAAGGAATACCAGCAGAGTGTACAGGAGACGGAAAAAGAAAAAGAGGATGAGTGCAGTCGGCCTTTGGCGAATAGAGAGAGGTGTGGAAACAGAGAGTATGAAATTAGGGAGAGCTTGGTTCAGCTAGGAGCGGACAAAGGTGGGAGCGAGAGGAGTCAAGAGGATGATTGGCAGCGGGAGAAAGACAGCAGAGCAGCTCAGCTCGGAGGAATCAAGGCCAACCTTGATGAATCGGCGATTTGCACGTTCTTTCTGATTTCTCTCATGAGTAGCTAAGTTTTCTTTTTCTTGCTTGGGTTTTGTTGATTTCTTTGAGATTATGAGTTGATACGTTGGATTGAATTGTGGATTAATGATGATTGATGATCTATTTTATTAGCTTGTCGCCCCGTTCTTAGACTTCCCTGTAATTCGAGGTTTTCTGCAGTTCTCCTGTTTTAGGTTTTCTGTTCAGTTTGTTATTGGATTGTTGGTTGAATGCTAGTTAGGGTGTGTTGCAAGTGGTTCTTGGTTGTAGAGTCGATCGACCCAACCTTAGAACCTGAAACTGATTGTCATCCATGTCCTGCCAGTTCTGTAGCTGCATTTCTCATAATTTCTTAGAAGGATACAAACCCAAGCAAGACCTCTTCCCCACCGTTGATCCTACTTGTTGATTTGCATTTTAGTTATTAGTTAGTTTTTACATATTTCTAATTAATCAAATCTTCGAACAAAACGATTTCGCTGACTAGCAGACCTGAACTGAGTAAGGTAGCTCGAGTAGACCCGTGGGAATACGACTCTGAGAACTCTCAGGTTTATTTGGTCTTGAGGCCTAAAAACCTCTTCATCACTAGTTAACTCGATTGGTTAACTAAATTTAACTAGTTAGTTAACAAATCGAGTTAACTAGTTATCAATGTCAACATAAAAAAAATAGTGGCTAAAATTGTAAATTTTAATACTAAACAATCAAATTATCTATAAATAAAAATAGAGTGACTAAATTGTAATTGGGTGTATTCGAAGGGGAAGGGAGAAGAGAGGCTTGGGCCCATCCGCGTTGCAGGGGATAAATGGATGCAGTGGACTGGTTGAACCGTCCAACCCCTGGGGTTGGACGCAGATCGCGTCCCGAATTTCTAATAGGTCAAAGAGAATTTGGAAACCTGAATGATAGAAGGATGATTCTGTTTTGTGAACTTGTCAGTCCATTTGTCGAAAATTCTCCTTTCTCTAATATCGTTGATGTACTGTTCATCCACTTTCCCTCTCTCTAGAACATGTTCCACCTTCAGCTTCATGTTCTCGTACATGCTCTGTAGTAAAACAACATTTACCATGCAAAATATAATTCGATTAAAAAAAAAAAAAACGTGACATATGTAATGTACGTACGTACGTACCTTAATCTCCTCAGCTTCACCGGACGACGAAGAGCCAAAATCACCCGACTCGAAATAAGCAGCCGGGTTCCTGTCCACGACCCGGTTCCTCTCGCAAAACGGGAGCCACACCGCCGAAAATTTGGCCGCCTCCACGAACGAAAAGAGAGTCAACTGGGACCCACCATCATCGGACACGTAGACCGACAGCTTGTCCTTGGGGTAGTCGTAAGCCATCACAGAAAGCGCTGTGTTGACCACCCCTATCGGCGGCTCCTTGTACGGATCCGCCGTGCATACGAACACGTCCAACCCGGGAAGCGACTCCCTCGAAACGACGTCGTTTAAGTTGTGGGGCATCTCGCGGCGTCGTATTGGGTTCATACGGTACGCCTGGTTGGTGGCCCACATGAAGGCGAGGACCACGTCAGCAAGGAGCAAGGTGAAAGTGATGAAGAAATGGGAGGATGACGTGGAATATCGGAGGAGGTTTGTTGTGTGGTGGTAGAATAGGGATAGTAAGGCCAGTAGGTAGATTGGGGCGAAGATGCGGTTGAAGGTGGTGGTCGGCCATCGTTCCGCCGTGTGTAGGGCGGCGGCGGCAGGGTTTTTCTCCATGAGTTGTGTTTGCTGAGTGTTTATTGGGTGGTGATCATAATACATATAGAGGTAACTCGTCGACTTATTGGGAGACGGAAGATATAAGATTGGTTTTATATTATTCATTACCTTGTTTCTTCAAATGAAAGTTGTTCCGCCCAAATGAATTGGTTAGAGCAATTAAATTCAATCTGTACGGTTTTTTATTTGAGTGAGAATGCGCGTCGATCAGATAGTACTAGAGTGTCGATCAGATACTAGAGCGTCTTGGAGTCCAGAGGTGTACCTCGCAAGGCGTACAATTAGTAACCAGCGCTTAAGTGTGAGAATAGAAGGGGTTGTGCGTATTTGAGTAAGATACAGAGAAGTGTCAGGACGTACCTTTAATGGCGTATATAGGGAGTCTTAAGCGTGCCAAGAGGAGATTATGCTTAAGCCTTGAGGCATGTTGTCTGGCAGTGGCGAAGCCAGGGGGAGTCTACCCCTGGCCCGGGCCCAGGGTCCCATGGACCCGAATAGCTAAAATATATGTATTTTTTCGTACAAAAATATATTTGGCCAATGTATTTTATGTATCGGGCCCAGGGTCTACTAGGATCCTGGCTTCGCCACTATTGTCTGGTAGTTAGGTCATGCCGCAAGAATATTGGGGTCAGTTCCCTATTTATGAGACCTTGGGATCCGGTTCGGGTCTCCACATGTCATCGGTGGATTATTGGTGACCCGACTTAGGAATGATCTCAAGCGCCATTAGCCCACGTAAGGTCCTGATCATCACCTGGGGCGAACCCTGGGCGCCTATATCCTTTGGGCACTTACTGGACCGCTGATAGTATAGCTTGGGATGGCGCTCCCTGGGTTGAACCAGCCACTGGGATTGGACCCATCAAAAGTTTTTTATAGAGACTAAAATATGCACAACTTTGATAAATTTTGTGCAACATAATTACTAAAATTCAAAACCAAGACCTTTCGATCAATAAAAACTCTAATATCATGTCACAAATTATTGTACTCTAATAACTCGAATCGTTAAAGAAGATGTATTAATATTGGATTCTATTACTCATTAACCTAACAAATATCTGAAGTTAAGTCTTAGTTTTCAATACTATTTAGCGTTGTGACGACATCATTATATAATACAAAATGGACGTGTCGAAATATCTTAGCCAAACGGTTAGCCGTCAGTATCAAATTGGGCAGCTTCTTTACGTATTATGCATGGGATTATTTCCTTAACATGGTAACGTTCATGGACAAGCGGCCGCCGGTAAGCATTAATAAGAAATCAGCCCAAAATGTTAGTAGGTCACTTTCAGCTCTGCCAACTTTGTATGTATCCCCACTTCATTCATACATGCATTATATATTCAACCTCTCTCATTAGTCATTACATTAGAATGATGAATGGAATCACAAATTTTGTAGTTTTGTGGATAAAAATTCGTAACAATATATTGTTGGTGGCACAATATTATTAAATTATGTCTAAGAATTGGACAATAATGATAGCCGGATAGAGTCACGTTAGTGTGGGGCACTACAAATAAGTTTACCTTTAGCTACTACAAAATTACAACGGCATGAAAATGCAGTAGCAAATAGTTAATATTTGCTACGGCAATTACTATTTCATGTAGTAATTTGCAGTAGCAAATACTATTTGCCACACCACTATTTGCTACACTCAGTATCCCCGTCACAAATAGTAGTGTGGCAAACATATTTGCTACTGCAAATTACTACATAAAATAGTGACTGTTGTAGCAAATACTAACTATTTGCTACTGCATTTTCATGTCGTTGTAATTTTGCAGTAGCTAAAAATCAATTTTTTTGTAGTGGGGTGACCTTATCGTCACCATTGTCCAATTTTGGACATAGTTCAACAATCACTACAAAAAAGGCATGCCTTTGTATACTGTAAATTACAACGGCATGAAAACACAATAACAAATAGTTGATGTTCTGCAACGACAATCACTATTCTCTCTAGTGCGATTTTCGTACAAAATGCTATTTGTTACTTAATTCTTTACTATTGCCATGTAAAACTACCATATGATCACTATTGTCTCACCATTATATATAACTTGCATGTGAAAAAGGAAGAAGTATGTTGGTAGAAGGGAGTTTCATGACCAGCACGTGGCGGTTGTTGAACATCCGTGCAGGTTAGAGGCTTAAAGCATCCCCATCCATGCAAATGTGGAGGTTTGCAAAGTGAGGTGGTGCCTATGTGGCAAGAAAAAAGAATTTTAAATTAATGACAACCCTTTTTGGTTTGCAAATTTGCATAATATGAAATTTGCTTTGCAATTGAAAGGTCCCACCATTCATCCTCTTCCCTTATTTAATTGGTTGTTCATTCATATTTAAGTTTTAAAATATTTTAATTGTATTTATAGGTGATATTGGACCCACCATTTGCAATTACTTTTGAATTGCATTGATGAAGATAGTATGAAAGTGGGAAGTGAGATAATTGCAAAATTGTTGACATGGCAATATGGCCCACATTTGAAATTGCAAGAGAATTGCATTGATGTGGATGCTCTTAGAGGTGGTTACCAGGTTTCCATGAACCGCGCCAACCGAAAAAACTTAATACGTACATTTTCTAATTTGATCCTGCAGATTGACGGAGAGAACTGAGAAGTCACTGAAAATTAAGGAAACTGAATTCCTTGACAGTTTGAGGGGGATATTGGCTACAGTAGATTGTATTACGACTATTTTGTAATATTTAGATTATATCTAGGGCATATATGTAATACTGCAGCGTGGTGACTTAATTTGCCACATTAATAAAACTCATGCTATTGTTTTTATCATACAGTGTTTTGGATCTTTTTGGCTCTCTTGAGATTATTTACTTCTTTAATCTTCTATTGTAATATCCTTTTTGTAATTAAACAAGTGGTGCAAAGTTTAATTATCAAACAAAAACAATCTCGAGCTAAGTCGCCATGAGTGGTTCGAAGTTCAGCTCGGAAAAAAATTTATTTGTGACTCGAGTTGTTTTTAAACAAGTCAAATTTCAGCCAGGATCGATATGCTCGACTCGAGAAGTTCGTAAGTTGTCTTGAGCTTGTGAGCCAACTTGAATACTAGCTCAGTTAATTATATGGTTTATTAGAGCATCTCCAATGGTCTTCTATAAAAGTTTAAAGTTTTTACAAAAAGCTTTATAACCATAGAAGAGGTTGAGGTGGCACTAAAAGCTTTATATACATAAAGCTTTAGGGACTACAATTGGAGGGTTTAAAAGTTTAAAGCTTTAAGTGTAAATATTATATTCTATAAAATAATATGAGGTGTAAATTTTGGAAGAGAGACAATGCAAAAGCTTTGTAGATTCAAAGCTTTTGCAAAAAGCTTTATGAAATTCACCAACTAACCTATTTCTCTCTCCTAATTTTTTACATTTTTTAATTATTTATTTAAATCACTCATTTATTTAATATTTTCCTATCAATTTCAATTAATCAAAATGACATATAAATGTATCACTCCGAATGTACATTAACATGAATGACTGCATAAATTAAAAACATCAATCTTCCAGTAAAATTGGTACATCTAAATTAAAAATGCAATAAAAACACAAATAATATAAAGATAGTAGTGACACATTTATTAAAAAAATTGCAACATGTGTTCAATGTTCAGTGTCATATCCGAAACGTTGCCAAATATGCTCCACCAAATCTGCTTTTAGTTGTTGATGTACTTCACGATCACGTAATTCTGCATGCTTGCGGAGATATTGATGAAACCCTTCAACTAATCCACGAGACACCGGTATTGGAGGATCAACATCATCGTCTGACAATGTACTTATTGCATTCACTTCGTTCTCTACAATCATATTATGCAATAAGACACAAGCATACTTATATCTTTAAGTTTTTGGGGGTTGGTTACTTAAAAGATCACTAAACTTTGACCAAATAACCCGGTGGTCACTGTTCTTCAAAAAATTTCTTAGCACTCACACAACTTTGCCCAATTATCCTAGGGGTCACTGTTAGCTACGGACATCCATAATTCGTTAGTTTGCCTATGTGGACTCACCACATGGACTGCCACATAAGACAAGTATGCCATGTCACTTTTTTGTTAACTCAAAACTGAGCATTTAACCAACCGAAACCCAACCCAAATCCTAAACACCCACCCACCCAACTACCAAACCAAATCTTATCCTTTCCTCCTTCTCTTTCCTCCTCTCCTTCACCACAACCACCGCCACCTTCACTTCCAACCGCCGCCGCCGCCGGGATGTCGCCGCTGCGCCGCCGCCGCCGCGCCATTTTCTCAGATCCCTTTTGATGCGCTTCTGAACAGCAGCAGATCCCTCAGTCTCCACTTCCGTGAAGAACTCTTGGTAGTAGTAGCACAAGAAGAGCAAGAAGAAGCAGTAGTGGTAGCAACACTAGTTTGCTGGAGATTGATCTGTTGATGTTCCTCCCATGGATACTGAGAAACTCTGTAAGGTGAAACGGATCTGGTACCTCTACGGGATGAACTGGAGGTGAGTCCAGAATCTCTGTCAGATCTTCTACCCCTTCCCCTTTCAGGATCCGAATTGGTGGGGGATTTAATATGTTCAAGTGGGCGGATTATGCCAGCGTGGAAGAGGCGGTCGGCAGGGAGAGAGTCCTTCTCCAAATCGGAGCTGAAATCGAAAGCGAAATCAACCTCTTCTTGTTGAGACTGAGAGTCATTGTTGGGAGTGACTGCATCTGCATCTGGATCTAGGTTGTGGAAATCCTCAAAGTTGCGGTAGAAATCGGCGATACGTGAAGGGGTGGAGAGAGTCCTTCTTCAACTTTTAGTGCTTCAACTTTTAGTTGACCAAGCTTACTTTACCCTTTGTAGTTTAGGGCTTTTAGAATGGTTGAAATCGATTCCAGATGAAGCACTACAGAAGCTGTCAGTCAGTCCCTTCTTCATCAGCAGCAGCAGAAACTTTCTGTTTTCTTCAATCTCCCGGCGACGATGGCATCCCTTGTAAAGATAAGCAGATGGCAATTTTCCTGTTCTCCAAACCTCTGTTTTCGGGTCAAACGAAACAAGATTGAAATCGCAAATGTTACGATTTCGATAGTTGGAATGATGATGTCTCTGTGCTAACCAGTAGCAGTACTTTTTCTTCTTCCTCCAACCATACTGAGGAATCTCATTCCATAGCTCCAACTGCGAATCCAGGCATGGTAATTCCCTCCAACCCAATGAGGACTCTGCATCTGAAGAGAATACATGAACCCTATTAATGAAATTGCAGCGACCTCTATCAGAACGGCGGCTAACAATAACAACTTTGTAGTGGTAGTACTGATCATCATCATCTTGTTTATCCAGGAGAGCAAACCCAGTACTGTTCCTAACCCTCAGATAGCAATCGTCGTCGTTGGATAGAATAGGAGGAAGCATCTTTGTCTCATGAGTGGCCGGATTAAACAAAACGATTCTTTCATCTACTAATCTGCTCCTCTTTCTTGATCTGGAGCTCGCTCTGGATATGGAGGGACCATTGTCTAATCTCCAGATCTAATCTCTAGGGGCGGCGACAGTGAGGCGGGTGCTGGAGGAGAGGAGGAGGAAGAGGAAACAGAAGGAGGAGGGATGTGGAGATGATAAGGAGGAAGAAGAAGGAAGGAAGAAGAAAGGGGTTGTGGGTACAGGAGAGAAAAGGAAAGTTGAGAGAAGAGGAAGAGGAGGCGGCAAGGCGGCGGCGGCGAGGCGGCGAACGGCGAGGCGGCGACGGTGAGGCGGCGGCAGCGACATTCCGACGGTGGTAGGGACTGAGGGTGGAGAAGAGGAAGAGGAAGAGGAAAGAGAAGGAGGGGTTTGATTTGGTTTGGTTTGGTAATTAGGGTGAGTGTTTAGGTTTGGGTTTTGGGTTTGGTTTAGAATTGCAAGTAGATGATGTGGCTGTCTTGATGGCACCGCCACGTATGCAAATGGATGGAAAATTGGATGTCCGTAGACGGTAGTGACTGTTAGGATAATCGGTCAAAGTTGTGTGAGTGCTAAGAAATTTTTTGAAGAACAGTGACCACCGGGTTATTTGGTCAAAGTTTAATGATCATTTAAGTAACCAACCCAAGTTTTTGGCGTTGCCAAAATCGAGCTGACACCACGTACAATTGCCCACCGTGCTTGGAGGACTCCAAATGCTTGTTCCCTTCAAAGGATGTATTATTTTAATTGTATTATATTATTAATTTTTTGGTGATTTATTTGTCGATTACATAATTTATAATTATATATACTTATATTCTCAATCATAAAATACTTAGTCAGCTGATACATGGTCTTGGAGCTAGTGTGGTGTACTGAATGTCGTACCAATTGACGTCGTGAAAATGATAAGTGAATGGAAAGACCCAAAATGTAAAGTGATCAAACTAGGAGGTTGTATTTATATAGGGCGGCTATTTGTGAAGTTGGCAAAGTATAGGGGGCAAAGTGCTATTTTCTTTAATATTTTAATCATATTATATTATTAATTAATATTTAAAAGGTTATAAAGCTTTATAAGTTTTATGTCATTGTAGGAATAGGTTTATAACTTAGAGTGTTTAAAAAAAATGATGTGGACATACTTGTTAAAGCTTTAAACTACAAGACCATTGTAGATGCTCTTATAGGCTAAATATATATGAAACATGTGCTTTGTCATATACAATAAATATATTTTATATGCTACGTACTTGTTATTTATTCTACTAATTTTTTTTGGTGAGACAGAAAACACAAGTGGAAGAATATTGTTTAGGTTTTACCATTTTAAATGATAAAAGGTACAAACTTGTAAACTATATGATAACATATTTTTTAGCTTGACTCATTGATGTTTACCGTGTATACAAGCTTCAAAATAGGCTCAAATCTAATTGGACTCATCAAGTGGTTGCAATGATAGTGGAGTTGGAGATTTGCGACTGGAGAGAAATTCTTGGTGGAGGAGTCTGATTGTGAATAAGTGTGGTGGGGGGTGATCTGAGTGGAAACCTATTTGGGATTTTCGCAATGCGGGGTGGTTGTCTGGAGGGTGATGCGCAAATTAATGCACACTAGTTTTACTCAATGGATTTCTCCAAAGAGATTGTTTTTCCCTAGGGTCTTCCTTTCTCTATTACTCAGAAATGTGAATTAAAGCTAATCGAGGTTTCGTTTTGGGTTTAAATTGGTTTAAGAATGAACTAAGTAAACTAAGAATGCAAATTGAACAAGCAACAAGTGAAGCAGATTGAAGATTTGAATATAGACTAAGGCGTTTGTCCAGACTCGAATCGCTCTAGCTCGATTAAGACGGATGATGCAATGCAATTGCAGTTTATCAGACTTGATGACTCGACACTTTCTTGGGTAGTCTCTACTCCATGGTCAAGACGCAGAGAAACTATCCTATAAAACCTACAAGTTCATATGGTCAAGATAACTCGCAAATCGTCAAGAATGCACGAAGAACAGTGAAATGCCACAAAGATATGCAAAGAGATTAGTTTCACTGGCCCTATGGTCAAGACACCGGCAACCCTAACGACCTCCTAAACTCTAGAATGATCTACGTCCATGGTCAGAACCGCAAATCAAAGATGAAGCAAAACCCTACGATATGGTCAATCAACGGGTTGGTTACCAAAATCATCACTAAACTATGGCCAAATAACCCGCCAGTCACTGAACTCAGAAAAATAACCTAGCAGTCACTGAACTTCGGCCCATTATCCTAGCAGTCACTACCGTCTACGGACATCCAAAATTCCGTTAGTCTGCCTACGTGGCGATGACAAGTCATCTGCCACATCATTAAAGTTGCCATCATATTTTATTCACCCCAAAATCAACTCAAACACCCAACCCAATTACCCAATTAATTTCTTACCCCAATTAACCAACCGAAACCAAATCATTCTCACGCCAAACCAATTTCTCCACTGTCGCCGCCACCCCTGGACTGAACTCCAACAATGTAGAGGAGGGGGAGAGGAGGAGGAAGCCTCGACGGAGAAACTTCTGGGTTTCGAACTCTGTAGATGAGGGAAACGTCGGCGGCACCTGGACTCATCATTGTCAAAGCAGTAGCTCCATGGAGAAGGTAAACCGAGAGGAGCTCGGGATCTCGGTGGCAACCGATGTTTTTGTCGAATGAGAGGAATCAAACTCGACTCCAGCAACACCACCTTCACCACCGAGCTTCGAGCCGTCCCTCTCTCCAATTTCTCCACACCTTCCCTCTCTGCTCAGAAGAACCCAGATCTAGGAATCAATCTACGCCATGAATTAATCTGCATCGAAGAAAATAAAACTCCCCAACTACAACGATTGCTCTAAAACCTAATCCCAAATTCGATTCATCGAGAGTTTCAGCTTCAACTAAAACCAATCGCTTTTTCTATTTTCACTAGCGGTGTTGAGCTTGAGGCTTGGTGGTGGTCGGATTCTTCAACAGACTCTTCAACCCACTTTCAGATTCTTCCAACAATTCCTCCGCCGCCGGTGAAAACCAATCGCTTGGGGGCTTGTTTGGATCTGGATGCCTTTTGTGCGTTGAATTTGGGTTGGTTTGCGTTTTGTAATGGTTTAAACTTCCGATGTTATTGGATCTGGTTTGTTGGTGTGTGGTTACTGAAAATTCATGTTTGTTTGGGAATGCAGATTTAGTGTCGAATTTTGCTCAAGAGTTTGTGCGATGTTCATGTGGTGGAATGTGGAGTTCAGTTTTCGAATGTGGGAAAGAAGTTGCTTGTTGTTTCAATTGTTTGTTGCTTGGCTTTTGTCAAATTCGAGTGAGCTGTTTGATACAATTAGGGGTTTTTTAAAAGAGGTTGAATTCTGTTGCAGGCTAGAGGTAACTGTAGTTTGGAGCAGTTTCATTGTTCCAACATTGGCTGATGAGGTCGTGGGTTGGTGGAGAACAGGAGAAGAGGAGTCGAAGGGCTGGGGAACACTTGCGCTGGCGGTGACGTTGAGTGGTTGGAGGGAGGCGGCTAGATCCGTCTAGAACTAAGAAGAGGGGGAAGAAGGAGGTAGAGGGTGGAGGGAGAAGGTGGGAAGAAGGAAGATGATTGGGTTGAGTTTCAGAATCGGTTAGGGTGATTGGGCGAAAATATGCCACCTAGGTGGAGTGGTGTGATGTGGAGTCCTAGTTGGCATGTCCACATAGGCGGATGGATGAAATTTTGGATGTCGTAGACGGTAGTGATTATTGCTAGGATAATTGTCGAAGTTTAGTGATTGGTAGGTTATTTTTCTGAGTTCAGTGACTGACGGGTTATTTGGCCATAGTTTAGTGATGATTTGAGTAACTAACCCGTCAATCAACGGATTCTTAGAGCTTCAAATTAGGGTTTAAGAGAAAACTCATCACATGCCTGAATAAACCTCAATTAACATTAACGGGTTAGAAACCCGACATCATCCATACAAAATCTCACTAGAGTTTCATCTAATCTGAACAAACTAGAAGAGTTTAGCTCGACATCATCACAGAAGCAATCTCAGAAACAATGGAGAGGAAAACCGGAGAAGAAGACATCTTACTCCGAGAAAACCTAATCCTGATGAATCCTAGAAACTCCTGAGTTAATCCTCACTTCTCCTCGCTTAATCGTCACTTCAAAGCTTCAAAATCCTCCTCGAGAGTGTCTGGTTCGTCGAAATCAGAATGAAGTCTGAAAGTGAAGTCTGAATAAACCTAATCTGTCTCTCCTCTCAAAATAGACCAAAATCCGCAGCTGTTTAAAAGTGCGCCCAAAAAATGCAGTTGGACCGCACTTTTGAACTGCACTTTTATACATGATTTTCAGCTTTGAATTTCTTCCTTCAAACGCGTCCCAAAGTGCTCTGATGCGATCCGAAGTGCCCCCAAAGCGATCCAAACCTCGTGCAACTCATCTTAGACTCTCCTTTGACATTTGTAGCCTGTAACTCACATGAAAGTACTACAAAACGACATCAAATAGACCCGAAACGGGTCAAGGGCACTAAAACATAGTGTTTGACACAAAAATGAGAATCTACCTCGAATTATGCATAGAAGTGTGTAAAATAGATGAAATATCGCTTAGGAATGGAGAGATGAATCGCGGTAAATCTAACGTCATCAAATCACCCCACACTTAAACTTTTGTTTGTCCTCAAATAAGAACTCTAACATAACAATGCACCAACCTGAATGAGCAAACCGAAAATCTCTTGGTTTCTAGAATGACGTATATGGTGCTTCTATCAAACAAGAGGATTACGCGACAGACCACACAATTAAAACCAAACCTTTGTCGGAGTAAAAGAGGAACATGGCTTTATCGAGCTCGTGAACAATCTGACTTGGTAAAGGCAAGACAATACTTACTTTCGCTACACTTACTCTAGACTGCAACCCGACACTTGCTAGATAAGGGAACAAGAATTAAAAACTAAAAGTAAAATTTGTTTCTTTTTGTTTTTTTTTTCTTCTTTTTTTTCTCTTTTTTTTTTCGAGTGGCCGGTACAGTTGAGAATCACATCAGGTATGGAGCAGCTGGAAACCTTTGGAATTCCGCGTTATCCTAAACCCTGACCATGATTGGGAGTAGGTTGAGAAGAAGAATGCCACATTGAAACTTTCCTTTGGGACTAACCAATGGGCGGGCATGTATGCCAGCTCGTGAATCGACTCCAACTTCAATACCAAACCACACATTTTGTTCAGATTTCTCTGATTAGGTTCATTGACATTAATTTAAAGCACATTTAAAAATCCCTTATCTAGCCTCGATCATGGTATTAGAACTAGCGAATTCGAGCAAAAGATTAGACCAAGTCTTGCACAACACCAAGTCACATGTTCACTAATCCAATAAGGACAGGTTCCTAGACTACTACAAACAAGAAGAACGGGAGATGGTCAAAATACGAGTTCTCACACACACATTTGGTCAAGAAAAAGCACCACATCAATCTCACCATATGGAATAAGGCAAGCAATTCAGGAAGATATTAAGCAATGCGAAGAGATACTTGCAAAAGAGAATGGGAAGCAGTGAAAGAGTGACAAAACAAAGCACAATCACCACCCATCTAATGACAAAACTCGGTACATACACTACAAAAAAATATACATTTGGCGTCGTTAGACCGGGTTTTTAGCGTCGGTCATAGCCGACGCCAAATACACGTTGCGTCGGTCGGTCGAACCGACGCGAATAACAGCGACGCTAAATTATAGCGTCGGTCGAAGCAGTAACCGACGCTAAATGTTCTGACCAACCGACGTAATATTCGCCCAGCCACCCACTGGTTTGGTTAGTCGGTTGGGTGGTTTAGTTTTTTGTTTTCGTTTTATATATTCGTTTTTAATATTTGTTTGTTATTTTCATTTTTATATTCGTTTTTTATTTTTATTTTTTCCAGATCTGGGTTTTCCAAGATCTGGATTTTTCTAGATCTGTGTTTTAGTAGGGGCGGCGGCGGGGTGATGTGAGGGAGAGGCGGCGGCGGTGGTGTGTTTGGAGGGAGGGGCGGCGGCGGGGTGATTTTGGAGGAGGGCGGCGCGGCGTGTGTTTGGAGGGGGGGCGGGGCGGCGGGTGGTGTTTGGAGGGAGGGGCGGCGGCGCGGTGTTTGGAGGGAGGGCGGCGCGGTGTTTGGAGGGAGGGGCGCGGCGGTGGTGGGTGTTTGGAGGGAGGGGCGGCGGGGGGTGTTTGGAGGGAGGGGCGGCGGCGGTGGTGTTTGGAGGGAGGGGCGGCGGTGGTGGTGTTTGGAGGGAGGGGGGCGGTGGTGGTGTTTGGAGGGAGGGGCGGCGGGGGGTGTGTTAAGAGGTGCTGTGGGGGATTGGAGGGAGGGCGGCGGCGGCGGTGGTGTTTGAGGGGGGGGGCGGCGGTGGGGGGGCGGTGGTGTTTGGAGTTGAGAGGATGAGGGTTTGAGAGGTTTTTGAGAGAGGTGGGAGAGTTTCAGGAGAGAGAGGAGAAGGATTTAGGGTTAGGGTGGTGACTGAGAGGTTTAAATAGGTGTGTGTATTTAGCGTCGGTCGATGACCGACGCTAATTTGAAAAAACGCCTGACGCTAAATACAGATTTTTTTTAGGGTTAGGGTGGAAATAGGTGTGTGTATTTAGCGTCGGTCGATGACGACGCTAAATTGAATAACGCCGACGCTAAATACAGATTTTTTTTCTAACCGCAAACCAGATTTGGCGTCGGACATTTAGCGTCGGTCGACCGGCGACCGACGCTAAATGTCGGTCAAACGCGAGTCAACGTTTTAGCGTCGGTCGTTTGTCCAACCGACACTAAATACTTTCGT
The DNA here is from genome assembly GCA_034768395.1 of Linum lewisii. Classification (NCBI taxonomy): domain Eukaryota; kingdom Viridiplantae; phylum Streptophyta; class Magnoliopsida; order Malpighiales; family Linaceae; genus Linum; species Linum lewisii. Next base: position 60,240,410 of record CM068301.1, read on the forward strand.
GCCGACCGACGCTAAATACTCCTTTTTTTGTAGTGATATCATGCAAATCACCCACCCCACACTTAAACAGGACAGTGTCCGCACAAGACCAAAATGGGAGAAAAGTGATACGGAATACCTGGAAGTGGAAGTGACCTGAGAGAAGGACAACATAGACAACCTACAAAATACTCACACACAAAACCAAAGAAAGGATAAAAAGAAACATCGAACAAGTGTCTGAGATCCACACATAAAAAAATGTGGTTGTACATCTAAGGCAGCCCCTAGAAGACACCGAAAAGAAAGAAAGAAAAAAGACTCAAAGGGTGAGATATAGGTTACCTCAATGTCTGTCGTCAGGCGGTGGCAATGGTAGTTATTCGTCCCTGCGCGTCTATACAAAATAGAACAAAGCGCCAACAAATAATAGAATAGATCAAAAGAGTGCCTAGCTCATAATTATGATCTATCAAACCAAAAGTTCACAAATGACACAACCTTTGATTCTAATCACCAAGTTCAAGAGGACATAACAATGGAATCAATTCTAGATATCAAATCAAGATAAGGTAGCAGGAATGTGATAATAAACCCCACGCTTAGAGCATTAAGCAAACTAAGCCCCAAAGTTTAACCAACAAACCACTTTAAGCCACAAATTCACATCAAACAATATCCAAACTAATCCAAATTGCAAACATAGCACCACAATATCATCAATTTCATCAAGGATTAATTAAACAAACCCCCAAAATTCAAATTATAGGGTTCAAAGCTCAAAATTCTCAAATCTGTAAATCTCAATGAAACTTGACATGGAGTGGTGCAAAAGAATCATGAGACGATTTAGAACACATTACATGTTGGTCATTGTCGCAAAAGCTCGACGAAAATTGACGGAACACCCAAAATTTAAGAAGACGTCAAAAAATGTGCCAGATTGTTCAAAAGTGCGCCCGACCGCACTTTTAGCCGCATTTTTATACCAAAATTACAGAATGTTCAATTTTCGGCTGGCCAAAAGTGCGCCCAAAAATGCATGCACTTTTAGGTGCATTTATTTACCAGTGATTTTTTTCCTTTCGAAAATTAACCTTCTAATGACAGGACGGACACCTGGAACACCCTAAACTCGACCCAAGACACTACAATCATGCAAGAACTGACTCAATAAAATAAAAAACTGACTCCACGACTCTACCACAGACTCGACTCAATAAATTAAAAGACTCCAGCCTCGGGTTGCCTCCCGAGAAGCGCTCTTTATTTTACGTCTTTGAGCTAGACGATACCTGGTCTAACGTGCGACATCCCAGCTCAGAACTTCTTTCAGACTGGCATCCGTGTCCTGAAAGAATACCTTCATCGCTCCACTTGAAGCACAAATTTCTTCCCGCTAGCATGGTAAAGCTCCAATGAACCGTCGCCACGCAATCCAGCTACCTCAAAGGGTCCAAATAGTTCCACTTTGTCCAAGACCACATCTGGGGATTTGGTAGGAGTACCTTCATGGGGCGGCGCCTTAGATTTCTTAGGAGGCTTGTTCTTCTTCTTAACTCCACCTGTATCTTGGGTAGATACCATCGCCGCTACCTGATCATGCAAAGATGAAGACGAATCAGGAGGATCCATATCGGTAAACACCGTATATACTGAAGCATTCTCAAATACTAACGACATGGATTTCTTAGCGAAAAGTGCACATTAGGATCAGGTGGAGGAATTTCAAATGTAGTCACTTTTTCCTTATCCCGAAAGGTTAACCTCCCAGCCTTTGCATCTATGAGTGCACCAGAAGTGGCTAGGAAGGGTCGTCCCAGGATAAGTGGAATATTACACTCTCCATGCATTCAATAACCACAAAATCAGTCATGAAGTAGCTATCATGCACTCTAACTACAACATTTTCAGCAATTCCCCTAGGACGTCTAACAGTTTGATCAGCTAGGTTGATATTCATGTTGGTAGGGGTTAGCGTAGGAAGTCCTAGACGCTCAAACAACGAGTAAGGCATAACACTGATGCTAGCCCCTAAATCCACAAGAGCTCTATTAATTAAATATGTGCCAATAGAACAAGGAAAAGAAAAACTCCCTGGATCAGGTAGCTTTGACACCACGTGGCTTAGCTTCGGATCAGACTCACCAGCTTCATCGAGGGTAACTGAGGCTATCTCCTCTATCTCGTCTTTTGAGAGGAGTTCTTTGGAAGATGATTGACAACTTTGTCTTTCTTCTTGTCAGGAATCACGCTTCTCAGCTCCTCCACCACAGCAGCAGCTTCTGCATTTTTCAGCTTCTTCTTCTTGGAGAGAATTTCTTTCATATATCTCGCATAATCCGGGTTTTCAAGAAGTTCTTCCACTAAAGCCACTCCCATCTTCTGGTTATTAATAGTCACCAGAGTCTTCGCCAAATTCTCCTTGTTTAGCACAGGTCTGTTCAAGGCTGCAGGATAAGGTGCTTTTGGTCGGTAAGGATCGACTGGTGGAGTAGCTTCTTTTCTTTGCTGCTCCTTCTGACACAACTGCTCCATTGGCTTCTCCAATTCCTCCGTGCCATCCTGAAGAGAAACTGCTCCACAGAATTCTTCCTTAGTTTTGCCTCCTCCCGCATTGTTAGATGAAGAGGAGGGAGTTGTGCTAGGAAGAAGACCAACTACCTTCTCCTGTAGAAAGTTGGTTATCGCCGTCACCCGATCGTCTAGCTTCTTGACAGAAGTCTCGGTGAGTGAGATGTCCTTCTTATTGGATTGAGTTTCAGCAAGAATCTTTTCTAACATGATATCGAAATAGGACTTAGGCGCGGAAGAGCTCGAACCACCGTTGTTGTTCTGATTTTGGTTCTGGTTCTGATTGTTATTCCAGCCTCCTCTGTTCTGCCATTGGGAATTCTGATTCTGATTCCCATTATTCCTCTGATAACCCCCTTGGTTCTGGTTATTGTTCCAGTTCCCTCTGTTCTGCCATTGGGAGTTCTGATTCTGATATCCTCCCTGGTTCTGGTTATTCCCTTGGTTTGGGCCACCAACATAAGCAATCTCCTCTTGTTGTTGGTCTTGGTTACTCTCAAACTTCCAAGTACAACCCTCTGCTGAATGACCTGCACCACCACAATTCGAACACGGAGTGGATACAGCTGATACATTCTCTGTCCGAGTAAGCACCTTGAACCCTGGCGGTGGAGCTGTAGGAACACCCGGTGAAGGAGCTATCTTAGCCCTTTCCAGCTCATGCTTTAATCTCTACACTTCCATCTCCAATTTCGAGTTATCCAACTCCAACTAACTTCTAACAGTATCCACTGGTGCAGGAACTGTAGGAACAGGATATTGGGCATCAGCAGAAAATCTCCTTTGCCCCAGACTCCTGTCGTCCACCTTTAAGGGATTAGCTTGCATTAGAGACTTGATCCTCATGGAAAAGGCCTTGCAAGCAGCCAAAGCCGCGGATGCGGTCATATTATCCAAGTCCGTATTCAGCTGTAAGGAGAAATCCTTCCTCTTCTCATAATCCAAGCCTCGGAGGAATATAGAGAACTTGTAATAGTCATCCCATCCATGGTGAGGACAAGCTCGGAGAAGCCCTTGAAATCTTTGCCAAGCCTCATAGAAGTTCTCCTCTGGACCACTTGTGAAACCTGTTATATGTGCCCTGAGTGCATCGGTTCTGGAAGGGGAGAAGAACTCTTCTAGGAATATTTTAGCCAGACCATCCCACGTAGTGAAGTGATTCGCAGGATGATCATACAACCACAATTCTGCTTGACCCTTCAGAGTGAAAGGAAAAAGCTGAAGCTTGACTGCATTATGATCCGCTTCATTGTTGGAGACTGTATGAGCCAGCCTCAAGAAGTTCCTCACATGAGCATTCGGGTCCTCATTAACACCTCCAGAGAAAGTGTTCCCGTTTGCTTGAATCATGTTGATCAAATGAGATGGAATGTGCAGATTCCGAGTTCCCGAATTGGGAATCTGGATGCTCGAAGCTGTCCCATCTATGGTCGGTCGGTCGTAATCCTTCAACGTCCTCTCCGCCATAATTTCTATCTCAGGAGGGACAGGATGATCTGTGGGAGGGTCTGCGGTAGCAATGGTGGATGGTGAAGAAGAAGATGTGGATGAAGATGCGAAAAGGTTCTTCCTTGCTTTAGGTGTCTTGGCGGGAGGAGGAGGTACAGGAGTAGTGTCGAACTGAGTGTAGAAAATTCTGCCCTTGTCAGCTATGCGCTTACTCTTTCTTCTTTCTTCCGTACCTGCAATCTTGCCTGAAACACCAAAAACAAGAAATACCAAGTAGTATAAAAATGTGGGAGATAAGAAATGATAAAAAAGTGAATGAAAAGCTTAAACGCACAATGCCTTTCCTAGAAAAAGAAAAGGTCCCCGGCAACAGCGCCAAAAACATGATGCGCAAATTAAGGCACACTAGTTTTACTCAATGGATTTCTCCAAAGAGATCGTTTTTCCCTAGGGTCTTCCTTTCTCTATTACTCATAAATGTGAATTAAAGCTAATCGAGGTTTCGTTTTGGATTTAAATTGGTTTAAGAATGAACTAAGAATGCAAATTGAACAAGCAAACAAGTGAAGCAAATTGGAGATTTGAATATAGACTAAGGCGTTTGTCCAGACTCGAATCCGCTCTAGCTCGATTAAGACGGATGATGCAATGCAATTGCAGTTTATCAGACTTGATGACTCGACACTTCCTTGGGTAATCTCTACTCCATGGTCAGGACGCAGAAAAACTATCCTATCAAACCTACAAGTTCCTATGGTCAAGATAACTTGCAACTCGTCAAGAATGCACGAAGAACAGTGAAATGCCACAAAGATATGCAAAGAGCTTAGTTTCACCGGCCCTATGATCAAGACACCGGCAACCCTAACGACCTCCTAAACTCCAGAATGGACTACGTCCATGATCAGAACCGCAAATCAAAGATGAAGCAAAACCCTACGATATGGTCAATCAACGGATTCTTAGAGCTTCAAATTAGGGTTTAAGAGAAAACTCATCACATGCCTGAATAAACCTCAATTAACATTAACGGGTTAGAAACCCGACATCATCCATACAAAATCTCACTAGAGTTTCATATAATCTGAACAAACTAGAAGAGTTTAGCTTGACATCATCACAGAAGCAATCTCAGAAACAATAGAGAAGAAAACCGGAGAAGAAGACATCTTACTCCGAGAAAACCTAATCCTGATGAATCCTAGAAACTCCTGAGTTAATCCTCGCTTCTCCTCGCTTAATCGTCACTTCAAAGCTTCAAAATCCTCCTCCGAGAGTGTCTGGTTCGTCGAAATCAGAATGAAGTCTGAAAGTGAAGTCTGAATAAACCTAATCTGTCTCTCCTCTCAAAATAGACCAAAATCCGCAGCTGTTTAAAAGTGCGCCCAAAAAATGCACTTGGACCGCACTTTTGAACCGCACTTTTATACATGATTTTCAGCTTTGAATTTCTTCCTTCAAACGCATCCCAAAGTGCTCCGATGCGATCCGAAGTGCCCCCAAAGCGATCCAAACCTCGTGCAACTCGTCTTGACATCTGTAGCCTGTAACTCACATGAAAGTACTACAAAACGACATCAAATAGACCCGAAATGGGTCAAGGGCACTAAAACATAGTGTTTGACACAAAAATGAGAATCTACCTCGAATTATGCATAGAAGTGTGTAAAATAGATGAAATATCGCTTAGGGATGGAGAGATGAACGCGGTAAATCTAGCGTCATCAGAGGGATATTGTCAAACTTAACCCCATTTTTTGGAAGCACGCTTTAATCGATCCTGGGGGTGGGGGTTTCTTTCTGGTTTGACTCTTGGGTTCAGGGTGAGTGTTTAGCAGTTAGGTTTCCTAGAGTAGCTGCTATGGCCCTTGCAGTTGATGTTTCTTTGTCTAGCTCGATTTTGATTGGTGACAGGTATGACTGGATTGTACCACTAACGACGACCCTTAGAGGAGGAGCAGAGGAAGAAAGGATTAGGATGATGACGGTACTCGAGGAGGTGACCATAGGGTGGATTTCTCAAGGACCGCCGTCCCCGGTGTGGAGTCTTACTGCTTCTGGAGATTTCACAGTTAGTTCCTTTTCCGAGCTTTGTACCAGCAGGTGGACGATGGAGTGGAGGACTTTCCGTTTGAGACAGTTTGGATTGGGGATGTTCCTACGAAGGTTTCAGGTTTCATGTGGCAGGTTTTTCACAAAAGCATATCCACTTGTGAGAACCTGCAAAAAAGAGGTTTCATTGGTCCGAATCAGTGTGTTTTATGCAGAGCCGATCTTGAATCGGTGTCGCATTTGCTTTTGTCATGTTCTTTTACGTCTCAGGTTTGGCTTACTTTTATTTCCAAGCTTGCTATTTGGGGTCCAAGCCATTGGGACGTCAGGGAGTTCATCCGGGATTGGCAAGCTCAGAAGGTGAAAAGTGAGTGGCAAGGCTTCAAGGAAAGACTGATTCATGCTTTATTTTGGTGCATTTGGTGTGAGAGGAATGATAGAATTTTTAGAGATAGAGAGAGATCTTCGACGCAAGTTGTTTGGAAGATCATTTTATTTATAGGTAGATGGCTTAAGGCGGGAGATCACATTTCGCAGGAGGAGATGCGACGGTGGCTGTACATGTGGCAAGGGGGTTATGACCCAGGCTAAGGTTCTGCAAATAGGTATTTTGGTACACCTTTTCGGAGCTGTTTTTGTGTTGGCTTCGGGGTGTTTTGGCACCTGTGTATTTGTTCGGTGTCATTTTTGGTTTGGGGGGTGGGACTTGTGTTGTTTGTTAGTTATTAGGATTGGGTTGGCAACTTTGTAGGGTAGGCTGGTTTTGGGGTGAGTTACCAGTAGGTGGGAATGGTTTTGGGAAGCCGGTGTGGCACTTTTTACATGTAATTATACGGGGACTGTGTGTTTAGCTATTTATATATTGATAACATCATTCATAAAAAAAAAATAATAAAAAAAAAAGTGGTTGCAATGAGCGAAGTTGGAGTTGAGCTCGAATTTAGCTCGTCAATGGCAGTTAATGAGCTTGTCTCGAGTAGGCTTGAGTTAAAAATTCTAGCTCGAATTCTTATAAAAAGTAACGAGCCAGATTTGAGAACAATAAAGTTCGATTACAGATTTCGGATTCGATCCACAATATAAAGGATCCATACCCCGATACATACATTGATTGGGTTCAAATGTCCAAACATTCGATTATTATTGCATCCATAATTAGATCACTTCAAATCAAATATACAATACAAAACTATTGTTTCACTACTTTAGAATAAATGGAGCAATTACGTAGCAAGCCAATGCCAAAGCCACCGATAACACAGTGGTCTTCACAGGCATTCTCCCCATATCACTTCTCAACCCTACAGCTTCATAGATCGGCCAACAATTCACAACTCCAAACGCCGTCGCCAATAACTGCACAAGCGGCGCGTCCACAACACCGCCACCTCGAACCAGAGTGGCAAGCCCGTGGACGACCGCCAACAAACTGATCAATGCAGCCATGGTCGGGGGAACGAACATAGCTGAATGAACACCGAACTCGAATATGCCTTGGTCATATCTCTTGCTCTGTTCTTCGTCCACGACTTTGCTGGTCACATTGAATCCCGCGGCTATTCCTAGGAATTTGAGGAAGTACTCGACTAAGCCGAAGAGGTGACATGTCAATCCTCGTAAGAGCCAGATTCTTTGATCGTTCCACCATCTTTGGATGGTGCCTCCCACGATGAGGAAGTCTAGAAGGTCTTGAGTGTATGCTCCTAGGAATAGGAATGTGTACACCCAAAACCATGGTTCTGTTACCTACACAAAAACATACAACCGAAATGTGTACATGATTTTTCTCTCTATTTTGATAAGTTTTTAGTACATATTAAGGATATTGGTACTTTGTCTCATCTATTTTACCAAGTTAATAAATAGGCCTCTCGCATAATGAGGGTTTTGTAGTTTTGTAGTCAAAACTACGTAACAATGTACCGTCAATGATTATATATTGTTCAAATTTGTTCAGATTTAGTCAATGGTAACATTCACCCGGCGCGTGCCGGCCGTGTGACCACCGGACAACCGACGCTCTGAAACCATAGGTGGCCAACTAACGGAGGTCACACGGCCGGCTGAGTGTTATACCATTGACCAAATCTTGACATATTTGAACAATGTGTCACTCACAATACATTGTTACCTAATCTTATCTACAAAACTACAAAATCCCGGATAATGGAATGATCATTCTTTCTCTTCTATTTTGACCAACTTGACTTTTAGTCTCTTTTGTTAAAAGTCTAGTCTGTTTATCGTTAACTTCTTAAGAATGAACATGTCATGTATAAGATAATGTAAAAAATGAGGTATACTATAAAAAATTCAAGGATTGTCGTAGAATTGAGTGTACTAAGTAAGATGTATAATATAGCAAAACACTATTGTTCCTATGTACCTTTGGCAAAATGTGAACGTTGTTGATGAGAGCAAGCTGTGGAATGAAAGAGTAAACAAGAATAGGGATTGACCAAATGGGCCAAAATGCATACTGAGAGTAGCCCAAGCCCGTTAGAAATCCACCTCGTTTGATACCATGGGTAAGTGTGCTAAACTTTGAAAAGCCCACTTCAAGAAGCCCAATATCCCATCTCTTCTGCTGATTAAGCATATCCACCAATGAAATTGGAGCATCCCCGAGAAATGCGGGTCTAGCTGGACAGCAGAAGATTGACTCCCATCCTTCACATGTTAACCTGTACCCTGTGTAGTAATCTTCTACCAATGACCCATATCTGAACCCTATCTGCATGTACACATATTATCATGTTCAATTATTATTACTCACACGTATCGAGTAAAATGTTCGGATATGACTTATGTTTGGCATTCGGTATATTATTAACATTTTTTTAGCACTAGATACTATTTAAGTTTGTCGCTAATACTAATTCATTAATTTTCTGTTCATCTTACTAATTTTTTAATAATTTTATTGTCACGTTAGATGGAACATTGAATTTTATGTCATGTAGAATGCTTATGTGGGAGTTGTGGGTTTTTTCTGACTACAATCGGCAACCACGTAAGTGTTATGTGATGTTGAAATTTAATAACTAAAAAAATGACTCTAATGAGTAAAATGGTCGAAAAATTAACCAGTGTTATTGAAGACACATATAAATTATAACATCTTATGCTCGAAAAATAATGTTAATAATTAGTATACACTACTATATTTTATTATTATAACCTGATTCGTTGCAAGAATAGATTAATACTATATAGTTTATATTGTCATCATGCATGATTTTAAGATTATATCAAAGTCATTGTCACCTTGTTTTAATTTAATATATGCATGCAAATGACCGATTCTAATAGTTATATATAGCTAAAATAAATTGGTAGGAAACAGATAATTTGACATGTCGTGATAACAACCATTGATTAGAAAGATTTACCTTTGAACCCCAATCAGTCTGATTCTCATAGTCACAACCAGAAACCTCATGTGCCAAACCCAAAACCGAACCAGACTGAACAGATTCGCTCACAACATGACCAGGTTCCAAATCCGGGATCTCAACTCGAACAGGAGTTGACGGTCCTCCGAAGAAAACCGCCGGCGAAAGAAGCACCCCGTCCCAACATGGTTAGGACCATGCAGTCCATCAAACCCCATAGCTTGAATCACAAACAACCGCGCATACTCACCAGCATAGATATCATTCTTATTAATCCCACGATACTTTTGAGGAAACTGAATATACGCCGACTTGTCAACTCCGAGCTTGGAGTCACAGAAGTAACACATGGTACGTAGAGGTATGGTGGGATCATTGGAGTACATGTCGCAGTCCAAGGTTAGTATTATTGGTGCGTTTGTCATTGCAGCCGACACACGTAGCTTCAAATGAGTAAGACGTAAATTAATTAATATAGTAAGATGATAAGATTAATTAATTAGTGGCGCAAATTGTATGGCATTGAATGTTTACCAAAACATTGAGGGCTCCAGCTTTGAAGTGATGTGGGGAAGAAGAGCTTTTCTGCCTTGAAACGTAAATTAGGTTTGGCATTGTTTGCCCATCTATGTCCTTGTCTTTACTGCTCTCCACCAATACCTGCTCCAGTTCATTTATGGACCAATTCAAAACTTACTCGTTCTCTTATTGAGAATATTCATGTAGGAGTAATAAACACATGGTCACTAGGCTTGGCAGCGGTTGGATTCGGGTTCACATAGTTGATATCCTCACTACAAAAAAGTTTTCTTATAGCTACTACAAAATTACAACAGCATGAAAATACAGTAGCAAATAATGATCTTTTGCAACGGCAATCACTATTTTATGTTGTGATTTGTTGTAGCAAATAATATTTGCGACCGGGATACTGAGTGTAGCAAATAATATTTGCTACAGCAAGTTACTATAGAAAATAGTGATTGCAGTTACTAATATCAACTATTTGCTATTGCATTATCATGTTGTTGTAATTTTGTAGTCGCTAAAAGCTAACTTTTTTTGTTGTGTAACTATTATAAACACAAAATATCGCATCATAAAAGTATTTTTTAGGTGAATTAAATTGACCGGTTCTAGTTTGGTTCAGATACTTCAATATCCATAACCTACATGTACCCGCACGTAACGGTTTTCAGGTTTACTCATACCCTAAAAATAACCGATCAACTCATATTTTACCCTGTTTGACTAGTTCGTGTTCGATCAAATGTGACGCGTATCATTGTCATCCCTATTGACCACCTAGCCTTTTAATATATAAAAATATTAAATTAATATTAAATATTTTCTCCAATAATTTAAATTATTGAAATGTAACAATTTGTTAAGGTTAAAGAAAAACAGAAAATGAAATAAGAAAATAAGAGAATATTATTGGGGACCTGAATGACAGAAGGATGGTCCCGTTTTGTGAAGCTGTGAGTCCACTTGTCGAAAGCTTTCCTTTCATTGATAATGTACTGTTCATCCACTTTCCCACTCTCTAAAACATGTTCCACCTTCTCTTTCATGCTCTCGTACTTGTTCTGTAATTAATAAACCACAAAATTAATTAACCAAAAATTACTTAATTAATGTTCCTGTATCATATAATGTTGGAATCTTTCTTGGTTAGAACTTAATTGCACGTGCATGAGACAGACAAATGCACGCCAACTTTCACATAATGGAGTTTATTTATAGTAATACACATACATACTTTATTACTTTATTACTAATTAATACTCACACTCCATTTTTCTAGTTATAGTACTCATACTACACGGCACAAACTCTTCTCCACTAATTACATGAATGGGTCACTAGTCATCTACTAATTATTAATTAGACGACTTTGAGATCAAATTTGAGTCCATTCGAGTTTGACTCATTAAGTATCTTTGATGAGCCGAACTCGATCTTAACTTGAACTCCAGTAATTAAAAATTTTGACAAAAATAATTTGAGTTCAACTAGAAGTTTATACATTAAGAAAACTAACGAGTCAAACTAAAAACACGTTATTCTAAACATATAAGTTTTCACTTTTTTTATTTGAATTACTTAAATCTAAATAATGTACTACTTGCAGTTTCATGATCACAATTGGAATATGATTTATAGTCCATGATATTCAAGAAAAAATATATGTTGCGTATTATTGAGTATACTAAAGAGCTATATATATAGCTAGTTAAACTAGTGCTCTAGTTGTTTTTTGAGCTAGTGGTGGAGCCGGATTGCAAACCTATCGTGTTGAGATGGATCATGAACCACTAATCAAGTATTGATCGAGCTTCTCACGAGCTAACACGCGCGTGAGCCAAACCAGCTGACAATCCCGTCGGCTGTCGATTTGAGCCGTAGTTGACTCAGACTCGACACGTTTACTATCGAACACAACTTCAAAAAAAAAACTTTTTAGCTAATTTTACCAGACAAATCTCGAGGGGCTCACAAATGGATTGAGTACTAGTGGACAGCCTAGTTGGGACTTGGGTGTATGCAGTGAAAAAATATCTATGTTCAAGTCAATATCCAATTAGAACTTTCTCTCTTTACCTTAATATCCTCAACTTCACCGGACGACGAAGAACCAAAATCACCCGACTCGAAACAAGCAGCCGGGTTCCTATCCACGACCCGGTTCCTCTCGCAAAACGGCAGCCACACCGCCGCAAACTTCGCCGCCTCCATGAACGCAAACATCGTCAACTGGGACCCACCGTCATCAGACACGTAGACCGACAGCTTATCCTTGGGGTAGTCGTAAGCCATCACCGACAGCGCCGTGTTGACCACCCCAATCGGCGGCTCCTTGTAAGGATCCGCCGTGCATATGAACACGTCCAACCCGGGAAGCTCATCCCTCGAAACGACGTCGTTTAAGTTCTGAGGCATCTCACGGCGTCGTATTGGGTTCATCCGGAAAACCTGGGTGGCTGCCCACATGAAGGTAAGGACCACGTCAGCAAGGAGGAAAGTCAGCGTGATGAAGAAGAGGGAGGCTGACGTGGCATAATATCGGAGGAGGTTTGTTGCGTGGTGGTAGAAGAGGGATATGATGGCGAGTAGGTAGATTGGTGCGAAGATGCGGTTGAAGGTGGTGATCGGCCATTGCTCCGCCGTGTGTAGGACGGCGGAGCTGTGGCGGCGGCGGGTGGTTGGGTTATTTTCCATGTGTCTATGGTTGCAGAGTTATGGGAGTATTTTGGATTGGCATGCAGATTGGAGTGTAGATAATGTATCTATATTTCCTATTTTATAGAACTTTATCATCGGTTAGATATTTATTAAATAATACCCAACTCATGAAATACATTAAAAATTATAAAAAGGAAGAAAATTTTCTCAAAAAAAAAAAAACGAAGAAAATCATAGTGATATAATTGGTTAAATAGTCTTAGTGTTACAAACTTAACAATCTGTGATCAGGTGATTATGCTGAATTTTGGAGGTCATGTTTTAAATTTATTATATGGCCTTATTAAAAATAATATATAGTTCAAATTCAGTTAACCTGACTTGACTTTGTTTTGGGCGAGTATACCGATAAATTTGAGGCAATAATATATAATATTCTTTTGTGAGGTATACACGTTTGATCATGTGCCTCGTAAAAAGTTACTCTCATTACCTTTCATGTAGTGAGCTTTGAGTATGGAGGTACCCATCTTAACCTACACTCATTGTCATTCTTAGCCGGCCTATATGAAGTTTATAAAAACGAAAAGTAAAATCATATACAAAGTATATAATTTAAGACAGGGATAATAGGCAGAGAGGTCCCTCCATCTTTCAATTATTTGAGCAAAACACATCTCTCTACTTAGAACGCTTAACAAACAAGCTCTCTTACAATTATTTGCACAAAAACACCCCTTTACTTAGAACGCTTAACAAACAAACCCTTCCGTTAGAATTTTGATAAACTGCGTTACGGTTTTGCTGACTCAGGTCGTAGGTTGTTAGATTTGACATGTCAGTAAACAGAAACGACGTCGTTTTACATTTTATTGGTTGATTTTCACTGAGAATGGAATTTTCATCCCCTTATTATTTCTCTGTCTCCCTTGACGAATACACAATTATCATTTACATCAAAATCATGGAATTTTCTAATCACCCGATCTCCACCACGGGCTCTCAAACCTCTAATCTCCAATCATTAAATCTCGATAATCCATCTCCACCGACTCCTCTATTAAAACCCTTGTGTACAAAAAAAATCAATACACATGTCATCTATAAAAGAATCTCCAAGAAATATATATAGCAACGAAAATTAAGCACAAGAGGTAGAAATTTAGTTGAAAACCAAGACTCTAGCGATTGAAAGATTCATTCATTTTTTAACACTGTTAAGATTAAATTTTATTTTACTTAATAGATGATCATATGATGTAATGTAGTTTCAATTGTGACTAAAACTACAATTTTTCATATTAATTTTCCTAACTAATAACACGGTGCCACGTGTCTGTTAGCGTAACCAGTGACGCGCACGTGTCTGTTAGCGTAACCAGTTACGCGCGTCACCGGAGTGTTCATCCGTCTTATATTTAAAATAACATATCGTAATCCTTTTAATATATCTTGAAATCATATAAAGTAAGTTGGACCATCAAGTGATCATCTCTAAAATAGGAAAGGGATCGATTAATTTGATCCGTTGATTTGTTTCTTCTGTGATGTATGCATCGAGCTAGTGGGTCTTTATGACTAATCAACCATATCACAACCACAAAAATAAACCACTTGTAAGTCTTTGTTTTCCAATATTATTGGCATTAAGCTTTGACTAATTTAATGATTGGATATGGGCTCCAGAGATCCTGGCTACCAATGGAAATGTAGCATTGGGCTAGCTAGTTGGTTTGTGATAAATTGATGGTGTCGTCTAGGCTTTGCCATGGTATCCGGAAATTGGGTATCCACTCGAAATTCGGTCAAATTGGGTGGGGGATTACTCGTTGACCGAGTAAAGTTGATGGGTATGGGAAAACCCAGTATTCAGTTGGAGTGGGTAATGGGTGGGGACGGGTTTCAAGGTATCAACCTCATACCCAACCTGATAGGTACCCAATATGAAATACCGTTGTATTAGCCATAATATATGATCTGTGTTTAATGGATCGGACTCATTTGATCATTTCTTCACTTAAACTCATCGATTGAGCAGTTTGGTCTTCCCTCTCAAAACCATAACGCTCTAAAAATCGTAGCCCCATCTCGAAAATCTCTTGGCAATCAAGATGCAGAGAGATTTGGGGCACACCCAATGAGTAGAGGGTTTACCTGATACCCATATCAGGGCGGGGAGGCATTACGTGAACCCACAGTCACGTAATGCCTCCATAATCCCATCATGCATATGAGCCAGTTTGGATGTTCATGTGAAACCTTTTTCATTTCACTACTCATAATATCGTTGACGTTGTAATCTCCTATACAAACACATGGATCTACTACTACCTATTAGTGTCTTCTTATAAGGACACTATTAGGAACCGTTAGATTAGAAACTAGATCTAATGGACTAGATTAAAATGGATAAAATAGTAATCTGGGAACCGGGAACTGAAACAGTTAAACAATTCATTATTTGGATTGAATCGTCACCCTTTCTTCCAAGTTCCATCCTCGTGGAATTGATAATTGTCTAATCGGGAAGCAGACCAGTGCTGCACTAGTTGGCTGGCTGGCGATGAGCTGGTTGGATGTCATGTTTGTCAATTTTTGGACATCTTCATGCGTTTTGTTACTGACGATACATAGCAACGAATAATGTTCTATAAATTCCAAAATCCTCATGTGCTGTCAAATAAGAGCCCTGTCAATCCAAATAATGTTCATGATCTTTTTGCTGATGACGCTTTGGTCTTCTGTGAGGCTAATGAGGAGCAAGTTCAACAAGTCTTGGCGATTCTTTCTTGTTTTGAGGCGGTGTCGGGTTTGAAGGTTAACGTTCATAAGTCTACTATTTATACGGTTGGTGAGGTGGAGGATGCTCATTCCTTGGCCGAGATTTTGGGTTGCGCTATTGGCTCTTTCCCGGCTTCTTATTTGGGTTTTCCTTTGGGGGTCTGTACGCCTTCAAAGCAGTTATGGGAACCAGTTATTTCGACAGTTAGAAATCGGATGCAGTGCTAGAAAGCTAAATTTTTGTCCTTCGAAGGCAGATTGACTACAATCAAGAGCGTCTTGTCTCAACTACCAGTTTATTACATGTCTCTCTTTCATGCTCCTGCGTCAGTGATTAAGGAGTTAGAAGGAAAACAAAGGCGATTTCTCTGGGAAGATTGTGGAGAGGACAAAAGACCTCACTTGGTTAGGTGTAGGGCTGTTGACGAACCAAGCTGCTCGTGTTCGGCTCGGCGTTCGGCTCGGAAAAAGCTCGCCCGTGACTCGGCTCGAAACGAACCGAGCCAGCTCGCGAGCCGGCTCATTTATAAACGAGCCGAGCTCGAGCTCATGCCTACTCGGCTCGGCTGGCTCGCGTGCCAGCTCGGTTCGTTGGCTCGAACAATGTAGCTCGCGAGCTGGCTCGTTAGAGCTCGTTACACGGCTCGTCGATCAGCTCGAGAATGGCTCGTGAGCTAGCTCGATTTAGTAGCTCACGAGCTAGCTCGATTTTGGAGCTCGCGAGCTAGCTCGATTTCGGAGTTCGCGAGCTGACTCGATTGGCTCGTGAAATGGCTCAATTTTGGCTCATTAAATGGTTCGATTTTGGCTCGATTATTTTTAAAAATTCTAGATCTTGTAAACAATAATATTCATTTTAATTTTTTAGTATGCCTACAAATTAATGATAAGTAATAATTCAGAAAAATGAGTAGAGCTCGTTTAGGTTCGTTAACGAGCCAGTTTCGAGCCGAGCCGAGTAGAGCTCGAAAGCTTGCAATCGAGCTCGAGCTCGTTTAGGATTGTTAACGAGCCAGTTTCGAACCGAGCCGAGCCGATCTCGAGCCAAAAAAAATTTGGCCGAGCCAGGGTTCAAACCAAATGAGCCGAGCTCGAGCTGGGCAAAGCTCGGCTCGGCTCGGCTCATCAACACCCCTAGTTAGGTGGGAGATGGTGAAGAAGCCTTTGCAAAATGGGGGTCTAGGTATTTTGGATCTTAGAAGAATGAATGTGGCTCTTCTCGGGAAGTGTGGATGGAGATATGCTTCAGAGAGGAATGCTTGGTGGCGCCAGTTGGTTGTCGAGAAGTGCGGGGTTGGGCGTTCTGACTGGAAACCACTTTGGAGTCTGCAAAACTCAGGATGGTCGGTGTGGAGAGATATAGTGAAATATGTTCTTAAGTTTTGGGAGTACGCTTCGGTCGATCCTGGGGGAGGGGGAGTGTCTTTTTGGTTCGATTCCTGGATTCGGGGGGGACGCGATCTGCGTCCAACCCCCCAGGGGTTGGACCGGTCCAACCAGTCCAGTGCACTCAATTATCCCCTGCAACGCGGATCAGCCCAAGCCTCTCTTCTCCCTTCCCCTTCATATACACCCAATTACAATTTAGTCACTCTATTTTTATTTATAGATAATTTGATTGTTTAGTATTAAATTTTACAATTTTAGTCACTATTTTTTTTATGTTGACATTGATAACTAATTAACTCGATTTGTTAACTAACTAGTTAAATTTAGTTAACGAGTTAACTAGTTAACCAATCGAGTTAACTAGTTATCACGTTGTTAACTAGTTATCACGTTGTTAACTAGTTATCACGTTGTTAACTAGTTATCTAATCGAGTTAACTACTTAAATATAACAAGTTAACTAGTTAACCAATTAACTAGTTAAATTTAGTTAACGAGTTAACTCTTGACAAATCGAGTTAACTAGTTATCGCGTTGTTAACTAGTTATCTAATCGAGTTAACTAGTTAAATATATTGTTAACTAGTTAAATATCTTGTGAACTAGTGCAGATAAATGTTAACCAGTTAAATATCTTGTTATCAGCAAAAGAATCTGTTAACTAGTTAACAGTTAGAACAGGTGTTAAAAATTTAGAAAGTTTTTAAAAAGTGTTAACTAGTTAACATGTACTTCGTCGGAAAAGTCACCGGAGTTTGGTCGGTCGCCGGAATCTCACCGAAAAAGTCACCGGAGACCGGCGACCGGTCACCGGAAAAGTTGCCGGACCACGACGGTCGTTCGCCGGAGAGTGGTCGGCCGGTCATTGAAATATATTAAAAATTTAAAAGAAAACAAAAATTAAATCAAGTGTGAGATGTCCTAAATAACCCTATCAAATTTAGACCATTAGATTGATCAAAGAATGATCCAATGGCTAGGAAAGGGTTTGAACAAAATCCAACCCTTGGAAAAGGTTGGCTGCCGATCAGAGGGGTGTTTAGCTGAGAGGTTTCCTAGGATTGTGGCTGTTGCACAATCCAAGGATGTTTTTGTGCATGATTGTTTGGTGCTTTCTGACAGGTTTGATTGGCAGGTCCCTTTGACCGTTGTTCTTCGAGGGGGTGCAGAAGTTGAAAGGGGACGTTTGATGACTCTGCTTCAGACATCAGGGTTAGGGCGAATTTCTCATGGGCCTCCGGCGCCTCTTTGGGAGTTTTCACCCTCGGGGGAGTTCTCTGTGAAATCGTTCTTTAAGGTTTTGTCTTCGCAGGACTCTTCGGGATGGTGGATTTCCCTGGCAATTTGGTTTGGTTACCTGATGTCCCCACCAAAATTTCAGGCTTCACTTGGCAGGTTTTTCATAAGAATATTTCGACTTTTGATAACCTCCAGAAAAGGGGTTTTATTGGTCCAAATTTGTGTGTTTTGTGCAGAGCTGATATTGAATCGGTGTCGCACTTGTTTTTGTCTTGCTCTTTTTCTGTTCAGGTTTCGAATACTTTTAGTTCTAGGTTTGCCATTTGGGGTTCAAATCATTCTCACTACAACATAACCTGGCTACAGAGGCAGATACATAGAGGCACATAGAATATTTGCCTCTAAATATACTTTTAAAGAACAAATACTATATGTGCCTCTATAGATGCAAATATCTGCCTCTAATTGTATTTTATTTATTTATTTATTTTAATATTAATAAATAATTTTTATAGTTTTAGAGGCAGATAATTTATAATTGCCTCTATAAGTCATACGATTACATCTTTTAGAGGCAGATAATTTATAACTGCCTCTATAATTTATCTGAAGAACTTTTTGAGGCAGATAATTTATAACTGCCTCTATAAGTTTTTTGTCTTATACAAAAAAACTCTTTTTGAGGCAGATAATTTATAACTGCCTCTATAAGTTTTTTGTCTTATACAAAAAAACTCTTTTTGAGGCAGATAATTTAGAACTGCCTCTAAGGTTGTATGATTAAATTTTTTAGAGGCAGATAATTTACAATTGCCTCTATAGATTGTATGATTAGCTTAGAGGTAGATAATTGATCTATCTCTATATGTTGAATGATTAAAATTTGTAAAGGTGTCCTTTTACAAATGACACCTTTTGCATGTCGCCGTTTGTGGGTGATAACCATCCGATTTGGCTAGATGAGACTTTGTTGGAGTGTTGTTTGATTTCTCATGAGAGTTGGTGAATAAGATTTCGATTATTTTCAAAAAAAAAATTATAAAGGTAGATAACTTGTAAACTTTGTACTATTTTGTGTAGATAAATATTAAATGCTATATAATTAATTATATATATAATAACGCTAACGATTTTCTTTTCTAATAATAAGTAAAAAAAATCATTTTTTCAATTTTCATTTCTTTTTTTTGCATATAGTTTCTCCGTATCATTGAGTTTTAGAGTTCATATTTAATAACTACGCAAAAAAATATCAGTAAATACTCTTGAGCCAAGTGGTAAGAACTAAGAACTTAGCACATTTCCTTGAACCACCCGGGTTCAAACCCCATAGATAGCAAAAGAGTAGAAAATAATATATGTAAATAGTGGAAGAGTCCAATAAAGAAAATATCTGGGTAGGAGTAAATTCTTTTTAAAAGCATATATATATGCCTCTAAAAAAATTTACCAGCAACAAAAATAAGTGCCTCTAAAAGGTGGCTAAGATGACAGATAAATAGCTGTTTAAAGACAAAATTTGTCTAAGCGGCTGATTTTCCTTCGCATGAGGGTTTTCTCTCGTATGAGAGTTTTCTAGGGTTTTTTTCCGCCGCCTTTCCCCGACTATTGCTGCTTCGTCTCTCCGCGCTCAGTGTACCGAATCTTCCTCGTTCATTGTTCTCTCTGCTCTACCACCTCTCACGGGTCTCGTGCTGAGTGGCTGAGTTCCCTTGTTTTACTCCGGCTACTTGTGTGTGTTGAGATAAGCTATGGGTTAGGGTTGAGAACCAGCGCGAGGTTGTTTCTTGTTGTAGCCGGAAGTTTGCAGCCGCTAGTCTTGTTGTCTCGACCCGCCTCGCTTTCCTGGTCATACGCTGCATCAGGAGGGTGGTTCGTTCACGTTAAACTATGGAGAGGGGGGTAGCGCAGTTAACGATTGACGAGGAGAATGACGAAGAGTTGGTCTTCTCCGCGACTCAGTCAATATGAAGGCGGAGGACTATACTCTTTGTGTAGTCGGGTACTTGATGTCAAACAGAAGTTTCAACTTTGCGGCGCTGGAAAGTCGGTTGGCGGAGCTTTGGCAACCGGGTCGAGGGTCACGATCGAGGACCTTGGAGGAAATCTCCTTCTCTTTCGGTTTTACCATGAAATCGACTTGCGCAGAATGATGGAGCTTGCCCGTGGCACTTTGATGCTAACTTGATAGTGATGAAGGAGCTCAAACCAGATGAGAACCCTAGATCTGTTGATCTCTTCGAGGCAGATTTTTGGGTACAGGTGCATAAGCTACCGGCGGGCTTTTTCTCCACAACAGTGGGACAGGCACTCGGCAATTTTGTCGGCAGATTTATTGAGTACGATGAAAGCAACCTATTACCTTTCGATCGGGACTACATGCGGCTGAGAGTCGAACTTGATGTCCGTAAGCCACTCAAAAGGGAAAAGAAACTCCGTATGGAAGGTGGGGCGAGCGTGACGTGTGAATTTAAGTATGAGAAATTCCCCAACTTTTGCTACATCTGTGGACGTATGGGTAACATCGATCGTTACTGTGAGGTCATCTTCCAAGTTCCAGCGGACAAGATCGTCCGACTTTGGGATGAACGCCTACGGGCTCCACCACGGAAGCCACGTGTAAGGCCTGGGGAGAGGTTCATAGTCCGACGCAATCTGGTCGGACAAGGCGAGTCTTCGATGGGAGGACTAGGCGTCCGAGGTCAGATACGGTCATATTCACATAGCCAGCAAATAACAGACATAGCCCGAGGACCTCAAGGACTGATGGGTAACCTCGGGGCTAGCAGGCTCACGGAAGGAATGCAGGTGTCATATGGGGAGGAGGCTGCGACTTCTGAATCGGTGCCTCTCACTATCACCGAAGAGAAGAAGAGACGTAGGAATGAGGAGGCTGGTGTTCAAATGGAGGTTGACGACACCAATGGTAGGAAACCTACCAAATCCCCAAAGAAGGGTGGCCACGACCCTAGGAAGGTGGTGCAGGCAGGCCTGAACAGCTTCAGGACCTGCCAAGAGCAATGATCGTCTTGAGCTGGAACTGTCGAGGATTGGGCCAACCTCGTGCAGTTCAGGCATTGAACGAGCTGATTACAGCTTGTAGGCCGGACGTTGTCTTCTTATCTGAAACCCTGGTGGGAAGACAACGCATGGAGATGATACGTGGTAATATTAAATTTGATGGCTGTTTTACGGTTGAGAATAATGGGCATAGCGGTGGTCTTGCAGCTCTTTGGAAGGAATCAGATTGTGTACAGGTGATTTCTTATGGAACCAATTTTATTAATATGAGGATTTCAGATGAGAAGGGGCGGAGGTTCCGATTGACAGGATTTTATGGGATCCCGGATAGAGCGAGAAGGAGAGAGTCATGGGATCTACTCCGGAACCTAAGGACGACAGGTACCGACCCTTGGTGTGTTATAGGCGATTTCAATGACCTTCTAAGTGCGAACGACAAGCTGGGGACACATGAACACCCGCAATGGCTGATGAGGGGGTTTCGAGAGGCGGTGGATGATTGCCAGTTGATGGACATCCCTATGACCGGCTACCCTTTCACTTGGAGCCGCTCAAAAGGAAAACCGGAGGTGGTTGAGGAAAGGCTTGACAGGTGTCTAGCAACGGAAGAGTGGCTGGCTGCCTATCCGGATTCAGAGCTCATCAATTCGGTGGCTTCATCTCTGACCACTCACCCATTATACTCAAGACGCAGGTGGAGGATGCATGCATGCAGCGACGTAGATTTCGTTTTGAAAATTTTTGGTTCGACATGCCTGGGATAAAGGAGGTTATTAAACGTAGTTGGATAGCAACAGGCGGGGCGAGCATTGAAGTGAAGTTGGAATCATGTGCTGCTGACCTAACAGCTTGGAATAGGGCCACGGGGGTGAACTTCAAACCAGATATTAAGAGAGCACGACAGCAGTTGGAGGAGCTCCGAACTGACCAATCGGAAACGGGTGTTAGAGAGTATGAGGAGAAGCGACGGGACCTACTACAACTACTGTATCTTGAGGAGAAATATTGGAAGCAACGAGCCAAGCATTTCTGGATGAAAGACGGAGAGAGGAACACTAAATACTTTCATCGTGTTGCTAGTGGGCGGAGGAAACGGAAGAAGCTCGTGCGGCTACGAGATAATGATGGAAGTTGGCAAGATTCAGATGATGGTATGGCATCGGTAGCACTCCAGTATTTTACAAGCTTGTTCAGGTCTCAGGGGACAACCACAAGTCCAGTTGTTGGTTTGGCAACCAAACGTATCTCAGATGAGGATAACGAGTTGCTGACGGCAGCCTATACAAAGGAGGAATTTCGGTTGGCGCTTTTTGATATGGATCCGGATAAATCACCCGGACCGGACGGGTTTAATCCGGGATTTTACCAAAGGTGTTGGGGAGATATCGGGGATGACGTGTATAGTGAGGGGGTTAAATGGCTCACATCTGAGACGCTGCCGGTTGGGGTTCAACAGACACATATTGTGCTCTTACCCAAAGTACCCAATCCGGAAAATATGAAAGAACTTCGTCCTATTTCTTTGTGTAGCGTACTGTATCGTATCATCGCGAAGGTGCTTGCAAATAGGTTGAGAAGAGTGATGCATGGGGTGATCGGTGAGGAGCAATCCGCTTTCATTAAGGGGCGTAATATCGTTGATAATGTGTTGATCTCATTCGAAACCCTCCATGCGATGAAGAATAAGCAACGTACCAAGCAGGAATTTGCCGCGCTCAAAGTTGATATCTCTAAAGCTTATGATCGAGTGGAGTGGAAATATGTGGAAGATATGATGAGGGCGTTTGGTTTTTGTGAGCAATGGGTAAGATGGACGATGATGTGCATCAGAATGGTGGAGTATAGAGTCCTTGTTAACAACGTGGAGGGGGAGTCGTTTCGGCCAGAGAGAGGACTCAGACAAGGTTGTCCGTT
Source organism: Linum lewisii (assembly GCA_034768395.1). NCBI lineage: Eukaryota > Viridiplantae > Streptophyta > Magnoliopsida > Malpighiales > Linaceae > Linum > Linum lewisii. The sequence goes on from CM068301.1 coordinate 60,263,389, forward strand.
ATCCCCTTTTCTATTCCTTATCTGTGCAGAAGGCTTGTCCTTGTTAGTAACGAATGAAGCAAAGAAAGGCCGCCTCCAAGGATGCGGGTGAGCGGGAAGGCACCGAGGATCACGCACCTTTTATTTGCGGATGATAGTTTTTTCTTCTTCCGAGTGGGAGTGAGGGATGCTAGGTCCTGCGTGGGGTTTTGGACACGTATGCACGTGCTTCCGGCAGCTGATTAATTATGCAAAGTCGGGCATTTTCTTTACAAGCTCAACGGATACGATGCTGAAAGAGGCAACTAGCCAGATTTTGGGTGTCTCGGCGGCTCTTGACTCGGGTAAGTACCTCGGTTTACCATCCATGGTCGGTAGAAAAAAGAAAGCGACCATGGCATTCCTTCGGGAGAGACTATGGACGAAAATCAATGGGTGGAGGCAACAGTTTACCTCGACGGCCGGCCGAGAGATTCTTATTAAAACTGTCGCACAGGCGATCCCCACATACTGTATGAATGTGTTTCAGATTCCATTGACGCTTACGGCTGAGCTTGAACTATGTTAAACAGTTTTTGGTGGGGTACGAAACAGTCGAAGGTCGAGGAGGTATTGCATGGATGTGTTGGAGGAGACTGTGTGTTAGAAAGGAGTTTGGAGGGATGGGGTTTCGAGACCTCGCCAGTTTCAATCTCGCCATGTTGGGCAAGCAGGGATGGAAGTTCTTAACGGATCCCAATGCTCTAGTTTCAAGGGTGTTCAAAGCCAAATACTTCCCAAAAGGGGACTATCTTACAGCTGAGAGTGGTTACCGACCCAGCTATGTTTGGAAGAGCATTTTAGCGGCCCAGGATGTTGTGAGAAGGGGATATCGGTGGAGGGTTGAGGATGGAGCGAAGTTGGGAGTGTGGAAGGAGCCGTGGTTGAGGGACGATGACAATTGTTATCTGGAGACGGTCCCTAGTCTGCAACTTAATGATTTGACGGTTAAAGACTTGGTCATTCCAAACCTTTGGGTTTGGGATGATGACTTACTCACTCGAACTTTCTGTGACCGTGATGTCCAGGTCATAAGGAGCATGACGCCGCCGAAGCCAGGTGGGGAAGACGCACGTATATGGAGACATGAAAAAGGCGGGAGCTACTCGGTTCGATCGGCATATCGGGTGGCAGTGGAGGAGATCGGTGGAATTGGAGGGCTGGCAGTGGGAGGACCGTGGGTTAAACTGTGGAGCTTGAAGATCCCGCCAAAGTCAAAACATCATTTGTGGCGTATGATGAGAGGTGTCCTGCCAACGCGTCGAGCACTTCAGTTTAGAGGTATTCAGCTTGATAACTTGTGTGTGTGCTGTTCACTTGAGCCGGAAACGCTGGAACACGTCCTGTTCAGGTGTCGGGTGGCCAGAGAGTGCTGGGAAAGGAGCGGGCTTCGTAGCTGGGTTGAGGGACGCACAGGTTTTGCCGTCGACGGAAGGAGATGGATCTTTGAGGTTATTAACTCCGGAGCGGAGTTCTTAACACAGAAAACGGTGGCGATGCTTTGGGCACTATGGAGAGAACGAAATACGAGGCTCTGGCAGCGGAAGGAATGCACAAGTAATCACTGGTCCATCTGGGAAGGAAGAGCTGAAGGAGTGGCTGGATGTGCACAAGAGAGAGGCAACACAACAATAAGAGCTTCACGTGGATGCATGAAGTGGCACCCTCCTCCTACTACCTACGTCAAATGCAACATGGATGTAGCAGTCCCAGACACGGGCATTCTCTATGGGGCGGGAATGGTTGTGAGAGACGAGCAGGGGCAGGTTCTTCATTATTCCATGCAAACGTTGAGAGGGAACAGAATTGTGCGGGAGCTGGAAGCTACAACAATGCTCGAAAGTATGAACTGGCTGCTGAGTATGGGATACGAACGCGTGATCTTCGAGACAGATAATCAACAGGTGGCGGCAACAATAAATGGAGGGACGTCGGATAGAACAGAGTTCGGCAGATTAATCATGGAGTGCAGAAAATGTGTAGAGAGTAGACCATACTACAAGGTCGTTTGGGTTAGGAGAGATAGGAACGTGTTTGCTCACGAGTTAGCTCATCGAGCACGTTTCCTGGTATCACCACTTCTTGGGGAGACACCTCCTGATTGGAGTAGTCATTATGTAAACTCGGTGTGCTTTGATTTCAGTCATTAATTAAAGATTACCACTTTTCGAAGAAAAAAAATAGCTGTTTAAAGACGTAATTACCAACAATTATATCTGCCACCGTATTTGCCTCAAAAGACCTTTAGCGACTGGAGCGTTGGTGGCACTTAAGCTATCTGCCTCTAAAACTCTATAGAGGCAGAAAAATGACTTTTAGAGGCAGATACGGTGTGCCTCCGTAGCTTGCTTTTGTTGTGGTGTCTGATATTCAGGAGTTCATTAGGGAATGGCAGGCTAGGAACTTATCGAGTGTCCATCGAGTTTGGAGAGATAGGTTGATCCACGCTTTTTTGTGGACGATTTGGTTAGAGAGAAACAACAGAATTTTTAGGGGTTCTTGTATGTCGTATAGACAGATGGAGTGGAAGATTGTGTTCATGATAGCCCAGTGGTTGAGTGTTGCAGGAGTGATGTCAAGGGAGGAGCTGCAGCGATGGTTACCTTCTTGGATGGCCAGCCTTGAACCAGACTGATGTTTTGTATATGTTTTGTGAGGCCTGTTGGGTAGGGGCGGATCCAGGATTGAATCATGCACTGAGCCAAAATTGAAGGAAAATCTTTCTAATATATCATTGAAATCACTCAAAATCGCATCTAAACTATAATTTTCTAGTATATCACACTTAACATATATGATTAAACTATCAACTATTGCGTAGCCTAGTCACCACTATCTTCATCGCCGAAAATAGGCGTTCACCTGTAGCAGTAGAGATCGGAACCATCAAAACGAGACAAATAAGTCGATCCACAAGATAAATTGACTTAATTACGTTTTGTTTATGATTAAATTAAACAATATTTTAGGTTTAGACTTTTAGCTTTAAAGTTAGAGGAAAAATAAATAAAATAAAAAGATATTGCAATGGTAAGGTTCAAACTTGGAACCTCTTGGAATTAATTTAACAGTCTAACCATTACACCATATGTCAATTCTCAAAATTATTCTAACAGTCAAACCATTACAACATAGCTTCGTCCCTAAATATATACTCGATTTTCAAGGACGGGACCGAAAGGGGGTGAGTCGGGGCTCACCCGGGCACCCCCTAGATCCGCCCCTGCTGTTGGGGATGCTTTGTCCTGGCTGGTCAGTTTGGTTGGTGTTTATATTTTCTTATGGGTCTGCGTCTATTTTGTTGGGGATTGGGGAGGTATATTGTGTTCACAGTAGTTTTGGTGGGGGTTTGTTTTGTACAGTTTTGGGTTATTGGTTGTAAGGGCTGCTATTTATTTATTTATTTATTTATTTATATATAAAGTCATCATTCATAAAAAAAATTCCAAAATCCAAGGACACTATAAGGTTTTTTGAGGATAGAAATCTCCAAAACACAAGCTCGTCATTCCGTAAGTAAATTGTTAGAAGTTAGAACGCTAATATTTGGGGAGATCTCTTAACTATATGAACTTGGGTTTTAAGATTGATCTTTGGAATTAGAGTGAGTTGGGCTCGATCTCTATAGCCTATTAGAATGTGTTACTTATGGATTCGATGAGATTTGGGCTAATGAGTAGTATTTGTTGCCTTATAATTTGAGATAGAAAGTAACTAATAGTTCACCTCATCATTAACAAAATTGTTCATCTATTACACATGCGTATATACACTTGTTCAAAACAACTCATCTAAAATGTTAAGTAAATTTGACTACATAACGTTACCAAATTCTCCATTAAAAATTTGTGACATCATGATGGTTGAAGATGAAAAATGACTAAAGGGCAGTAGAGACAGTGACTAAAATATGAGGTCGATGTCTCGAAGATTAAAGATCTAACATGCATTTGGGATTCTGACAAAGTTGATTTGTAATTAGATTTTTCAAAACTAGATTAACTAGTAAAGTTTGAATATGTCTAATTGAATAACCTAATAGGACTATTTCTATATTTCTATGGTGTAAAAGTCAAACCTTTATCATTATTAATGATCATGATTTGATTTAGGTAAAAAAGGAAATATTTTGCAATTTTCCAAGGGGGTGCAGCAGCATCCCCTTTCATATGAGTAGCTCCGCTATAGTTCATAATGTGTTATTACGTCAATTTGTGCACCAATAACGCAAATTAGCTCATCTTTGATCTCTCCTATGACTTTTAAGTTACTTGCATTCAAAGATACTTATATGTGATTGGACTGTCATTGATATGTAAGATGATGAAGAATTGGCATCTCTCGCATTTGTGTATGTCCATCAATTTACTCATGCTAGTGGTTGCACGAAGTGTTCATCCCTCGAAATTCTTCCTCGGATCTTCTCATATACATTCCGAGACGTTTGACGAATTGGCTTGACCATTCTATGTGGCGCCATGCCCTTTATATACCCCTATCATGTAGTGTTACCGTAGATTCGAGTTACCTACATGCATCTCAATTATCACTCTCTCTCAGCACACCACCATGCTCCAATTATTAGCACTACAACTTTTGAGTTTGACAATAATGCATTCCTTCTTTTTAGTTTAGTCCTCAGCCATCCTTTTCTCTAATGGCAACCACAAGCCTGCGCAATTAGTACTATGGTTTTTCTTTTTATGGTTTTGCTTGGTCGAGGCTAGGATGGCAAGAAATTTATCCAACTCGTTTCGATTCAATCAGGTTAAGAATAACCGCATAACTAAGTTACGTAACATAATAGACGTGATGGGCTCACTGGGACGACGTGGAATAGTCAACATCATAGGGTCGGATCCAAAGGCCCGCGAAGCGAACATACACACCTAAGACAACAGAGCGGGCTAGCCTAGAGTAGATGGGTTAGATTTTCATAACCCACCAGGAATCTATAACGATACATCACGTCACCTAGAGAGTTCAGGGACGGAGTAAAAACCCAAAGATGCACTAAGCAAAATTTTAAACAAAAAGAATTACGAAACTAAACATTTGAGCTAATTTTAATTAGAGTTCGCTATTGTTACTACAAAACATATATATAGTGTTGAAAATATTGTACTCTTACTCATTCACAAGTCAATATAAAATTATATTTGGCTCACTCAACCATCTACACATGTTGGTTGGATATCTATCTACTATAATATATAAAGCAAAATAAAAGACCTCCTCCATTTCAAGCCCTCCCCTTAATTGTAGGAACTCAACCAATGAAATAATTTATTATTTTTCATTTTATTAATCTCATAAAAATTGTTGCTTTATAAATTAAAAAACTACTGCAGTTTTTTCCTAAAAATTAGCCACCACCACTCTTTCAATTTAAGTGTGACGTGAAATATTGAAATCATTATTATTTATTTTCCCCCCTATTCTCAAGTTTATATTAATGATATCCTCCTATTCTAGATCGATAAAGGCTTCCATCATAATTTTTTATTATTCAATTCAAGTATTCTACTTTGAATTGATTTTTTTTAATATAAATTATTTAGTTCCATTTAATTAGTTCATAATTATTATCTTCAGCATTATCTTAATTATTTGTATAACTTGGTAATTTGACTTTACTCATTCCAATTATCATATTTTTATATGTCAAGTAAACATTAAATTAATTATTAAAAATAAATAAATATGTAAGTTTAAGATGAATGATACAATAAGAGAATGTTACTTAGACCTTCAAAATAAGTTTGTTTTATTAGTATACTATGAAAAAAAATCAAAATATAATTATAATATTTCAATAGAACAGGCTTATAATAGAGTGTGTCAGGACGGGCAGAAGTACAAGAAAGATCCTTATGACACCATGTACATTGTGAGTTAGGTGTAACAACCTCAAAAAAAGTCGGACTAGATTGATCCAAGAGGATCGAGTCTAAATATTGATTCTTAATTTATTGTCTTATATTTTACCCATTTCTACAACCACTTTTCACTCAATTATTTACATGAATTTTTTTTTCTCATTTTCGCTTCATTTGTCATAAATTTTGGGGCTCAATATTGTAGTTTATTTATATAATGTTCAAATTCATTGTAAACTTTGTTTTTAAATTTTAATTTACATGTTGGTTTAAAATTTGTTAGACTTACAAAAGTTATACTATTTTAGTTGTGTAGAGTTATCATTTAAGATTACACATACTTTATATACGTGGGTGAATGATAATTATGCATTTTATTCAATTCAATGTAGTTACTATAGATTTTTAATAGTTGTTTATCTTCCTTTTTTTCTTATTGCGGCCATGTTGGTTTCACCATTTTTATCCTCGCTATAAAATAGAAAATATGTTTATTTTCATTATTTTACGAGTTAAACTTTTGTTGCATGAAAAGAGGGGGGATATGAGTACAAAAACTATTTTGGAAAACCAAACAATAACATTTTTTAAATAATTGAATTAGTTTAATAAAATAGCTTCACACCAAAGAAATTTACATGAGATCTTCAAATTAAAACAAAAGAGAGTTCATCAAACTTGACAAACAAACATTATAATGTGAACCAAATAAATGGGTACTATGGAATTTATAAAAGAGCAGAATATAGAATATTAAGAGAACTGTAAAGAAGATGATAATTCAAAGTTAAAATGCATGTACCTATCTTTCATCTTAGAGATTTCAGTGACATTTATAAAGTACTTGCTTTATATGTAGAACCATTTAATGTTTTCTAACATATTTCTAACTTTTGAAGTATATATGATGTGTTAAAATTATAGGCTACGTTCTTTTCTTGAGTAGCATCATCCATCAATTCCTCAATGACTTTATTTTAAATCCCTCAGCTTAGAGATCTTTGTAATATTTATATTAAGTTTAATCAAATTATTTTTTTATCATAAAATTATCACGATGTAGTGATGTTTCTATCGAATTTCAGTATTTTGAGAATAAACACAATTATATGCATCATATTTGGTAAAGATTACAAAAAGATTAGTTCTAATTATGGTCAATGTATTCCTTGACAATTTTTTATTTCTATGAAATTTTATAGTTAATTAGCTCTCTTATTGGTTAATAGAGATTTACCGTTAATTATACTCAATATATGTAATTTTATTCAACATTCATCGTATTTGAAAAGTACTACGTCAAAGATACATACATAAATATATATTGATTAAGTAACTATATACTAATTCAAATAAACAAATGACAAATTATCAATCAAATTATTGATCATGGTCTATACAAGTTAAATGGTATGTTAATTTTTTTTTATTAATATAAGTTTGAGAAGCTAACAACAACTAAAACTAATTATAATAATTTTATAACATTCAAAGTATTAAGACTTCGATGGTGCTCTAAATTATAATGATCGTTATAATTTATCTTAATAATAATAATTTTATTCCATAATCCTCCAAAGTTTAGAATTGTATATTATCTGAAGTTTGGACCCCGCCAACGGGCGGGCAAAATACTAGTTAATATTAGAGAAGGATATAGTTAATACGATTAAGTCTGTTAACTATATTAGATTTTCTTAAAATGACAAGAATTTTAAAGTTGTATTTGGTTTTCAAGTTTGAAATTATAATAATGACTTTGGCTGGTTCATATAGCACTGAGCTGAAATTAAAATTTTCACCAAGGCAGATTCCAAATAACAATAAATCTACACATAATTTTTACGCTCGAGACCGAAAGTGGGGTGAGCCGGGGCTCGGCCCAACTCCCCCTGTCTCCGCCCCTACTGAAGACCCTAAGCCTAATGGGTATTGTGTCCTAAACATGGGATGTGCCTAAAAAGCCCACCAGTAACCCTAGGCAGTCGACGCATGTCACCCCCATAAACCCTAGTACACGTGGAGTCATCCTGAAGGGTGTACGATGCAGCAACGGTAGACCACGCATCCATACCCACAGCCAATGGTAGCAGGAAGATAACGAAATCATTCAAGCTAATAAACAACTTAGCAACTCTAACTCTACTAAAGAGGGGTAATACACTTTTTACAGCAGGGAACCTTTCCTTAGTACGTTAGGCGACAAGAAACCAGCCAAACGACGGGTCAACTCTGTACTCATTGAATCAAGCGACTAGCCCAGAACACAAGACACGAGGAATACTCACAAAGAAAGTATTTTTCACACTAGTCAACTCTAATTCAAGTCAACACAGTTTCTGGAAATATAAGAACAGAAAAAACACATTAGCCAAAAGACCCAAGAATTATATTATAATTGTCGAATACATATATATACATAGAAAGAAGCAACCAAAAGGATTGACGATATCCAGTTGCTATCATCACCCCATTTCTTAATTCTTACAATATAATCCTCCATCCCCAAAACCTACCACAAAAGATTACCAAATCTACCTCAACTTTTCTTTTTTAACAACAATGCCCCCAAACTATACTTCTTCTACACCCACCCCACCTTTTCTTCATGGCAGTCTCCTCTTGCAGTTAGCTCTAAATACCCGAGCTATTTATACTAAATAAAAACATTCATTGAAAGTCTCAAACCCCCCAAATTATTAAAAAAAACTCAACTAAGACCATTAAGACTCAACAGAAGCATACAAAACACAAGTCAAGAACAAGAGGAAGAAGAAGAAACACAGCAAAGAGAAGAGAACAAAGATAGATACTTTCCCAACTACTACTGTTGTTTGGAGTTTTCTACTGCTGAATCTGAGCTTACTGCTGCTGCTACTCCATCTGCTTCTACTGCCAACATGGAAGGAAGCTTGCTCCCTGGATTCCTCATCTTCTTCACTTCCTGGCTCGAACATATGATGATTCTCCTTACCATGTTGCAGAATTCACTGTGGTGGTAAATCAATCTTAGCTTTTGTATTATGAGAAACAGTAAAGTTTGAAACTTTTTGTAAGGTTGTTTGTGCAAGAACACTTACGCCCATGGATCGTCTCCGACGAGCATCATGTCTCCCTCGTCGTCGGTGTAGACGATTTCATACTTGTCGCGTGACTGGAGCTGTCCCTGGATATCAAACAAGCTCTCCAGCTCGCCTATGAGCTGAGGATACCCTTTTATTGTCGTCAAATCCACCGCTCTTCCAACAGCAACTCCCTGCATTTGAACCTATATTCGACACAAAAGCACATACGCAGTTTCTTCAGAAATTTGCTAGAGATGTGTGACAGGTATAGTGTTTAATCGTGCACAAACGCATCTATATTACCTTGGTGCGACTTCTGGTTGACATAGAACTTTGCCTGCTCTGAGTATCCTTAGGCAATACTAATGATTGCTCAGCAGTTTTCTTTTCCTTGGGAGAGTCTGATTTCTGGTCAGCATCAGCTGCTGAGATGGTACTGTGTACTTGTACTTCTGTTGTGCCACTAGATATGCTGATTCCAGATGCCTTCTCGGCCATTGGTGCGCTCATCGGACTATTCATGAGCTCTATACCAAACAATCTGTAGCTACTGGCTACCTCGCTCTTCGGTTTAGAAGCTTGGGAAGATGAAAAGTTGGGTACAACTGGCCAATTCGAGACGCTCTTGGTATCCTCCACAGCGTCCTGGAAGTTATGCTGATTGACATTCATGTGTGGAGACAGCCAGCCTGCATCGGCCTGAGTTCTCGAAATAGAGCTTCCATGGCTGTTAATATCGGTGTGCTTCTGTTGCCACATTATGACGTTCTCATTTCTTCTGCTCTCAGCAGTAACGCTAATTCGTGTCATTTCGTGGGTCTGAGTTATCCCAGAATTCCAAGTCGATGCAGTTGAAGACAAATCTGCAGGACGTAAAGAAAAGCAGGTCAGAAGAATGCAACACAAACTCGGGAAGAAGGCATATGATGAGCAAACAAAAAGCTAGTTACCTAGAGCTGGAATTTCATTTGGAGGACGTGGCCTTTTGTTTTTCATAGGAACTGGCTGAGGCAGGTTTGCCTGTGCAGAAGCCACAAAGGGTTCTATCTCCCATGGAGAAACCTTGTCAGGTCTTGGAATGGATGCAGGTTCATCCCATTGAACCTGGTAAAAGAAAACAATGAAGAGTTAATGTTGTCACTAGTTGTACTTACTCATATAGACTCACACATCATTTGCACATAGAGACAATTACAAGATAACAAACCATTTACCTTCAAGCATCGCCATTTGGACTCCGCCCAGTGAGGAGAGAAATCGTCAACACCAACAATAGTGCCTGAGAACCTGATCAAACAACCAAATAAACATGTTGGGTGTTAGCCAACTTCTCCATATCTAGGGATCCACGACATCATGCCAATCATTATGGTCAAAATCGCTAACCTTCGCTCAGGGAATCTTCGCCTTCAAACCTCATCTTGAATCTCTTCCCAACTGCAAACTTATTATCCACTGCTTCCAAATACCTGTTCAGGCCAATGATGAATTGGCTTGTCCTTGGCTTATAATAGACCACAAACATAGTTTGAGTTGCAACAGCATGAGAAGCTGTTGCCAGAACTCCAAGGTGCATGCTCTGGCTAGAGATCACGGAAGTAGGCATGCTACTCTGCTGGCGAGCTACTCGTCTCACTCCAACTCTGAGCTCTCCAGTCTCTCCCCTGCAAAAAAAAAGAGTGTTTCTTAATGAACTGAAATACAGACGTAAGAGTGAATGGAAATGGAAAATACATGAACCAAAGTAGACTCAATACCTGAGGAAAACAAACGAATCACCAGCAACTAATCTCTTGGAAGTCACAAACGTGCTCCAGCCTGTCGTAAGCAAGTGCCTCCGAGGTTGACCTGTTCATATCATAACCAGATAACTTCTGTTAGACTAAGCCATAATAAAAACAGATAACTGACAAAATCAAAAAGCAAACAAACTATCAAACCCTACCTCGGAAGATATGCTTGAACCTCCATTCGTAACCATGAAGATCTTTCGCAACCAACTCCTGAGTTGGTGTTTGCTGAGTCATGTCCTTCAAAAAGATTCCATACAGCAAGTCAGCAAAGCAAAGATCAACACAATCAAGCAATCTACAGACTCTTATACACACATCATACATACCAAAGGAGGAAGGCATTCAGTAGCATGTTTGCGAAGAACAGAAAATCCACCATGAGTGCTTGTATCCGATGCTGTCAAGACCTTACAAAACGAATGAACTGTTGGCCTTGGAGTCTCGGTTGGGCATAGATCCGGACTAGTTGGCTCACTTTGCTGAAGTTTGAATCACAGATGAACCCCATCAAAATCATGTAACAAAATCAAGATACAGAAGAAGGGGACAATAAAGCTGTCAATTTCTTACATCAAGTTCAGGTATCAAAGTAATTTGTGCATAGACTTCATCGGTCTCTTGCTCAGCCTGCACACAGTTTGAATAAGACAAGTCAACCCCCAAAACCAAAAGACTCCATTTTTTTCCACAAAGACATCACCTGTGACTAATAGGACAAAACCAAATGATCTCCAGTAATTTCCATGAACCAACAACCAATTCAACAAAGGCTGCTATGATTGTTTGTTAAACTCAAACTCAGCTCACACACACAAAGTTCCATTTTTTTTTCTCATAGACCAAGCAGGTAAGACTTAAGGAAAAGAAAATTTACTAGATCAGGGAAAGGATGTACCAGAAGATGGATGTTAATGACCCGACAGAGAATCTTGGATGGCAAATTGAACAAAGGAGCTCTTTGATTCAGTTCCTGATTTGTTGATGCCTCCAACTACATAAACACATCCCATAATTAGCAAAAAAAATTGAACTCTTAAAGCTGAAATAGACAAACACCAACCACTCAAATCAGAAGAGAGACAATAATTGCAGACAATTTTTTCCCCAGGAAACAAACATAAAGATTGGAAAAGACAACCCTAAAAGAAGAGGGGGAAAAAAGCCCTAAAATTTCACCTGCTCCATGTGACCTTGAGGGAAATAGTAAACCCTTTCCAGATTTTTAGGCACCTCAACAACCGGACCTGCACATAATTTCCATAGCTCTGTATACAGATCATCCTTCCCACCTCCTGCAAACCCAGCAAATCGAAAATTCTCAGCTTTTTTCCCCCCAGAAAGAGACTGTTCTTAGTTCTTACAATTCCATACCTTGATTTGCCGCCATCATTGAGCTTGCTCTTTCCCACTTGAACTCAAAACTTACCCTTTGAAGAGAGGAAAAAAACCCACTTAAATTCCCACAATAATAACACCAACCAGTAACTGGTTCACTTAATTAGAAGCTTTAAATAAGATAGCAAAAAAAAAAAAAGCTCCAACCTTTTCAACTTCCCCCAAGAACACGCCTTTGAAGTGTAACTGAAATCTCTCAACTCAATCAATCAGATCCAAAAGAAACGGTTACAAAACCGCGTACGCAAAAGAACCACTCTTTTCTTCCTCTTCTTCTTTGCCTGTTGGAGAAGTAGCAGGCTTTTTTAGGTATTTCTTCTTCTTCTTTCTCTCTCTCTCTAGAAAGGAATCAGCAGAAGAGGAGATGAAACGGCGTTAAGTGAAGAAATAAAAAGGAATCCTTCTGCTATTAATCAGCTTCTTCGCGCGCCTGTCCTTTTATTTATTGGCTCATTTAACTTTCCCTTTTCTCTCTCTTCCCCCTTAACTCACCACGCTTCGACCTTAACCTAACCATGGTTAAGGGTCGTGGGTTAAGGGTCATGGCTAACGGAACATAACGGAAAAGCAAACGGGAAATTATTTCGGTCTAATGTGAAACAAAGCTATTGTTTAAGTAATCCTTTCCATTAACAAACCATGTTCATATATAGTGAATCGAAAAACGATATTAAATAAAGATACTGTTCATATTGTGTATTAAAAGAGTTTGTGGCTAGTTTATAATAATCAGTGTTTTAATTTTTTTATCGGTATTGATTCGATTGGATATTGAATGACTCGTCAAGATGGTATGGTACAATGTCGATAAAAATGACAGTTCAACTACATTTTATAATGGTTTTAGTTTTTGAAATGCATACCGTTAGACTCGTCAAATGGTATGGTACAATAGTGACTGTCGTTGCAAAAGATCACTATTTGCTATTGCATTTTCATGATGTTGTCATTTATAGTAGCTAAAGACAAAAATTTTGTATCGGTATGATTTTGTCAACAATGATATTAATATGTCCCCAAATCAGCTGGAAGTCGGTGTGCTTCTTGTTGCTCGACTATTGCAATTCGAATTGAAGGGTGGTAGTGGTAACAATTTGTCTAGTTCCAATATCATTTTGATTTAAAAAAGTAACTCATTTGTCTACTAGTTTATATTTGTTAACCTGGGATCCTGTTCTATTATGAGAGCTGAACTGAGAGGGGCCGAAATTGGCCTGACTCAGGCTTGGGAGCTAGGGACAAAGAAGGTTATCCTCGAGCTCGATTCATTCGCTGCAGTTCTTGCCATTGAGGAGGGGTCTAATTGTGACTCTCAGCATGGCCCTATTCTTTTTCAGATCCATCACCTTCGATCTAGAGACTGGCAGGTCGTTATCCGACATTGTTACAGGGAAGCTAACCGAGTGGCTGACCTGCTTGCCCACATGGGCCATTGTAATCCGTTAGGAGTTCATCTTCTTTCTTCTTTGCCTCCACATGTTTGGAGCGCTTTGTTTAGTGACTGTACGAGAGTTTCCTTCCCACGTATGATTCCTATTAATTGATGAGGGTCACCTTTCTAAAAAAAAAAATTTATATTTGTTAACGATAAATTAGTTGGTACAAAGATTATTCATTTACGATCTCTTCAATGTATTTTGAATTTAATTCTAGTTTGATCGATTTGATGATGAACCTATCATCAAATGAGCTCTTACAATTATGATATTATCACATTTTAATTACGATTCTATAAAAAAATTAACTATTGAGTCTAACACTGTTAACCTAACTGAAAATATTTAACAGCTAAACCGTGAGTCTAACGGGGGGTTAACGGACGTGAGATGACGGCTGGTGGGGTAAATGAAAATGTGTTAGAGAAAAGGGGGAATAAATAAATTTGTGTTGGGTTGTACGGAGGCATGGATGGGATTGCGTGTTGGGGAGTAAACGGAGAATGTGATGAACAAAATTTTATTATTATTAATAAATAAACTAAGAATTAGGTGCGGAGTTTGCCGTCACCGTTAGTTGACGTTTTTTCAGTTTTCGTTGTCTGCTTCGGAGCAGGGTACAGGGTTGGCTGTAGTTAACCCGGCAGAAGAAGAGGAAGAAGAAGAACAAAGAAAGGGATTTTGTTTTTGATTTTCTTAAGGGAAAATGGTACTTTGCCCCCCTTTACTTTGTCAAGTTAACAAACAGCCCCCTATACTATGAAATGATCAATTTAATCCCTCCTACTATGTCATCCTAACAAACAGCTCCTTCCATCCAAATTTTCATCCAAAATTCCGTTAAGTGATGACTCACCAATATGAGTCATCCTCAATTAATGACAGTACATTGCCACATCATCGACTTTCATCCATCTCAACTACCTAAAAAGAGAAAAAAATAATTGAAATTTAATTCATAAATAAAATATAAAACATAATTTTTTTAAATATTTTGTTTATGGATTTTAATATTAAAAAATAAAATAACATTTATTATAAAATAATATACAATGTTTTCTAAAAATAACTTTGAATTTTTTAAATACAAAATATTTATTAAATTTAATTTAAAATATTAAAAAAATAAAAATCCATTAAAATTAAATATATTTTTTTAATTTATAAATTTATAATTACTTTTTTATTTTGTTTTAAATGTTTTAATTTAGTTGAGTCACTAAAAACATGGATGAAAGCCGATGATGTGGCAATGTACTGTCATTAATTGAGGATGAGTCATGTTGGTGAGTCATCACTTAACGGAATTTTGGATGGAAATTTGGATGGAAGGGGTTGTTTGTTAGGATGGTATAGTAGGAGGGGGTAAATTGATCATTTCATAGTATAGGGGGTTGTTTGTTAACTTGGCAAAGTAGAGGGGGGCAAAGTACCATTTTCCCTTTTCTTAATTAGCTAATAATAATAAGGGTTTATACCACTTTTTGCCCTTGTACTATACAAAGTTTACAAACCTGCCCCTGTACTATTTCACAACCGATTTAGCACCCTACACTTTGACGCGTTTAACAAATTTGCCCCTCCGTTAAAAATCTCGTCAACTCTCCGTTAAAGTTGCCGACTGTACGTGCCACGTGGGATTATTTGTCCACCTAATTGATGACTTGGAATTCCACTAATTTCTAATGACTTTAATTAAAAAATAAAAAACCCAAAAGATAAACCCTATCAACTATCAACTCCCGATTGGTTAGGGAGATTTTTCCTTCAATTTATAGAATAAAATAGGGAACTTTTCGTTTACCCTTCTGATTACAAGATTACAAGAGATAAACCTAGTTGATGATCTCGGAAAAACTTTCACCGCCGGGAGCCGAAGAAAAAACGCGACAGAGGTCGGAGCAAGAAACTGATCTCCATCAATCCGAAAAACTAAGCTAGAGTATGGGTGAAGATTGACGGACATCAGGTTAAGTGTTGAAGGCTTACACCGGAGGATTGCACAAATCGGCAAATTGACAGAAATCATTCGAGTGAAAATTGACGGAAAGCAGAGTTAGGAAGTGAGTTTTCGAGGTATTTTTATAGTAAAGAAGTAAGAAGAAGACAAAGTTACAGTTGGGACCTACCGAAGAAGACAACTGCATCGAAATCAGAAACCTTTATAGGTTAGATTACAATTTCAACCCTTATTAAGCTCTCTGCATCTTATTCTCTTGCCTATCCAACACACTTACCTTCATTTTCGTAATCATTTAATATTCGGAATTATGTTAATTTTAGGTACTCTCGATCATGTTCGTGAAGTTGGTATATCATATTGGGGAATTTGTTGTCAACGGTAACACACTGGTCTACGAAGAGGGTGAATTCGTCACTATTGAGGATGTTGTTCCTGATATGATTAACTTGTTCGCTTTACGTCGCGGAATAAGTAGTTCAGTTTCAGGCGAATTTAGGCTATACTTCAAGTTGAAATCGCAAAACGGGACGGCTGAATTTCGTGTTCTGAACGATGAAAAATCAGTACGGGATTTGTTGCGTGAGTACGAGGATGAGGATGTGTACGATCTATTCATTGATGCAAAGAGTTGGGTGGAAGATGATGTCGGAGAAGAAGACACTGACGACGAAGGAAATTTAAGAGGGAATGAGGACAATTTGGATTTCGATGACAGCGAAGACAGTGACTTTGAGGTAGGTTCATGGACAGAAGAGGAAGACAGGGAAGAGTTGGAAGAAATACGACAAAAAGTTCAACAATCAAAATCTCATTTGAAAGGAGGCATACCAATTACAGCTAATGATGTAATTGAAGACGAGATCAGAGGATTCGAAGGTGAAGAGTTTTCCTCAAATGACAGTGGTTATTACGTGACAACCGATGAAGACGAAGAGGATGCAGAACATGGGGTGAGAATCTCGAACCCGTTACCTAAGTACGATCCACGTACTGGGATTCCATATTTTTGTCATGGAATGAGGTTCACGGATATCATGGAGGTGCGTGACGCGTTGAAAAAACATGCCATTAAAGAAAGGCGGAATATCCGAGTCACGAAAAGCGATTCAGGGAGGCTTTGAGCTAGGTGCACAGGTAAGGGTTGTGCATGGACGTTCTTTGTGTCTTACAACAAGCGGTTCAAGACTTTCCAATTGAAAACATACAAGGTGCATTCATGTTCTGAGCACTACAAGAACAAATTTGTGTCACCTAAGTTCATTGCGAACCACTACAAGAGGAGGATTAGGTCCAACCCAAGATGGAGAATTAAGGACATGCGAGAAATAATCCGAGAGGATTTCGGTACAGATGTGTCATTGGTGCAGTGCTCCAGGGCAAAGAGCATCATCACGCAGAAAACCTTAGCTTCTTACAAAGAGGAGTACGCACTTCTGAGGAGCTATGCGACAGAGTTGTTAAGGACAAACCCTGGATCATCTATCACAATCATGGTTGACCGTGGAAACCCTACGGACGAGCCGCTTTTCCAAAGAATGTATGTGTGTTTTGACGCACTCAAGAAGGGATTTCTTGCCGGATGCCGGAAGGTAATTGCTATGGATGGCTGTTTTTTGAAGGATTGTGTAAGGGAGAATTGCTCACGGCCATCGCAAGGGATGCAAATGATCAAATATATCCTGTGGCTTGGTGCGTCGTCGAGCTGGAGTCTAAAGGTTCGTGGGACTGGTTCTTGGAACAGCTTGGTAAGGATTTGGGCATAGGGACTGGCCAAGGTTGGAGTTTCTCTACTGACCAGCAAAAGGTACTGTTAATTGGCTATTTCTTTGCACATTACTCTTAAAATAATAAGCTGTCAAGTTGCTCTATACATATATGTGAAGTTGCTGAGTTTGATAATCCATTTGATCATTTTTTGCAGGGTCTCGTCCCGAGTATCGCTGAGATGTTTCCGGAAGCAGAGCACAGGTTATGTGCAAGACACATATATCAGAATTGGTAAAAGAAATTCGGCGATGACAAGTGGCAGAAGATGTTTTGGGCATGTGCCAAGTCAAATACCGAAGTGCAATTTAATCGTAATTTGGCCATTATACGACAAGCCAACCCTGCGGCTGCTCAGAGTATGGTGCGTGTGGAACCAAAATATTGGTGTCCAGCTTGGTTTTCAACGGATGTCAAGTGTGATTCTGTCGACAACAACTTGTCAGAGTCTTTCAATGCACTTATACTGGAAGCTCGTCACAAGCCAATTTTCAGCATGCTTGAAGATCTGCGCATTCAATGTATGGACAACATTGCGGTCAAAAGAGACAAGTCTAGTAAGTGGCAGAGTATGTGGTGTCCGAAACCGTTATTGAAATTGAGAACGAATGCATTGTCAACACGGTACTGTCATATCATTTGCAATGGGAAGGAAGGGTATGAGGTCCGACACGGTGATGATCGTTTTTGTGTGCAATTGAATGAGAAGAAGTGCTCTTGTAGAGCGTGGGAGTTGACAGGCATTCCTTGTGCTCATGCCATAACTTGTATAGCATCCGAAGGTGAGGATCCAGAGATGTTCCTCGCAGACTGCTATTCGACAGAGACGTATTGGAAGATATATGACCATGTCATGCAGCCTTTAGACGGTCCTAAAGAGTGGCCGAATCAGGAGTTTGAAGCCATTCTTCCACCCCTATTGAGGGTCATGCCAGGACGACCAAGGAAGAAAAGAGTGAGAGGAGCTGATGAGAAATCAGGTTACAAACGTAAGAGAAAAGTGTACACGGCAGCAGAACTATTGGCCAGAGATAAAAATAATCCGGCCAAACTAAGCAACGTGGGACGAGTTATGAGTTGTGGATCTTGTGGAAAGAACGGACACAACACACGTACCTGTAAAGAAAAGAATGTAAACCAGGTATATTATTTATATGTTAATCATTTATTTGGTGATGGTTACTGACACTAAACTGTTCTTACTCTTGCAGGGCAACCAAAATGATGATATGAACTTTGGAATTAGTCGTGGTCGTGTAGGATCTTCGAGTGGAGGTGCTGGTGAATCGCGTGGAGGGGCTGCTCGGGGTGGTATAGGTCATGGTGTTACTGCTCGAGGAGGGACATGGCGTAGAGGTGCTCATCGATCGCGTGGAGGGGCTGTTCGAGGTGGTTCTGGTCGTGGGAAAAAGGTAAAATACTACTTTTGTAACTAGTTCACAAGTAAAACATGGTTTGACCAATATTTTTGTTCTTCTCGAATTGGCATCATGTAGAAGTTTCAAGGAGTTGGGGTATACACTAGTACATCAACCGGAAGAACCGTCATAGACGTGAGTTGAACTTTGAATTTCTTGTCACGAGAAAGCTGTCGCTGGAGTGTCTTATTGTTCATTTGTTCATGTTTTTGACAGCCTGGCAGAACCTCGGAAGTTGTTATCAGTCAAGGCTTTGATACCGAAGGTGCATATGGAGATTGACACACTGTGGCTTCAAAGCCGGAAGAGAGCGATGGCGTCTCATTTTGGTCTATAACTCAGAGAGTAGTTGTTCATTTTGTGGAATTTAGTGACAGTGTGTGCCTTTTAATCTGGAAGAGAGCAGTAAGAACAGCTCATTTTGGTGTGTGACTCAGATAGCATTGGCTTTGAATTTCTTCAGAATTTTGAAGGCATGGTTGCCAGCACAACAGTATCATTTTTTTGTAAATGCTGAATCTAGGTTCACAATTATAAAGTCAATTGGTATTGGTATCTTAACTATGGGTTCGAAAATGATTATATATGATGAAACATGGTTGTTGAAGCAGAGTTAGCATCATTCTACATATAGGAACTTGGATTGAAATCGAAATAACAATAACATATAGTAATTTTCCTTCAATAACACTGCACTCTAAATTGAGAAATACAAAATGGTTGTCAAATGGATCATCCTCAGTAGCAGCATCATCCTTCTCTTGCAACAGCACGACATGAGATGATGATGATCCATACAAAGTATTCACTTGCTGTCAAATGGATCATCCTCAGCATCAGCCTTCTCTTGCAACTTTATCGGCTACATTCGAGCTCCTCCTCACGCTATTGGCATTAATCTATAAGACTGATCATTTCTCCAGATGTTCGAAGTTAAATAATGTCAACCCTTACATATCCAAACACTCATCAACCTATAGCCAACCAACACAATAAAACAATGTTCACGACAATCAAAACAACAACCATCTTCTTCAACACTTGAGCGAATCCCTGCACTTGTCGGAGAGTGTCTGACTTTGTTGACTTTCTTTCTTCATTCATGAATTCCATGTGCGAAGTATCAGCTTGAATGGCCAATAACCTCTACATTCTGTCCTTAGCAGATCGTAACGCAAGAACTTCTTTACGAAGACTACAAATTACTTCTTTGTACTCCTGGTGGTTTATCTCAGGATCATGCCACCTGAAAAATGTACAACCATGGACCTGAAAAGAACAAACAACAAACTACACATAACCACTCTACCAGAATGACATGAAGGTATCATCAAAAGAACTGCATTTACCCTGTCAATTTGGCACCGATAAAACCTTCTACCAGGGTTTTTGGCCGTCCACGAGTACAATTGTTTGGCCAACAACCCACAATTGCAATACACAGATGGTTCATAATCAAATCGATCTTTCAATCTTCCTTCTATATTAGCTGAATTGCTCGATGATGCAGACATTTTCCTGCACAATCAACTGAAATCCTCAAAACCCTAAATTTGAACAAGAAGAAAGATCGAACACATTGGTTGATCACGACATAAAGGAAGAAGGAATCGTAAATCTATTGAGTAATTACAACTCCCGAAATAACTTCTAGAGAAAAACTCTAGCTCAGATTCAAGATTCGTGGCTTACCCTAAATGATGAGAACGTTTGTTATCTTCAGAGGTAGGGAGCTAATAGCTTTGATTTCAAGATAAATCTTCCTCTCGTAGCTTCGATTTAAACTTCGGATGGGAAGAATAGAGAAAGATAGAGAGAGAGGATGAAAATCGAACATAGGTCGTAGAAGGGAAAGGAGCCGATGAATACAGCTTCCTCATTGAGCTTTTTTTATTTTGTTTTATCTTTTGGGTTTTTAATTAAAGTCATTAGAAATTAGTGGAATTCCAAGTCATCAATTAGGTGGACAAATAATCCCACGTGGCACGTACAGTCGGCAACTTTAACGGAGAGTTGACGAGATTTTTAACGGAGGGGCAAATTTGTTAAACGCGTCAAAGTGTAGGGTGCTAAATCGGTTGTGAAATAGTACAGGGGCATGTTTGTAAACTTTGCATAGTACAGGGGCAAAAAGGGGTATAAACCCTAATAATAATTAATATTCCATTATTTTCCCAATAAGCAAACGTATTTGTCTATCATTAGTATATCTTAATCTTCTGATGCACACATGTCTATGGTTTATTTCTTGAACAAAATGTTTCAAAGAGAAAATTAATGTGGATTTATAACAATCATAGTTTATCTCTTATGTGAGTAAGAAGATTAATCATTGAGTTATGTAAAGTGTAGTTAGATTTTTTGTATGTGAGAGTAATATTGTATATCTTCGTTATAGTTAAATTGTAGCACGTTCTCAATTACTACAATTGGAGTTGTTGTATCGAACTGGCCTACACTTTTGAGAGTATGTTTTTACGATTTAAATATAGTTTTTTTTTTGTTTTTGTTTTGAGTATATATTTGGTTTTGCCTATTGTGGTTTTGTTGGAGTATGCAGAGTTTTGATGCATTGATTAATTAAGTTGTTGAATTTCTGTTTTTAATGAATACAAAAAACATATTCATATAAAAAGTGAGTTGTTAACATTTTAATTAAAATTGATAAAAAAAAATTAATTAGTCTTTCGGATGAGTGAATTGGAGTGAAAGTGAATTGAACTAGCATGTGGATTGTGGGTGAAAATGAGTTGCGAATGAACCTATTTGGATTAGTGATTTAGAAGGTGAATTGGAGTGAAATATATATTAATAAATTGGAGTGATACCAAAGTTAATTGTCATATCAAGTTCAGTTTACCTGTGAATTTTCAAAGGTGAATCTCTCTCCTTTATATTTTCACCCGGTCTCACTTGGTGAATTTGAATTCACTTCGATGCACTCATCCCATTTTCCGCTCTCAAACGTTGTAATTACACACTTTCACCTTAGTTGGTGAAACGACATATAAATATGCCTCCAAATTTTAGTTTTATCAACTCACGTAACAAAATAGGTGTAATCTGAAACTTTGAAATTTTCTCTGTTGCATGTCACTCATTCTTAGACGTTGTAATGTCACTTACGTTTGTTTCACATTAACAATTTGATCATTATTGTTAACTTAATTACAGATTAATCTAATTATTTGATTCAATTATATGAGTATTTTGCATCAAATAAATGGTAATACTGTATTATATATGTGTAAATTTCTCAATAATTTTTTAAAGTAAAAATATCAAGAAATTTAAACCCTCATAGTTAAGTGATGAATGGTAATTATAAATAGCATGTTTTCCTTTCGAAAAAAAAAATAGCATGTTTTTATAATGCGTGTTAGTAGTTAATATCACGTGTGAAATAAGGATTAAATTAATTACTATATCAGTAACGTTAAAAAATCGAAGTTTACCCTCATCAACTAAATACGTATCTTCCTAATTAATGTAAAACCATGGTTCATGCACCTAGACGGGTGATGTTGATGCCCATAATTTGAAAAATGATAACTAAATATATTATAAGAAAAATGTATTTAAAATTTTGAGTGTAAACCCCGGACCCTGGTCAGTTTTGTCACCTATGACAAAAGTAAATATGAACTCTTGTGTCGACGCTGTAAAGCTACTATGTAGTCTGAGGAGGTCGAGTAAATCCTTAAAGGTGATAGATTCTAGATGAGTTGTACGTCCCATTGCATATTCAGGAATTACGAGAGGGAGAGTCATGATTCTAAGCATCGATTCAGGTTGGAAAACAGTCCGTAGGTGATGCTTAGCTCTTTAGTGGGAAACAAATTAATTTGGGAAAAAAATATGACCCGGTTTTGTGGGGCAACTTTTGAAGAGATGAAACAACATTTGAGAGAATTGTTGAGTGTTAATATTATCGGCGTTCATAATCAATATTTAGTTATCTCATTCACCATCTAACGTTCTAAAATAGCCCCTTTTCCTTTATTGAATAACTAATTTCCAAAAAATTATAGTTTGATCATGATGAGAATTTTTGTTACCCATTGGGATCTTGTTGATCCCACCAAAATTGTGCTAGAAGGTGGTGGAACTGATTGATATTATCGTGAGGGATGGAAGTTGTTGTTCAATATAATTCGTCTTATATGCAATACTAGTTTAGAATAGAGGTTGTTCCTAATTCCTCGCAATAATACCAATCTGTTCCACCACCTTCTAGCACAATTTTGGTGGTGGGGTCAGCAAGGCGGCGTATGATGTATGCACTAGGTTTGTTGGGAGAAATTATGTTGCCCCAATGAGGCAGGAGGACTCGGATTCCATGACATTCAAGCCTTTAATCATGTTATGCTAGCTTGCAGCGATGGTGATTGTTACAAGAACCTTGATCTCTTGTGTTCCAAATTCTTCGAGCAAAATATTTTAACTCTACATCACTTCTTCGAGCAAAATACTTTAACTTTACATCACTTCTTCAAGCAGAATCAGGCTCTCATCTCTTCTCTGAATGGAAAAACATCATTTACAGTCGAAATTTGCTCATATAAGGTCTTCGTTGGTAGATTCGTGATGGGTCGTTTGTCAATATATACGATTACAAAAAATTGTTTGTCATTGTTCAACTTATAGAGTCCTTCTTTATATATAGTCTCAACTTTGAAATGTAAATGACTTAGGTGAGTATGTGAATTCATTTCACAAGGTTACTAGGATATCAATAGGCTTTGCCAAGCCTTTGTACATGCAAATGTCGACTTGACTATTACTATACCATTACCAATTATTCCTATGATCTGGCTGCTAACATCAGTGAAGTATATGGTAGTCTCATTTTTAGTGGGGCTATTGGAGTGCAACCGGCATATCTCTCAAATGGGTTCGTGGTGGTGGGTATTACTAACAGCATAACCAGTTAATTCTATTTTTTACAGACAAACTTGGGAAATTTTGGATGAATGAATACTCGATTTTAATCCTACTAAAAATCTATTTTATTCCTTAAAAATACCCTTAAATTTGATAATTAGTCAGAAACTTACTTTGTAAAATTATATACCCAAATGAAAGGGCATGAAAACCAATACTACATTTATTATCGCAAAAAAATAAAATTCTTAACCTTTCAATCGTACATACACGAGATCCAGCCAGCCATCATCATATATTTAATTTCATAGTGATATTTTTATTTTTAATTTTAATTTCCGGAAAACCCTTGTTCACGTTTATCCCATTCCCGTGTATTTTGTTTCTTAGTTTGACCTAACAGTGTGGAGCTTATTACGGTCGGTTGCCATTGTGTCAGATCTTTCGTATATGTGGGCCATACTAACACGTGGGATGTGATGTGATGGCTGTCCGGTTTCAAGGTTTTCAGTTCAGTCTTCACTGCTTTTCCTTTTAACACTAACCATGGTGGGTCCCTCTGTTCCGGACACGTCAGCGACAACCTCCTGGGGTTGGTTGAACCAGTCCACGTAAGTCTCTATATTCTGCCAAATGTCACATTACCATTTGCTTATGGTCATATTAGTGTTCAGGAGACCCGGTAAAACGATTTTTGGTATTTTGACTTTGTTTTTTTGCAATTGTTTTTTTAGTCAATGATCATAATAAGTAGTTTTTTTTTTAAGATTTTGATATATGTTTTTAATCAACAAATACAATTTGAAATTGAGTCGATTAATTATATAATGGTCCACTTAGTAATTTTCATAATTGATGGATAATACGTTGGAATTCTAAACCTTTTTTTATTATACAAAAATCACTATAACAAAGTACTTTGTTGTCAATGTTTGTTGAACTAGTTAGGGTGGGAAATTTGATCGGTCATAGGTTGAACTGATCGAATTTGACATGTTATTGTAGTTGAATAAAGTTACAACTTTGGATCTTGACCGTGATCAATAAGAATTCAGCTGATTGTTGCTGAATTCAACCCAGTTTTGGTAGAAGCAACCAACCAAATTGTAATTTAATTTTTTTTATCGAATTTGGTTTGATAATGTAAATGAAACTTATCTGCTATCGAATTTAGACTAAACTTTCACAGTATAACATGAGTTTGAACATTTAATTCATTGAATTAAATCGGATTTTCTTTATTAGTCCAGATTCATGATCGTGAACAATTTCAAACTAGTTGAAATTGGTATTAGTTGGTCAAAGACCAAATTCTCCATACTGATTATTCATGATTGATTTTCAGTCCTAACCAAGTAAAAAATAAAGCAATAAGTGGTATTAGTTGGCCAAAGACCAAATTCTCCATACCGATTATTCATGACTGGTTTTCAATCCTAACCAAGTAAAAAACAAAGCAATAACTAAAGTTAGTATTTTTTTATAGCATAAACCATACTTATCCCAATTTATAAATTCAAAACATGTATTTGTATTGCACCATTTTAAATCATGTCCTTGTCAATTAAGAGTTATTATAAAGGTTTTGGAAATGGCACTTAAAAAAGACAATTTGTCTTAATCAAACAACACTAATCCTAACCCCTTCATCAAAATTAGGCGATTAGTGCTTATCAAAAAAAAATTAGGCGATTAGTGAAAGTGTATCATATAGCCTAGCTAATTAAAAACAAATGAATTCTCTCAACACAAGTTGCATTTTAGTAAGTTTGTTCCTTTCCTTTTCCTTTTAACCTATTTCTTGGAAGAACATCTAAAAGAAAATAATGAATTTTTTAAACCCCTAAACTTCACTTTAAATTAATTAATTTGAATTATTGGATTCCTTCTTTCCACCTCTTAACACCATTAGACACAAAAAAAAAATTTGTTGTGATCCGAAGGGATAATTCTCTCTAAGATGCTCTTTGATTATGGTCAATGTCCCATAGTAAAATTCATGGAATTTCATCCATAGATTTGATTTGAGTTAGAATATATAGAGTTCCAAAATTTTAGGAAGTTTTTCTCCTAGGGTTTTGGGTTTCTACTAAGCAACTTCCAAGTAGGTTATTGTTGGTAGTATCGACCACCATTTCGGACAATGTCACGTTTCCAAACTCGGGTTCAGCTTCAACGAAGGGTGTGAAGAAGGCATTGTCAAATTCAGGAGTGACATTTATCAACAGTGGTAAGATCACTACAAAAAAACATATATTTAACGGCGCCTAGTTAACAGCGGCCATCTAGTGGCCGCTGTTAAATTTGTTTAACATTGGCAATTTAACAGCGGCCAAGTGGCCGCTGTTAAAATAAAAAATTTAACAGCGGCCACTTGGCCGTTGTTAAATTAAAGCACACGAATCACTTTAACACCGTCAGATTATTTGATATGGATGGCTGAGATTAAAGTCCTTATCTCTCTCCATTCAACAAACCCTAAAGGCACTTCTTCTCTCTTTTATGCCGCCGACCACTTCTCTTCTTCTTCCTCTTATTCTCTTTTCTTCTCTCTCACTCCGTTCAACAAAATCTCCTCTCTTCTCATTCTCTCCTCTCTTCTTCCTCCTCTCATTCTCTCAGCCAAGGCGACATCTTCATAAACTGAATCGCAGCCGACGCCAAGGCCTCCATCGACACCGACGCCACTGCCGCTCTCTCAGTCGATGCCATCGTCGCTCTCCAGCCAACCGTCGAAGCCGACGCCATGCCTCCATCGACGCCGTCGTCTAGCTCAGCCGACGCCGCTGTCGCTTTCTCAGTTGACGCCATCGTCGCTCTCCAACCAACCGTCAAAGCCGCCATCGTCGCTCTCCACCAACCGTCGAAGCCGCCATAGTCGCTCTCCAGCTTCTCCAATCGACGCTCCATCACGATTTGTTCTCTTCCCTTAGCTTCTGCATCCAGCGATCATCAACAAAAGCGTAAAAACGAGCTTCAAAGTTTCAGATCTAGAATTTTAGATGTATTTTAGTTTCAGATCTGGAATTTGAATGTATTAAGAGTTTCAGAAACTTTTTTATGGAATGAAATTCATTGATTGAGTTTTTTGTTTCATATTGTTTTATTGATGGCGTTTGAATGTGTTAGGAGTTCCAGATCTTGGCATTTGAATCATATTCGAAACTGGATTTTGTCGTCGGAGTTTCGGCTTTCGTTGCCGGAGCTCCGACTATTTTTTATATCACGGTATAATTTAACAACGGTCTTCTCATATTAACAGCGGCCCGAAGTCGCTGTTAGAATCCTTAGTTTAACCGCGGCCAGCTTTTTTCGATGTTAAATGAGGTTAGCATTGACGCATTTAACAGCGGCACGTGGCCGCTGTTAAATTATTTTAACAGCGGTCATGGCCGCTGTTAAATTACAATTATGCCGCTGTTAAATTGGTGTTTTTTTGTAGTGGATGGATGTCGATAGAAAACATATGGAGCAACCAATGTCTTTGGAAGATGGGTCCCGTATTTTATCATGAAAAATAGGATTCAGATCCTTTGCGTGATTCAAGGACGAGTTCGTGTTGCGGATATGTGAGCATGTTAATTTCTTCATGATAAGGTTTGATAGTTTCAAGGACTATCAATGCACTTTAATGGAAGGTTGGTGGCAATAAACGAAAATGTAAATAGGATTGAGAGAGACGACACAATGACTTTAAGTGGAAAAACTCTTGCCGAGAAAAAACCATGGACACATTGCAGCTATAAAAGCTCCATGATCAGAGAATATAATACGTAGGGATTTACAAGATGTGACATAATCCACTACCATCTAAACAAAAGTTATATAAATATAACTAGTTCGAAACTCACCGACTCGTTTGGCTATGCTATTTATTAGAAAATTTGGATTTTGGTGGATACTAAATTGTTTCTTAACTATGGCAAAAAACACTATTTTATTTTTTTACGAGTTTATAGCGAAAGAACTATATGACATGAAGTTTTTGCAAAATATGGACCATGGTCCATGGATGGTGGCTAAGTCAACGTTTTTTCGTCCTCCCTTCTTACGCACCACCATAAGACAATCATTAAGGTAATCCCTTCTATCGTGAAAAGAATTATCACAATTCACTTTACCTGTATTTATTTAATTTAACAGTTTTCTTACAGTTCAATGAGAAGTGTGCTTATAAAGCGAGGAGAAGAAACCAATAGAGCTCAATACTTTTTGAGACAAAACTTTAATCACTACATCAGCTTGGACAATGATCTCCAGCAATCCTATAAACACAAATTAACAAAGGTGAAATTAATTACTATTTAAAATTGAGCAATTAAGAGAACACAACAAAAACAATGACATAAGCATGGCTTTTTAGTTGATCAAATTGGCACCTAACAATGAGTTATTTCTCCAAATGTAGGTCATTAACAATTAATTATATATATATATGTAATCAAATAATAAAGAAAATTATGTCCCCATTGATAGAAATCCTTTAATCTTTTGCCTATCATAATCCAATTTCCTTCATTTTTTTATATAATTATCTCTCATGTATTCCATTTTATGATAAAGAGAAATCTCGTATTTATAGTATTCTTTAGACAACATAATAAGCAAAATTGTGTTCAAAATAGCTAAGAATGAGGCTCGAGGCGAATGAGTTGTTTGGTTCAAGTCTTACTGAATTTACTTTGCAAGATGAGATAACGTGTAGTACTAAGTTCAGAAATGAAGCAAGCAAATGACAGTGAATAAGAGGAGAATTTGTATGAAGTGAGAGAATGCTCCCCATGTCAATATCAGTTTACTCCTTTGCAGTATTTATAGCTCAAGATCTACATGGGTGGAATTCTCATAGTTGTAGATGAGATACGAGTGATCTCAACCAATGAGTTGAAGCAATTCTCTTAGATTGTACCACACGATTCGTATTCTCGGGAAGGAGAAATCCTAGTAGTAGTTGAGCTAATGGGTAGAATTTCACTCTAGCCTATGGGTCTGAATTAGGGGTGGCAGTCGATTTTCGGTTAATCCGGGTTGACCGAACCGAACCGGTCAACTACGGTTATCGGTTAGCCGAAAACCGGTAGCTGTATCGGTTTCGGTGTATGGTTTTGGCTAGAATCGGGTAAACGGTTATTGCGGTTAATTATTTGGTTAACCGACACAAACCGGTATACTTAAATTCTAGAATTTATGATTTTATGTTAAAGTTATTATGGTTACGTTTTACCACTTGGATGGTTGAGAACATTATTGTATTGTTATTTTTTAATGAAAAAAGAACAAAACCCTAAAAATGTAATACCCTAAACAAATAGTTTGAACATTATTGTTGATTTTGCTGCTGAGTTTCACGTTGTGCTGATTTTGCTACTAAGTGCAAATAACATTTGGCTACAATAAATTTGGACTACGATTTTGGAGTTGTACCATTAAATCTGGACTAGTTGCAGATTTTGGGATAACCGCATGGATTCAAATAACAATTGATGCATGTCGTAGCAAAAGTGGTTACGATTACGGTTATTCGGTTCTAACCGTAACCAAATAAATACCGGTTATGGTTACCCGATTCTCTAGTTAGGGTACGGTTACGATTCATATTTTGGCCTAAAAGTAGTTACGGTTGTCAAGAACCGTTGCATCCCAATAACTCGAGTTGTTGGGAGAGGGTTCTGAATGGATCTTATAGTGTTTACTAACACGCCCCCTCAAACGAAAGCCCATGAAAGGGGGATTGAAGTTTGCAAAGGTCCACCAAGCCTTATGCAAGATAAATTGTTATATTGGGGGCTATCGAGATTCGATACCTTGACCTCTCGGTCATCAAAGGCTCTGATACCAAGTCAAGAACCGTTGCATCCCAATAACTCGAGTTGTTGGGAGAGGGTTCTGAATGGATCTTATAGTGTTTACTAACAACGGTTAACCACTAACTGACCGATTGCCACCCCTAGTCTGAATACTTGGATCAGACGTCAACCATGTGATCACTAATTAACCAGAACATCAATCTACCAATCGAAAACCTTTAACCTATACAAAGCTGTCAATCCATAGCCACTACAACATAACCTGGTTACGGAGGCAGATACATAGAGGCACATAGAATATTTGCCTCGAAACCTACTTTTAAATAACAAATACTATATGTGCCTCTATAGATGCAAATATCTGCCTCTAATTGTATTTTATTTATTTATTTTAATATTAATAAATAATTTTTATAATTTTAGAGGCAAATAATTTATAATTGCCTCTATAAGTCATACGATTACATCTTTTAGAAGCAGATAATTTATAACTGCCTCTATAATTTATCTGAAGAACTCTTTTTGAGGCAGATAATTTATAACTGCCTCTATAAGTTTTTTGTCTTGTACAAAAAAACTCTTTTTGAGGCAGATAATTTATAACTGCCTCTATAAGTTTTTTGTCTTATACAAAAAAACTCTTTTTGAGGCAGATAATTTAGAACTGCCTCTATAGGTTGTATGATTAAATTTTTTAGAGGCAGATAATTTACAATTGCCTCTATAGGTTGTATAATTAGCTTAGATGTAGATAATTGATCTATCTCTATATGTTGAATGATTAAAATTCGTAAATGTGTCCTTTTACAAATGACACATTTTGCATGTCGTCGTTTGTGGGTGATAGCCATCCGATTTGGCTAGATGAGACTTTGTTGGAGTGTTGTTTGATTTCTCATGAGAGTTGATGAATAAGATTTCGGTTACTTTCAAAATAAATTGTAAAGATAGATAACTTGTAAACTTTGTACTATTTTGTGTAGATAAATATTAGATACTATATAATTAATTATATATATAATAACACTAACGATTTTCTTTTCTAATAATGAGTAAGAAAAAATTTTATTTTTTCAAATTTCATTTCTTTTTCTTTCTATAGTTTCTCTGTATCATAGAGTTCATATTTAAAAACTACGCAGAAAATATCAGTAAGTACTCTTGAGCCAAGTGGTAAGAACTAAGAACTTAGCACATTTCCTTGAACCACCCGGGTTCAAACCTCGTAGATAGCAAAAAAGTAGAAAATAATATATGTAAATAGTGGGTAGGAGTAAATTCTTTTTAAAAGCATATATATATGCCTCTAAAAAAAATTACCAGCAACAGAAATAAGTGCCTCTAAAAGGTGGCTAAGATGACAGATAAGTAGCTGTTTAAAGACGTAATTACCAACAATTATATCTGCCACTAATTCTTCTATTAGTGGCAGAGAATATGTGCCACCGTATTTGCCTCAAAAGACCTTTAGCGACAGGAGCGTTGGTGGCACTTAAGCTATCTGCCTCTAAAACTTTATAGAGGCAGAAAAATGACTTTTAGAGGCAGATACGGTGTGCCTCCGTAGCCTGGTTTTGTTGTAGTGAGCCCGAGACCATCACCCTAATGAACTCACCATCAACCAACCAAACAAAAACTTTAACCTATACAAAATCACCCATCCATAGCTTGAAGTTATCCGTTCATATATGTTCAATATCTTCATCGGATAAATCAAATTATAGGAATGCATAACAAAACAAAGTTCAGAATGATCAATTATCAATAGTTGTCGGAGATTAGTTTATTTTGGATAAGTGGTTAGGACTAAATAGACATTTTAATTAATTAAGGTTCTAAAACCCTACTTTACATTTTGCCCCTTTTTTTTCTTACACGAACGTGAACCGAGCAGAGTGAGGACAAACCAATCGCAATTGATTTGTGTGAGTGTCTGGCTGTCTAATGTTAATGTGCACAATAATGCAAATTAGCATATTAATTAAGCTTCTTAAACCTACTTTATTGATCGACACCTGTCCCCCCCTAGTCTTTATAGCACTAATTAGCTTATTTAATTTAACTAGTGAAGGTGCTGATTTTCTTATTCATGACTGCCCTTTGCTGCTTTCAAAAGCTAGTTTAGCTTTCTAATTACTTTTTTTTTTTGTGTGTGTGCATAATCTTTAGGGTTGGTTACCTAATTGATAATCTGTACTTTAGATATTTAATCCAGTCATCACTAAACTTCAAACAATTGGAAAGAATAACCCGGTCATTGTATCCGTCTACGAACATTAGATTTTCAATCTGTTGATCTACGTTGCAGTTCCAACTTGGCTAAAATGTGAAAAAATGGCATATCGTCATTTTGTTAAACTAAACCCAACCAATGTAATTCCCCAACCCAAACCCAAACCCATTGAAATCCAAACCAACTCAAAACTAATGTTGATCTTTCCATCTTGATCATTGCGCTCTTCTTCGTACAGTCATTTCCACTCCTCGTTCTTCAACGTAATAAATTCATCCTACTCTTACTCTCCAAACAGGTTAGCCAAAATCAAATTAATCCATATATCAAGGACCTCCCATGTCTAACTTTTGATCATACGATGACATCCTCGCTAGCGACCACCAGCCATCAGTGCCGGACCTGAGGGTGTGCTGGTATGCCCTACGGCACAGGGCCTCAAAATTTCGGGGGCCTCATAATTTTTGGGTTAACTAGAAACACCTAAGACATATATTATAAACAAATTCCGCAAAAAGTAAACATAAATGTAATAATGGTCTAGTGGCTTAATTGATTTTTCTAGTTTTAGGTGGCGAAGGGTTCAATTCTCATCTTTGGCAAAATAAAACTAAAATTTTTGTTCTAATCAATATTTTTTAAAGTGATATTTCTATTTTTATTATCATTATTTTTCTCTTAATTTATTATTTTATATATATACATGATTAGTTATACTTTATATATTATTTTACTTTTTAACATTATTTAAGTGTTCATAAATTTAATATAGTCTAGGAATGACAATGAATCTAAGTCAAGGTACCTCAACACCCAAAGCCCACTTCATGGAAGGTCGGGTCTAAGGAGAGTATATTTTTACGGGCATAAGGTTAGACGTATATACCATCATGAATGGGTATTATTATTGGGAATTGGAATTTTGTAGCACAATTTTAAAAAATATGTACCGTCAGTAGCCAAACACGTAAAAATGTCCAGAAATAGCACAATCTGACTGGCAGCCAGCGCTGTGCCAGCCAGATGGCGCTGCGCCACCCAGCCAGCGCAGCGCTGGCTGCACAGTCAGATTATTTCCGTTGCAGCGCTGCGCCATGTGGCACACTAGCCGTTACAAACTATCCGTTAACTAACAGTAGTATTGATCCCAGGCAGCGCTGCGCTGGCTGGGTGGCGCAGCGCTACCTGGGATCAATATTACCGTTTTTTTTTTGTATAAATACCCCCTCCCCCCATACCATCTTCACACCTCCTCTCATACTCTCTCAAATACAATTGTCTCTAAGGTATTATTTATGATAGTTTCTGTTCGTCATAAGTTTCTAGTTAGGATTATTGTACGCTAATGACGTTTTTTATTTGTAGGTTCGTAGCAATTGGCCGTCGAGGAAATTTCGTTTGAAGAAAGCCTAAACCCTCCCTGAAAAGGTATAATGATATAAGTTATATCCAAATGAATTATGTTTTACCAATTTATATGTACTTAACATTGGTTGTGGATATTAAATTGTAGATGTATTACATGTTTGGAGAGGTGCCGGTTGGGGTTCGAAGTGGTAGTCCCGAGGACCCTTCGATTTTATGGGGTGATACTGACCGACATCGAGCGTCGGGAATTTTCGAAGCTCAAGTTAGTACATTTGAAATGTTAGTTATAATTTAATGTTATTTATATTTATTTGTTATTTAAATTTACATAGTATTTATGTTTGAATGTTAGTATATAGTAATTATTCAAATGTTACTTATATTTGAAATGTTAGTTATATATAACTGTTTGTTATATGTAAATGTTAGTTATATTTTAAAGTTATTTATATTTGAATGTTTAATTATATTTGAATGTTAATTACATTTAAGTGTCTAGGGTGCACTCAGAAATTGAGTACTAGTTATTAATTATGTTACATCTTCTTCCCCCAACTATTAGGACCCACATATGACGCTTAATTGTCGCTTTTCTAAGAAGATCGTGAAGTACGATCCTAGGTTCGAGACATACCTTGCCCCCATAGGTCTAGATCAGTTGCGTGCCTGCCTGGATTTTACCCCTGATTCTGAGCTGATCACCGCATTGGTCGAGAGATGGCGTCCCGAGACGAGCACTTTTCACTTGTACCACGGTGAGGCAACCATAACACTCGAGGACGTGCACTTTCTCACTGGTCTGAGCATCGATGGTGTGCTTGTGGAGTCGCAGAGGCGCATTCCGACTATGGATTCTGATCTGCAGATTTACGTTGAGCGCCTTCTTGGGAAGAAACCATCTACCGCTGACCTTTCTGCTGGCAGAGTGAAGATGACGTGGTTGCGTAACCACTTTGGCACCATCAGGGATGACGCCGATCAGGAGACTATCGAGCAGCACTGTCTAGCATACATTCTGGACTTCTTCGGCAGCTGCATCTTTGCTGATCGGCCAGGATCACACGCCTCACTCTTCTTCCTTCCACTGCTCGAGGACATGAGCCAGGTAGGCGACTACGCTTGGGGGGCTGCCGCACTTTCATGGCTATATAGGGAGCTTGGCTGGTGTGCTTTCCGCATAGAGAGCAACTCGTCCCACGACCACGTAGGTGACATTGGAGGTTGGATGGCACTGGTTCAGGTGTGGGCCCTGGAGAGATTTACGTCCATTGCTCGTCGAGTCCACAAGAGTCGACAGATTGCACCGACGCACTCCCCCATTCCACGTATGACTAGATTCGGGCTTCGACTTTTTCTTCCATTTTCATAGTTTATTCCATCTGATCAAGTTGTATGAATGACGTGGTTCATTCTGCATTTTTTTAGCTGGTCCGAATGGTATCACGCGAAGACTAGATACATCCTTGTTGGGGGGTACCGCCAGCTGTTTGACGATGGGACTCCATTCGTGGTATTGTATTCTTATAAAGGCAATGTCATTTTCCCTTATAGTTTAGGTTTCATAGTTGTCTAATTGTCACATTTGTTTCATATAGTGGTGTCCGTACTCGGCGGACCGTGAGCATTACAGTCCAGGGACTTTCCCCAACCATCGCGTCGCCGCACCTCTCATCTG
Source organism: Linum lewisii (assembly GCA_034768395.1). Taxonomy (NCBI): domain Eukaryota; kingdom Viridiplantae; phylum Streptophyta; class Magnoliopsida; order Malpighiales; family Linaceae; genus Linum; species Linum lewisii. Next base: position 60,298,087 of record CM068301.1, read on the forward strand.
CTTGTTCAGCGCTATGTGGCATAGACCTGATAGAGTGCTGCGTCAGTTTGTGATGGACCAGCCTGTCCCTACGTACGATCAGCCAGTAGGTGAGGTCATCAGTAACCTGGAGCTGACACAGCGTGGATGGCATCGTAGTGATGTGGTAGCTAGATTTGCTGGATATCGGGACCTTTGGTCCACTCGTCTTGACCACATCGCCTCAGGCCCGTGGCTGCGGAGCGAGGAGAGAGAGTCCTATCACTTCCATGACGAGATCAACCAGTGGTATCATGGAGTCACTAGACGTACAGTTTCTCACCGAGGAGCCGTGGACCAGTCTTTGGTACGTAGGCTTCGTCATAATTATTACAACTAATTCTAATTACATGTTTAACCATTCTTATTATGTGTTGTAGCTTGATGGCATTGAGAGGCTATACGTGACTACTGGTCAGTCACATATCACGCCTCAGGAGCAGCAGGAGATGCATGCTACATTGAGGTCAATGATGCATGCTTCAGGCGGGATCCATAGGACGGCTGAGTCTAGGAGGGCACCCCGACAGGCCACCCATCCACGACATGCTGAGTACCCAGTACCTGACCCGCCAGCTGCCAGGATTCCTTCTACACGTAGAGTCCGACAGCATGTAGATGTGCCCCCTGTCCCCCGGTTGTGGGAGCTGGCATTACCGCAGTGGGATCCACAACAGCAGCAAGCTCGATACTCCGAGCACTATCCTTTCGACACTACAGGTGACGCGACTTTCGATTACATGGGGAGTCAGGACTACACTCAGCCGGAGGATGACACACAGCATCAGGATTACACGCATCCTTCAGGTCCGACCCAGCCATATAGCACTCCTACACAGCCTTACACCGCTCCATCTGGGTCTTAGTGGGCTCCATCAGCATCTTACGCAGCTCCATCTGGGTCTCAGTGGGCTCCATCCGCATCTCACGCAGCTCCATCTGGGTCTCAGTACGTCACACCACCCGTAGTGACATATGAGGCAGCGTGGGATGAGGATAAAGCTCCAGCCGGCGACGGGCAGCATCGATATGGACTGAGGCGAGAGCCTGCACAGAGGATGTGCGGTACTGGAGGCCATGAGCTGGGGGCACATTGGAAGGGGCAGGGTCGGCGTAGGGGCCGAGAGGAGAGGGTCGTGAGTGGGAGGGGTCGTGATGGGAGGGTCGTGAGTAGTGATGATTGTGTTTGTTTCTGTCATTGTATTTCGTATTAAACAGTGCACGTTTGTTTCATGGTATTTAACTGTATATTTCATTGTATGTTATGAGTTCAGAACACCCTAGAAATGCAACCTAAAATTGAGAACACATTTGTGTAAGACTGCATCTGTTCACATAATTTTTGCAACCTATGATTTGACAATACACGTGATAAAAGATGGAGCTCCTTATGAAGTCAACAGCTACCACTTAGATAGGTATAATTGATGCAAGCTCTGATTTGACAATACACGTGATAAAAGATGGAGCTCCTCATTAAGTCAACAGCTAACATTTAGATAGGTATAATTGTTGCAACCACTAATTCACACACATTATATTGAGGCGTGAGTCCACAATCACATTCCTCAACTCTTCCAAGCTGAATATTCCACAGACATGAATTTCGCGTTTTGGCTCCGATGGGATGGCGAAATAGTCCACGGACAACACGGTGGGGTGTGCTACAGTGGGTGCACGTGGAGGATAAGGCTCACTACAGATGAGAGCGATGTGTGGACAGTAAAACAATTCAATCCGGCCCATACGTGTTTGGGCAGTCAGAACAACATCAGTCCGACCCAGCTGGACGTCAATGTCATAGCTGATGCAGTCACGCCCTTTGTCCAAGCACGCCCCCATATTCGGATCAAACTTCTTCAGACAGAGATACATACTATGTACGGACGACAAATTTCGTACAAGAAGGCATGGAACGGCAAACAGCGCGCCATGGAACGCATATATGGTAATTGCGAGGAATCATACAACGAGTTACCTACCCTAATGAAGGCAATACAAGATCGGAACTATGGACGGAAGTTGAATTCGTCACGAAAGAAATCACAACGAATGATGGAGATAAAATCACCCAATTCGACCGTGTTTTTGGAGTTTCGCTCCGTCCATCGAAGGTTTCAAACATTGTCCTCCTGTGCTCGTCGTCGACGGTACCTTCATGACAGGAAAATACAAGCACACACTACTCATGGCTAGTTCGTTCGATGGTAATAAGAACATCTTCACTGTGGCTTTCGCAATTGTGGACGTTGAAAGCCTCGCGACTTGGGAATGGTTCTTTGATTGCATACAACGGCGAGTGACACAGAGACGTGGAGTATGTGTCATATCCGACCGACATGTGGGCATCGTGAGTGCAATGGAGAAAATCCAATTTGGATGGCATTGGCGGTAGTGCGCCAGACACTATGTAAGCAATTACAACAAAGCCGCCAAGAACCCAAGAATGAAAAGCCGCCTTATGAATTTAGGTAAGTATCATGACACTCCACCAAGTACTTAACAATTTCAGCGTATATCATTGTAATCCATTCTCCCTTACCTGAAGCTAAACGACGGTCCTTGAGAAAGTTCACAAAGGGGGCAACAAGATTCGCGAGGGACGACCCCGTGAATCAAAAGTGGGCGCTTGAAGATCAATTATATTGGTCAAGAGCCGTAGACGCTCAGCACGACGGGGCACGATGGAACCAATTGACATCAAACATGGCGGAGAGCGTGAATGGGGCATTCAAGTCAATCCGGGCTCTCCCTGTTGCAGCCTTGGTGGAATCCACTTTCTACAGGCTGCAAACGTATTTCGAAGATCGACGGAAGAGGGTTCGAGAAGAACAGGCGGCCGGTGCAATCTGGATGAAGAAGTGTCTTAAGCGCCTGGAAAAAAGAGTGAATAAGGCCACTTCCCACACAGTGAGGCAATTCGATTATGATGCTGGGATATTCGAAATACAGACGGCGATAAATCGCAGCAACGGGAAGGGAAACAATAGGCAAGAAGTTCGCTTGGACTACGAGGAGGGGGACGGTCATTGCTCCTACGGGAAGTTCCAACAGTGGAAGATGTCTTGTTCACATGCCGTGGCCGCATGTAACGCCGCCAATCAAGATCCGTTATACTATGCCAACGCCCATTACAGGCTGGAAACAGTACGACAGATATATGGACGGAGTTTCCTCCCTATCGGCTCGAAAGAGGACTGGGAGCCTCATGGAGGGCCTAAGTTGATGCCGGACCCAGGAAGGGTCAGGGAGATGGGGCGACCACGACATTCTCGCATACGCAACGAGATGGACTGGGTTGAAGATATTGAGCCGCACTGCAGTTACTGCCAGCAAGAAGGGCACAATAGGAGGACGTGCCGACGTGCGAGGCGAAGCAGCAGGAATCCAAACCCTACAAGGAACGGTTAATTGAACTGTTAAATGTTTAGTATGATGTGTTCGGTAGTCTGTGTTTGGTAATCTGTATTTGAAATGTTTGGTTGTCAATTTCATGTTTCATTTTCAATGTAATGTTTGGTTTCAAGTTGTGCTGTGAAGTTACTTTTATTAGTCCATCCTTCAGAAGTGACTGCAACTACAGACCAGTCATTTTATTAACTTCAATAATGACGCCAACAACGACAACAACAACAACAACAACTGGCCTAACATGGATGTCAATTGTAAGGACGATGTCCGGGTGGTGGAGAGGGAGGCCCTTCCCTCAGCAACCTATTGATTGAAACGTGCAACCATGAAATTTCTTCCCTCAGATCTCGAATAATGTTGTCCTTCTCCTCGACGATTTCATCCTTCTCCCTATTCGCTCGAACAAGTTGTTTGTCCTTCGCCCGAATGATTTGGTCATTCTCCTTAATCGCAGCATCCACGGCCTCCCGCACCTCCAGTTTTTCATAATAACCACACCCCTTCTCCTACAGATCATAAGGCAAACGTAGAGGGTTTTGAGAACTACGAAAATGCAAATAATTAAATTCAGACCCTTTTTTTACCTCTCTCTCACGAGGGCAGCCAAAATAGCGTTCCAGATCACTTGGTCGAACGGATCTAGTCGCCCTTAAGTCACACCAGCAGTTCACCACACTTGCCTCATAAACGAACAAGTCCTCCTCCACCGGCTTCTTCAACTTGTGCATTACCCTCTCAGTATCTGTCACTACAGAAAAACAGTACTTAGTACACAAGACGAATTCGTTAAATGCATAAATAAGATAAGTACAAAGCACCCAAACGAAGTTCACTTACGCTTGCTCTTGCGAGACCTAGAGCCATAGTTGAAGAACGACATATTCTAAGCTTGGTTACGGCTGCCTACTACAAATTCTAAGTTTAGGGCTTCAAGGGAGGTGTGTGGTACAAAACTGCATCATAGAGGGGGGTATTTATACTAAAAATTGACGGCTTAGGGGTTTTTCAGTCCCAGCCAGCGCTGCGCCTCCTAGCTAGCGCATAGCTGGCTGGGATTGAGGAAACCCTAACGGTGCTATGACGGTAACATTTTCTAACTGGCAGCCAGAGCTGCGCCAGCTGGGTGGCGCTGCGCTGGCTGGGTGGCGCAGCGCCATCTGGCTGGCGCAGCGCTGGCTGCCAGTCAGATTGTGCTATTTCTGGACATTTTTACGTGTTTGGCTACTGACGGTACATATTTTTTAAAATTGTGCTACAAAATTCCAATTCCCATTATTATTGCCCCCAATCAATGGGTATGCCCGCCCAACCAAGTCAAGTTAGGTACTTAGGTTAACACAAACAAATAGAGTTTAAACTATCATTTTTAATAGGGCCACATAGTAAATTTAGAACAGGGCCTTCGAAATTTCAGGAACGGCCCTGCCAGCCATCCACTTCCATCGCCTCCGTACCACCAACCAATAAGATTCAGCTACTCACTGCTCAGAACATACTATAAGTACGCCTTGCGACGTCCCATTACAAAGGGCAGGTTGACACTTTGCAGGGAAATATTCTCTCGGTACGTAGGCTTGATCCTTTTGTTTCTCATTGCCATTATATCTTTTACATCGCATCTGGACTCACTAATATACCCTATAAAGATGTTTCAGACCCATGTCAGGTAATCAAGACACTTCCAACTCTATTATTCATACAATATGACAGGAATAGATACATATAATTATATATAATCAACTTTACAAATCATTTTTAGATGGATTAACTAGAATTTCATTAAAATTATATTTTTTTTTTTTTCCAAATGGATTCTACAATTGGAGTGTGATGATAATTATGGTATGAAATATGAATAGGGAACTGCTACAAAATTCCCAACCAAAGTCCCTTGAAATAAGGAGATTCTTTGTATAATTACCCCCAACTCAACTAGTTCAACTAGTACATTATTGAAGTTGGGATGATCATTCCTTAAAGAAAGCAACGTGTATTTTGTCCTATGATTGGTGCCTTTTGTTTTAAATTTATTATTATTATTATAGAAATGCAAAATGCTCCCATGTGGAGACCAATTTGGTTGGTTATATGGGATGTACTTTAACTTCATTTTAGAAATCTTTATAGGTTGAATGAGTTCGATTAACTAACACAACTTGTTAAGACTCGAGATACGGTGGGTTACGTTGAGTTTCATGATTTTGTTATTAATTGTTGTTAACCATATCGATTTTGTGCTTAACAAATTAAACATATTTTAAAAAAAGAAACCACGAATTGCACCACTAACTACATTTGAATTAGTGATTAACCACAAGCCATAAGTTTAGTGAGGTTAATGAGAGCATAACTACTAACCATTTAGTGGTAGCTGAAAAAGTAATACTAACATAGTCACATCAACCATTTAGCCCCTATTAAACAATCACATTTGCTACTTCTAGGATGGGTTGACATTAGTCATACTAACATTCTAACAATGTACTCGATGTTAGGTATGTCGCTTCTTATAGTGTTAGCCACCATTATTGTCGCAATGACATGTATGAGCTCTGCTTCTTCTTTGTCTTAAAAATAGGGTTAAATCACATTTTTGTCCTCCTACCAATGGCGGAGATAGGGGGGAGCTAGGGGGAGTCATTGCGCCCCCTCCCCCGGTATCGAGTGTAAAATTATATGTAATATTTGGTGTTTTCGGAGTTTGGCGTCGGGGTATTTGAAGTTTGGCTCCCCCACTACAATGTTTCGATGAAATGTTGTCTTAAATTTTACAAAATAGTTACTCAGAATCGACTTATAATATGTAATAATTACAATATGTGATCATAAATCATCCAAATTTGAAGAAAAAATTTTGCCGATAGCACATATAATTATCTTTTTACTAACTAAGTAACTTATAATCAAACAATTTATTGTGTAGTTTTACGTAGTATTAGAATCATGAAATTTTTCTACTACTATCCAAATCCGAAGAATTTTTTTTGCCGGTGGCACCCATTTTCAATTTATAATTTTGCTCCCCCCTTGTACCAATCCTGGTTCCGCCATTGCCTCCTACTATGCAAAATTAACAATGATACCTCTAGTACTATTTCTCAACCGCGTTAAACCCATATACTTTCACACTTTTAATAAATGTGCCCTTCCGTTAACTTTTCCATCCATTCCCCATTAAATTTGTTGACTGGACATATCCAGTAAACTATTTTGTACACATGTACGTCTGAAAATTTTAGATTTTATAGTTTACAATCAACATAATAGAACTTAACGGAATGACACATTTGTTAAAGTAGAGGGGTTTAATTCGATTGAAAAGTAGTAAAAAGTTATATTTTGTTAACTTTGCATAGTATAAAAGCAAAAAAGTGTATTAACCCTTAAAATATATATAATGCATATAAAAACATCCAATTATCCATCTCATATAGTATAATTATATTTAATTAAAACGGCTTTTCATATGTTTATGAAAAAGTAATCCTTAAACGAAAATGTAATGAACAGTTAAACCTCAATATCTCACACAAAGGTGAACACTCCGATGACGCGCGTCACCGGTGACACTGACACGTGGCAGCGCGTGATTGGCTCACATAATACTAATTTTTTTAGCACATATTTAGTATTGTAATTGTTCTGAATGTATCAAATGGTCACCCAATTCAATAAAATCGTCAATCCAATTTTCTATCCAACATTCCATTCGTTAAGTCAAAGATTTGTTTGGACATCACAATTTATTTACCTTCTTCAAACATTCAAAGAACCATCAACGACATCAACGAACCATCAGCATCAACGAACCATTATGGATTTGATAGAATATTGATTTTTTTCTTCTCCATCGATGATCAGAGGAAATTTCCAGGAGAAGATTTGCAGCTACGTCCAGTACGCCAATCTCTTCGTAGCCGCCATCGCCTATACAATTGCTTCTTCCATCAGCATGATGTGAGCATTTCCTTAATTACTACACATATAGTTGATTTTATGGCGAATTGTTTCCATCGAAGCGGAGGGATGGATCCATGCCACATGAACGCAAACCCTTACATGATTGCGTTCGGAATAGCTCAATTCCTTTTCTCTCAAATTCCTGATTTCGATCAGCTCTCTTGGCTGTCCATCGTCGACGCCTCCGTTATGTCCTTCACATACTTATCCATCGGACTCGGTCTTGCGTTGCTAAAGTCATTGGGAACAAAACCGTTAAAGGAAGCCTCGCCGATGTCAGCATCGGGGCCGCCGATTACCCAAAACACCATTAATTGGTTCCTAACTCGTCTAGTTCAATCAGTCCAATTGACATCTACGAAAGAACTACTTGCTCTGTTTTTACTGTCCCCTGTTTTGCCCACAATTTCTCACCATCAGTTATGACTCACATGTTGCGGTAAAATTCTACCATCAGAATCAAAGACGATGAAGAGAGCCTCCCTAACTAGCATCTTTGTAACCACCGTCTTCTACATGCTCTGTGGCTGCTTCGGATACGCTACCTTCGGAGACGATTCCCTTGGAAACCTATATATGATGGATGCATCGTCTTTTTCTCCCTCCCAACAAATGAAATTGCTTTCTCAACTTATTTAGACCCCGATTAATATGATGGATGTAATGGAATGTTCGTGGCCGCTGATGGTGATTTCCCAGGTTTAATGGCCGTCGACACCACCGCCGATGGCAGGAGTCAAGAGCATTGAAAAAAGAATATTCTAAATAATAAAATTTAAATAAACTAAAATGGAGTTTGTTTTGTTAATCTAGTTTAATTGGGTATTAAATTGCAATACAAATAGGATTCATGTATTAAAAATACATTTTTACACAGAAATATTCCCAACCAATCAGATGCTACCACGTATCAGCGTCACCGATTACGCGCGTCACCGGAGTGTTCACCCTCACACAAATCCGTGTCTAAGAACATGGGAGTGGTTCTGTTTTTCTGTAAATGAGTTTAATTAATTAATTATTTAATTAGCAACCTATATTTAATTAATCAAAGAAACATTATAAAATTAGTTTGGATTGGAAACCATGTGAAGATAATCATCGGTTAACTTTTATATACACTACACGGATAGTTTACACTGAAACCCCCCCTAACAACTAAGTAAAACGGCTTAATAGTCTACAATCTATACTAACATCCCACCTCAAAATGATGATGACTATGCATGATCGATTTGCCATCCAAGAATTAGTGATGACTGATAAGGATTATAAAATCAATTAGATATTCCTTGTATTTATCGGCAATGGATCAGCATCCAAGAGAATGCTAGTTTGGAAAGTTCCAAACTCATTTTCAACCATTAGATCTAGTTTGACCTTTTGACCAATCTAATGGTTCAGATTTGTTAGGGGCATTTAGGACTTTACACAAATAATTAAATTATTATATTTAATTTAAATATATTATTATTATTTATTATTTAAATAGTTTACTTTTTATTACAGTGCAACAAACTGTCGCCGTCCAATGTTGCCGACCGCCGGTCGCCGGCCTCCGGTCGCCGGCCGCCGGCCTCCGGCCGCCAGTGACTTTTCCGGCGACTTTTTCAATCACATTTTTGTCGACTTTTCTCCGATGACTTTTTCCTGCGACTTTTCCGACGAGGACAATTTAACTAGTTAACCTGATTTTTACTATTAACTTATTACCATGATTTTTTATTCGTAACTAGTTAACTTGGATTTTTATAGTTAACTAGTTAGTTAACATGTTTTCCACTGAGGCTCCGGAGACCGACCAAACTCGGGTGACTTTTCGGCGAGGACAAATTAACTAGTTAACATCATAATTTAGATGACGAGTTAACTAGTTATCTAATCGAGTTAACTAGTTAACCAATCGAGTTAATCTTGGTGACTTTTTTCGGTGACTTTTTTCGTGACTTTTCCGATGACTTTTTCTGACGACTTTTCCGACGAGTACAAGTTAACTAGTTAACCTGATTTTTTACTTTTAACTTATTAGCATGATTTTTTTATTCATAACTAGTTAACTTGGTTTTTTACAGTTAACTAGTTAGTTAACATGTTTTCTAGTGACTTTTCCGGCGAGGCTCCGGAGACCAATCAAACTTCGGTGACTTTTCCGGCGAGGTCAAGTTAACTAGTTAACTTGAGTTTTTATAGTTAACTAGTTATCTGCTGATAACTAGTTAACATGTTATCCAATCGAGTTAACTAGTTAACCAATTGAGTTAACTATTTAACAAGTTGTTAACTAGTTAACATCATGATTTAGATACCGAGTTAACTAGTTATTTAATCGAGTTAACTAGTTAACCAATTGAGTTAATCTAGTTAATCTAGTTAATCAATCAAGCTAACTAGTTAACTTATCAAGTTAACTAGTTACCAAGTTAACTTATCGAGTTAATCTAGTTATCTAATCGAGTTAACTAGTTAACCAATTATCTAATTGAGTTAACTAGTTATCTAACCGAGTTAACATCATGTTTTTAGATAACTAGTTAACATGTGTTTTTAGATAACTAGTTAACATGTGATTATCAGAAGTAGTTACAATTAGTTAACTAATTAACCAACCGAGTTAACTAGTTAACTAACCGAGTTAACTTCTGAACTAGATAACTAATCCATAACTAATTGATGAGAGAAGCCATACAATTAGCAGTATACAGCTAAACTGCAAGAGAGGGGGGTGGAAATTGCAATCAGAAGAGACAAGACAGAAGATTAACAAGATACAAGAGAGATTGCAATGGTGGGAGGTGAAATTTGTTTAATTCAAAGAGCACTGATGTTTTAGCAAGAGTGAATCCCGTTGGATCCCTGTTTGTTGTCTTGAATCCCTCCCTTCCAGCTTCCTGTTAGCCACAGATCTGTTTGGAGCTGCTATTGTTGGCTTTGAGCAAACGGTCATCTTCTTCATAAATGATATATGGTGCTTCACCTTTTTTTCTGGAGAGCAGCTTTGAGGCTCCTCTAAGGACATGATATTCCCATCCTTGGACATCAATTTTAAGAACAAGTACAGGCTGTGAATCTGGGATAACTTCATCCAGTGGTATGGTCCTCATTTGAACTGCTACTTCCTCGTTGGACTTGAATGCCAATTGTTGTCTTGAATCCCTCCCTTCCAGCTTCCTGTTCGCCAATGGAGCCAGCCTGAATCTCCCTGCGAGGAGGATGTATCTTGTACTTCAAAAATATTCAGGTACTGATTTATATTCGCGAAACTTGAAGTTGCTGGTTCCTTTCTTCGACGATCCCTCCATTCGGCTACAAAGCATTGAGAAGGGAAACCACATGAACTGCCATAATACCTGAGAATATACGATAATCAATGTCGATAACATGAATCCGTATGGAGCAGGATGTGAATTCCATGACAAACATACTCGCAACTTGGAAATTGAGGTCACCTATTCATTACTTGGTCCTTTTTCATGACATTGTTTGGATATTGGGTCTTCTAAAGTTCCATATTCACTGCTGCAGAACCTACCTGAGACTTCCATGGAGGCAGCTCGTTTCAATCAATGGAGTCACGGTCTATGAACTGAATGAAGACTTTCAGGTATGATGTTTAACGCTACTCAGCACTCATGCTTCTGCTGCAGCAGTAGTTTTATAATAACAAAACCACGCAAACTAACTAAATAATGCATATAGTTAGGCATACAGAGAGCTGGAATGTGTCTGCACTAGAAGCAATGGGGCAGATATTCACTCCAAGCTTTGATTCAAGAATTACTGATTAGTAATGTCAAATTCAAGTAGGAGTCCCACTATAGGTTGAAAGGAAAGGTAATGGTTATCAGAAGATCAATTCCAAGCAAACGTAGAGGAGAAGTCACCGTAGAGGAGGAAGCTGCCATTTTTGGTTGTTTTCTTTCTCTGTTGTGTTGTGAATCTGATCAGCGTTCCTTGTTCCTTCAACAACTCCAAGTTTCGACGCTGCAGCTGCTTTACCATCGTTGATTCGCCGGTCGCCGTCGCATCTGCTTTGCCTCGGATATTCCGCCGCCGTTGCTCCGAGGCTACAACTGCCATGCCTCCACGGTGCCCCACGGCCACAACTGCCATGTCCATCGTGAACAAAATCCCATCTCCCCTGCTTCCGACCTCCATCTCGTAACTTAATTGAAGTCATCGTCTCTGATTAGATCTAGATCCAAAGGAGACAGAGGTTCCTTCACGATGGTGGATTTAGAGGGAGGAGGTCACTGAATAAGAGAGGAGGAGAGGTAATCGGAGGAGGGAGGGGTTCCAACGAGGCAACGAGGTGTGCGTGGAGGGTGAGGTGGCGGAGGTAAGAGGAGACGGTCGTTTTTGGTGGTCGGCGGCTGTTTCAGCTTGGACGAAGGAGGAGACTTAGGAATAGGGTTTGTTTATATTTTTTGAAAATGGCGAAAATGCCCCTCCGGCTAGTAGGTTTGGAACTGCTTCCAAACTTAAAAGTTTGGACGCAGATCCTTTGCCGTATTTATCTTTGTATATCTTGTATTTATTATCATATATTCTTGTAACAACTTCCATCTATAAATATACAACCATATGCACACGGTTGGGTGTGGGTAAATATTCCAACCAATCGTACAAGTGGTATCAGAGCTTCTCCCCATCCCTCTTGAACGATGGTGGGGCAAACCTCAATGAGGACGTTGAGCCCTTGAGGGGGGTGTATGTGACATCCTAGGCAAATCTCACATCGACAAAGCACGAGGGAGATCCATGGGCTATGTGGAATAGTTCAACCTTAACTGACATGACGCGTTTTGGGGCGTAGTGGTGGGGGCTTGGGATTCACCTTAGTCAGAATATCAGCATTCTGGTCTTCATATGATAGGTAAAAGAAAAACATTTGAACTTCAAATGTGTTGACAAGATCCATGATATATAGTGGACATGTGTCTCAATATGATTGATGTGATCATGTAAAACCATATTAGTAGCAATCAGAATTGCACTAATTTTGTCCCTAAGCATCTAAACAAACGAGAAAATCTTGACACCAGGATCATGAAAGAGGTGAGTCAGCTACACAACCTTTGAGCACACTTTGACATAAAACGATATTTAACTTCTTCCAATCATCCTGGTCCCATTAATACATGTCTTAATTTCATTGACGACTGACACTACAAGAAAATACAAATTTGGTCACGGTTTTTTAGTCACGATTTTTGATACCGTGACTGATTGGTCACGGTTTTTGAAACCGTGACTGATTGGTCACGATTTTTAGAAACCGTGACTATTGGTCACGTTTTCAGAAACCGTGACCAATTTAGTCACGGTTTATATGTAAACCGTGACCAATTTAGTCACGGTTTATATAAACCGTGACTAATTTAGTCACGGTTACATATATAAACGTGACTGAGCAATTCCATAAAAGAGCCCAGGTGCCACGTTGGCAATCCATGGGATTCACATCACGTTCCCTTTTTTTTTTTTTTACCAATCAAGTTCCCTTCTTCCTGCATCATTCTTCTTCTCCCCTGCCTTATTCTTCTCCCCTGCAACTCCTCTCCACCATCATCATCAAAATCCAGCCAAAGCCACCATCATCTTCTCCTCTCTTTCTCTTCACCAACCTAACATCAGACCTCCACCAAACCCAATCGTCGGCACAACTCCCGCTAACTCCTCCGCTGCCGTCACAACGTCCATTGACTCCCGATCTGAAACTCCAGCACAACGTCCAGTTCCGGGATTTCGGCGAGAAGGATATAGGCGGCTGTCGGCGGGTCGGCGGTTGTCGGCGGGTCGGCGGCTGTCGGCACAACTCCCTCTTCTCCTCTGCCGCCGTCAGAACTTCCATCGACTCCAGTGCCCCACATCCATCCCCATCGACTCCAGATCTGAAACTCCAGCACAACGTCCAGCTCCGGGATTTCGGCGAGAAGGAGATCCGGCGGTTGTCGGCGGGTCGGCGGAGACATCCGACGGAGAAGACGAATGACTGAACCTATAACCTAAAACAATTAAGTGACCAAAACCTATAACCTAGAAAAATTAAGTGACCAAAACCTATAACATAGAAAAATTAAGTGACCAAAATGTAAATGACAAAGTGGGCAAATGAAAGGGTCTTTAGAACACTTTGGTCACTGGAAATTTAATTACAACACTTGGGTCACTTGGTTTAGTCACGGTTTTTTACGAAACCGTGACTAATTTTTGTCACGGTTTTTACAACCGTACAATTTTGTCATTTACGAAACCGTGACTATATTGGTCACGGTTTCATGTAAACGTGACAATATAGTCACGGTTTCGTCAAAAACCGTTTACAAACCAAATTAGTCACGGTTTCTTGAAAACCGTGACAAAAAATAGGTCATTAAATAGGTTCATAACCGTTTACATAAAAAGTGATAAAAGGGTAAAAAAACTGTGACTAAATTAGCTCTTTCTTGTAGTGTGAAGAGGGTGGAACCAATGTCTCTAAGTTTCTTCCACATCCAAAAATTAGTTCTTACTATAAAAGCTTGAAAAAAATCACCAATATGAGTGGAAGAAGAAGATAATTCAAACAATCTTTAAAAGAGACGAGTCTTCTTTGCATATGGTTAAAAATTAATTGGCATATACGAGAAAAAAGATAACCTAAAAAGTTCATTTAACCCTAAAATCCGCAAATCAATTGATATTAACAATTAGTGCATACCACAATCATTGGAAACAAATCTCATAAATTTTACAAATACATGCATGAATCTTGAATATGAAACAAAGACTTTTTTTTTTTTTACGAAGATAGCTCCGGGAGGAGAATCAAGACAGTAAGCAGTAAATCAACTACAATCTACCCAAAGAGTGAGGACTACTAGCAACACCCCTGAGAGATATCTAAGAGCCATACGCGCCACTGAGTTGGCGGCTCTGTTTGCTGAACGGCGGATCGAGAGCAGCTTGAAGTTTGGACTTGAAGCCAGAAGACGGGAGACCTCTTGGACAATGATCCCACCCTGAGCTCGCATAACCATAAGGATTTCTATCTCTTGCAAGGTCTCTGTCAAGGTAGGGGCAACTCATTGATGGACCAAGATCCAATCTTAATCCTTAGGTAACCTTTTAAAATCCTAAGATCTAAGGGTTAAGATTGAAATGACCAAAGAAGTTATTTTCTAGTTGCATCTTCCTTCGCTGACACTTAAGGCTGGTTTGGGCAAGGTTTTCGGCTAAACCAATTTGTTGATCGAATTAAAATTGGTTTCGATGACCGAATGGCCGAATTCAGAGATTCAAAATGGACCTATTTGTAATGAATATCTCATATATTTTCTTTTTAACCTTATGCCTTAATCTCCACTAGGAGAAAATGACATAATAAAGGTTTTTCTTTGTAGGCTTTGTTATAATTTTTTTTTTTTTTTTTTGCCAAGTCGAGTTTTATCAAATAAATTAAATATTTTTTTATCTTCAATTGTGGACAGGACAGAAGAAAAAGGCAGCCAAGATTCTTGGTGGAAAATGAAAATTCTCCATTACCAATTAAAGAAAATATTAACCCTTTTGTGTCTTTGTCCCCATAAACAGTTTAAGAAATAAAAAAGTTGGAGTGTAATAGATGTGTTAAATCAGAATCAATATCCCAAGATAAGAAGAGAATATTCAAACAGAATCACATACTAGTTAAGGGTAATATGATACCTTGATTAAAGATAAAATAAATTACCATTACGAGATAAGAGAATAAAAAGTATTTTTTTTGGGGGCAAAAGCTCAAAACTAGACAGCTAACCCACGGCGGATGACAATCCCCCAAACTCTATCATAGTTAGCCCACTGTAATAGCATCTTATCTCATACGGTAAGCTCATTAGATGAGACGTTATTAGGCTAACTATGATAGAGTCAGGGTTTCGTTAATTACTTTCGATCATGATATTTGGGTACAAAACTCAATCAAATAAAATAAAAATGCAATGACATGATTTATATAATGTTTGAGTAGTCAAATTCAACAACAACAAAAAAAAAAAACCATCTCTATGCAAAATAATTCTCTTTAAGTTGTCTAGTTCAATACTAAACCAAGTATTTAGTTTGGAATTCAAGTTCATCACATGATTTTTTTGTTGTTAGTTATCTACTACTCGATCATCATATCGAGTGTCAAATATTCTAGATTTGGGTGTCAGTTTGATGATTATGTTTCAAGTCCCTTCCCTAAATGAATGTTCATAATCAAACTACAATCCATACATAGTCTAATGCACCATCAACCAGTAGCGGAGTCAGGACGCAAGTAGACCCTGGGCCGATACATAAATACAATGAGCCAAAACTATTTTTGTACGAAAAATACATATATTTTAGCTATTTTGAGTCCAAGGGACCCTGGGCTCAGGCTCAAGATAGCCTCCCCTGGCTCCGCCACTACCATCAACCACTAAACAACTCTTACTTGAATTCATGCATGATTTATTAAAAACATAAAATCTCCCATAATTCACATAACCCTCCATTTATTTAAGCTATTCCACCTCAAGACAAAATACCAAAAAAAAAAAAATGTTATGTAATCGATTAATCAATAAGATTAAGAACTAAGAAGGCATATTAAGATCAAGAGATTGGTTAAGAAAGGGCACTAACCAAGTCAATATACATGTAAGTAAAGAACAATTGGTCTAATCTGCCCCCATTATCATCAACGAATTTAATTTTGAGTGGCTCTTGGAAAAAGGTAGGTCAAAATTTTGTTAAGATGTGTTCACACTTCACACACTCCACTTGTAATTTGTTGGGAATAAAATCATTTGATGATTACATTCCTTTTTGAGATTTGGTTGTATTTTAATTGTAATTTTCTAGTCTCTAATTGTAATTTGATATATTCCCTTCTTCCGTACATGGAATCCAAGAGTTCCTTTCTTTCTTACTTGTACGGATTATTCTTAGACCTAACTAACTACTATTCATGGAGTTGTGACTATGAGTGTCCATCAATCTACATCTTATCCATATCACATTTCAAGTTAGAATGCTTGTTAGTGTTCTAATGATGATGTTTTTACGAAGAAATGTCATGTTTATTCAGTACGGTGAAGAACTGAAAGTTAGGTCGAACTGGTAGGAGGAGAAAAATTGATAATTTTCTCGACGATCCAGTTCGTTTGGTGATTTAATATTCTATAGATAAATATGATAGGACTGTTAGTATTATAGTTAAGAATCTCTTTCATGGAAAGGGTTGATGCTGGACATTGCCAAAGCCATGACGAGCAAGGCTTATGAAGCACATCAATTCCAATATCAGACAATTACATCATATAATTATAGAGACAATTGACGAGAGTCGAGACTACGAATTGAAGTACTGGAGTTTTTTTTGCCTCTGCAACAATAGGTGATGATGTCGTGAAGACACGTCAACCGTATTGATCCACAAACTGTAGTACAAGAGCGTCTTCAATGATGACCATGTATTTCACCACAAAAGATTCACGCGTGAAAGTCTGAAAGAGTTGTTACTGTAATATCTTCTTGAAAAGCAAGAATTTACCATGGACTCGGATGAGAATTAATGTGATGATGCCTTATTTATAGTGTTAATTATTCTTCTATATTTAACGACATTCTCCAGTTATTCACTCTACCCTAGTGACAATTACTAATATGAGGACCCTCTAAGTGTCCTTATATAAGGACACTAATCTACATCATTAATTTACTTGATAGAGATATAATGGTTAATATGAAGTGGGTATTAGGGTACATTGTTTAATTGGTAACAGATTTTTTAATTCTCGATTTGGTTCCACTTTGAATTAGTTACCCTATTTTCACATTTTGCTCATACCTGGTTCCTTATCGTTAGATTAGGATCCTCATCCAATAACTATAAGGAGTGTCCTCATATAAGGACTCTAAATGGGGTCCTCACAATAGTAGATCTCACCCTTAGTATTATAGATAGTTATAAGCGGCTAACATGAACGAAAGTACATGTACAGATATGGAGGCTTATGTGCAAATATACATGCCTGACATGTGGCATCGTATATATTGGTGTTTTCGGGCAGCTAAATCCATGTTTTGGAGAAGAACATATATTTGGTGTTCGTTCATATCATACAAAATCTTTCTTTGTTTGTGTTGGGAAACGGGGCAGAAATGTATCAAACAAGAATGAGAAACGAGACACAACGATTTTTACGTGTAAGACCCAGATCGGTAATAACCACGAGACCGTAGTCCAAGCAACATCTCCACTATAGTTTAATGGGATTACAAGCCAAGCTAGATGATTACAGAACACCTCAAGAACTGAGTTCTTGGATCACCAATCAACAACAATAGATACTCATCAACACGGTGGATAACAAGAGAAAATCAACAACACGAATAGTGAAATCTCATAGACCAAACCAAACTCGTAGTCTTCTGTCCAACAGCTATTCCCGTCGAACCAGACCTCCAAACGAAGATTCCAACGGTAAAACTTAGCCCTACCACTCCTCAATAGTACTCACACCAAAGTTGAGGAAAATCCAACGGTGCGATCTCCCAAGATCGTATCTTGAACAGGCTGACCTGCTGTAGTGACGAAAAACTCAGCAACTTTTCGGTTTCTGTTTTCTCTATTTTGTTTGCTCTATCTCTTCTCTATGTGACTCCATATCTTCTAATACATTAAAGCATTTTCGCTTTTTTTCAGTTGACACGTCAGCGTTTTGGGGATTTTAGAGCTTCTCCTTCATTCTAGGAATGAGGGTATTTTGGATAAAAATCAATTTTGGCAAACAAAAGTTTTTGATTCTTTTCTCACGAACAAGGATCGAACTCTCAACCTCATGATTAAGAGACAAAGTGAACAACCAACAATGCCACACCTAATGATTGGAGTAGTTTACTATTTAATCAAAGAAAAGTTGCAGTGTTTTCGACGTAACAACAATAAAGCATAATTATAATGCTTTTATTTATTATATTCCAAAATTGATAACAAATTTATAATTTTTTACCAACATATGAATTAAATTATTATATATTAAAAAGTAGAAAAAATTCAACCACACTTCTAAGTAATCTAAATAAAAATAAAAATAAATATTTTTCGGTAAAATATTAACACAAAAAATCGGCCAATGGGCTGTCTATAGTTATTTTTTAATTCTTTGGCAGGTATATCTTTAATTTTTTTTAAATATCTTTAGTTTTTTAAATTTCAAATTATATTTTCTATTACATGTCAACAATGACGTGGTAAAATTGCCAAAAAAATACACCGCTGACGTTAGTAGGACTGCTCCGAACCCGTATTAAAGTAATGAGTTCACTTTGTAAAGAATTTAAAATTTAGGAGGTACGAAGACACTCGACTGAGTTTGGAGAGGATAGGAAGCCCCGTGGCCAACTCGAAGGGGCTGTGTCCAGACGTACTAAATATTTAATGTTTTAAATATTTATCTTATGTTGAGTCGGCCAACAGGCCGCAACTAATCTAGTATATATATATATATATATATATATATATAATAAACTCTCTATTCAATTATAGAGTCTTCTACAGTAAGCCATTAGAGCTCCCCAATGAGCCCAAGATAACCACACAATAACAAATGACCACCACATTTACTCTAATGAACTGGTTAACCAACCCACCATATGTGATTAGACCAACAGTTTGTCCTTCAATATAGTCGTGCTACTAACTTAAAACTTCATTCCATCTTGCAAATTGATGGTTGGTATTACTAATTAAACAATGCAATTATGATTAAATTAACGTGTGGTGTGGATTAATGGGAAGTGAAGCCAACCTTCTAAAGTGCACATCTAATTATGATGCGACAACTTTGAGCCGATGGCCTTGAAAGAGAGAGTTTGTGGGTACTATATAGAGTGATAGGATAGTCTTCAAGTAATTCGAAACCAATCAATTTGTTTATTAATTATTTCTAATTTCTAACACTAAGCTCAATTTTCATGATTTTCTTACCTTTAAGGAAGCCACGATGAAACAAGTAATTAATGGGGAATTCGAATTTTAATTTTCAGCTAAAATTGGAGCAGAAGCAAGCAAAATATCAGTCAACAACTTGTAGATATAGGACTACAATTTCATGGTTATAGGTTTAAAAGAGAAAAGGATGAAATTAGGGTCGAGAGATTGAAGAGTCGATCAAGGAGAAACACTTTGTAACATCAATGGACAAACCTCGCAGCAATTAATACTTAAAGAACGGAAAACACAGAGAGTGGAGCAGAGTTTCTGTGGTGATCCTCTAGTGACCGAGTTGTGTCACTCACGAGTGTACTATGAGGTTTTGTTGATTGAGTGTGTAGTTCATTCAGTGCATTACCAAGATTTGGATTGTGGATTTTGGGGTGATTTGTGACTTAATCTCAATGAGTCTCTCAAAATTTACTCGGAACGTGGATGTAGACAAACATACTAGCATGTTGGACCACGTTAAATATCAGTGTCCCTCTCCTCCTTCGCTCATCTCTCATTACTCAACATCAACAACTTTCACTGTTGCATGTCCCTCAGTTCATCCAATTCACTCGGAGCGTACCGTTCTTACCACCTTGAGTAATTTGATTGGGCCTCGTATCAATTCCATTGATTCCGTCTGATCATAGAAGATGCATCGAACGTTTCGATCATTATCTTCAGTTCTTTTTCTATTTCATCAATTCGAAGAAAACCCTAAGGTACTTGAAATTTAGTTTTTCATTTACTCGGTAAATCTAACCATCGTGTACTTTTAAGTTTTTTGGTTGAGATTTCATGAATTTCTAAACTAAAAGGACACAAAATTAAACAAACAAATTAGGATATGTGAATGTCATAGTAAGGTTTTATTCAAACAGATGAGGGAAAATGTCTTGATTTTGTACTCTCCTCTGAAACTACGAAAAACTGTAGATACAAAACCTGCAAGACATGAATGACAATCATCTTCAAGTTCTTTGATGTTGGGTTTCTCAACTCAACAACCAAGAACCATCTGCAACACTCCCTAAATCATGTACACGTTTTTTACATAGTATATGTGTATATATGCTCATGTACACACCTCATGTACTCGACTATAATACCTTGTTGCGAAATTCAAGAGTCATCATCAAAATTTGTTTTATATTAGTTTTCACATGTACTCGCTTTAAACATATACATCTTCACTTTTTATATATTCAAGTTTGTACACGTATACTTACCGTAGAAGTAAAAAAATGGAGGTTTCCCGTCATTGAATTAGAATACCTCCATAATTGTTCATTCCATCAGAATTCAATTATAGGAAAATTGGTAATTCAAATAGAATTGAAAGCATTGTTTTCTACCAGATAACACACTATAATTAAATTTCAGTAATGAAATAAAAGAGTGTATGTAAGGGAAACAATAAATCCCACATGTTTTTAAGGAATTTGAAATCATGGGTTTAAAAATGAAATGAGCAAGTTACAAATTTCAATTCCGGTGAAATTCAGTGAGTTATTTGTCGCTAACAAACCAATAACGTACCAATGCCGCCAAAATTGATTAATTCATGCTCTCAAATCTACGATGTAATACATGTCCCGAAAATATCTTCTTAGAAAAAAAAAAACAGTCCAAGAACAATAATAAAACAGAAATATGCTTTCTGAAATGCTGCCCCTTGGGGAAAAATGGCCTTTTGAGTTTGGGTAATCATTCCCTAATCCAACCTAGGCTATGTTAATTATGAAGCATATAAAAAAATTCCACTGTTGAGTACATTTTTCAACATCAACCTAAACCTATACCCATGTGCTAAGTTTATTTACTTTTTTGATGCATCTGGTAACAACACTGAGATTAGCATCAAAGCACTCAAACAAGTGGGATAAAGCATCTAAAGTAAGGATTATTTGTTTATTACATGATAATTATGACCTTAGCTGCTAATGACACTAGCTATTGTTAACCAAGAGGCTATAAAGATACAGAATATTCCCTCATGACAAATAAAATTCCATATTGGACCGTTTTATAATTTTTATGATGTGTCAATTCTCTGCCAATTTCGGCTCGTGCTTTATCATGAGAGCTGCAGAAATCGGCCTCACTCGTGCTTGGGATTTGGGGTTTCGTAAGGTAATCCTTGAGTTGGATTCCCTTGCAGCAGTCATTTCCATCGAGGGGTTGCTTGTGGTTGACTCGAGACATGGACCCATCGTTCACCATATTCAACAACTGAGATGCCGCGAGTGGCAGGTTGTTGTGCTACCTACACTGTTATAGGGAGGCGAATAGAGTAGCCGACCTTTTTGCTCACTTTGGTCATAGCCGGGAGCTTGGAACTCATTTCCCTGTTTTATTTTCTCTGAATATTCGGAGTGCTTTGCTTAGCGGTTGTATGGGGGTCTCGTTCCTCAGAACAGTTTCTTACTAATTGATTAGGGCGCCTTTGCGTCCGTCTTTCTACCATAAAAAATTAATGATATTGAATATTCATACTGCTAATGACACTAGACAGAGCACAATTTTAATGTTAAGCAAGTGGTTAAAGATACAAAATATTCTTTTATGATAAATAAAATTTTATTAGTTATCTCTAAGAGCATTTTTTTTACGATGCTATGATGTGATGATTAGTAATAATTAATGTGATTTTTTTACGAGAGTTTAACACAAAACAATTGAAGGATAATTTTAAAATGCGCTCAATTAACAGAAACTGAACTTCCGGTTTTATAATTAGATGGACAAAATGATTTATTAATAGGAAAAATAGCATTTTGGCCCCTCAACTTTGTCTGCTTAACAGATAACCCCATATACTATAAATTGCTCTTTTTACCCCTCCTAGTTCGACCACTTCGCTGTTTGGGTCCTTCCATTCCAACTTTCGTCTTCGTAACATTAATTGATGCGCATTCGGTACACCATGTTAGCTCCAATAGTCATATATTAGCTTACTAAGTATTTTTTAAGTGGGAATATAATTATATATAATTAAATAGGATAAAATCGATGAACAAAATGTGTGATCTTAAAACCCTCATATTTCACAATACTCTTCATGATACCTCGCCAATTTACCTCTCTGGTCAACTCTTTCGTCTCCTACCTCCGATATCTCTCTCCGTCGGATGTGGATGCGTCCAAATTTAACGTTACGAAAACAAAAGTTAGAACGGGAGGACCCAAAGAGCAAAGTGGCCCAAGTAGGAGGGGTAGCTAAAGAACAATTTATAGTATAAGGGATTATATGTTAAGTTGGAAAAGTAGAGGGAGCTAACATGCTATTCCCTTATTAATAATACATTTTTATGTTATTTTTTTCCTTCATGGCTTCATTGAATCGAAGCAGGCACACGATAATTCTAGGTTTGGAGGTTGTAGTTCTCAATTGATGTAGTCCTACTGTTGAACATGTCGATCACTAAATGTTGAATCTTGTGGGTCAAGGCATAATTTGTGACATTGATAAACAGAGTAGCTTCGTTTCGTTTCGTATCGTACCAAAATAATAGTTGGAATCTGGAAGACTGCTTAGTCGCCAGGATCGGGACAGTACAGAGGTTTGAACTGCGAAATCGGTGTCGAGAAAACGAGACGATGTGGTGAATGATGGAATCTGGAAGACTGCTTAACCTGTCAATTGCAGTTGGACTCTGTAATGTGATGTTAGCTGTGTTCAGTTTTTGGGAATCTTATGTTGGAATTATTTGATTCCATGATATAAGTCACATGTTGTATGTGATTTGTTTGGTTAGATGATTTAGGTTATTAATATTAATTTATAGCAACACTTAAACTAGTGAGGGCTTGAATGGTAAAATATATTAATAAACTAAAGTTTTAAAATTTAAAATTTTGAATTTTCAGATACAATTTTTGTGGTTTGAAAATTCGGTTAGATTTGAATTCCAAATGTACCAATTCTTGGTCCAATTTTTAACCGATTTTGGGCTGAGTTTTGGGTCATGGGCTGATTTTTTAAAACAAAATCAGGCCCAATAGCCTTAAATTGGACGGCTGACTATGTAAGAATGAAAGGTTGTGTTGATTCATGGGTGAACCAACATAACTTCTTCCCCCTCACATCCTTCCATGGACTATAAAAGGAGGACTTCTCCTCCTCACTTGAAGAACACACCAAATTACACAACTCCAACTCCTCTCAAAGGTTCTTCATTTTCATAATCCTTGAAATTGAAGGGTTAGTAGTTTTATTCCCATAAGGAAATTCCTTGGTTAGGAAAGAGTTCGTTTACCACTCTACTAAAATCCGAGTCACAACTTGGTTCGAGTTGATTACAAGTCAAAGCCTCTACTTTTCGACTAGAGTGTCGTAGGAGAGCGAATTCCAAGATTGAAGGGATTTAAGTGATCATATGATTCATTTCCAATTTGGGTACACGAACTCACGTTGTGTATTGTCAATAAGAATTCATACTCAGAAAAGTCCTCACTTTCTTTCCGTACTTGGTAAATTGAATCGAATGGATCTCCACAATAGCAACTTCCTAAAATGCAAGAACTTTGGGTGAAAGAGGGAAATTGTTACGTTTTAAGCAGTCTACCATCCAAATGAAAACAAAATTTACTTCCAATTATAGTCATTTGCAGGCAACCAAAACGCGGAGGTGGGCTGGGCTGCATGCTGCCGACCGAAAATGAACGAATGGGCGGATGGAACGGACAGAGAAGAGTAATCACCATCATCTTCAAGGATCGCCATTTTATCCCCACCGACTCTAACACCATCCTTGAGGGGAGGCTTGTTGCCGGAAAAGGAGATGCAATCAATCGGAACTTGAAAGTGCAGCGAAACTGGAAGAGAATCATAACCGCTTCAGAGAAAAAGGAACCAAGCTGATTATTTTGTTCTAATCACACTCGTGAAGACGCTGAATAAATCAATGACTTCTCCCAGCCCATTTAGAGAGCAAGTATGGACCGAGGCTGGGCCATCCTTGGACCATATCCATATACGTTGCATGAATAGCCCATGTAGGAGAAAGTTTATTTTCTTGAGTGGGTGAGCCAATGTGAAGGCTGAAGCCCAATTATAAGCCTAGTGCACCATTGAAAGGAAAATAATTAATAAATAAAGTACATACATATAGGGTTATTTTGGTATTTTATAATAAATGTATGATTTTCAAATACATGTAACCAAAATTATTTATTTGTTAAGTCGGTCAAGTTAAAATTGAGATATTCTTTAAAAAAACTCAAATAATTTCACCTATTAGGTGAGATTTCAAATGCACGACGTATGAGAGAATTAGACAATGGATGGGAAAAGTTGGGATAATGTTGGTTAGAAGTTCAAGTATGTACAATTACGTTTAGTATTCATATTTTATATACAAAAAAAAAAAAAAAAAAATAGTGAAAGACAGTGTGTCTCACTATTTTGTTTGGGAACGAGAAATTCCTAGAACACACAAAATATAAGCAATTAAAATCTTTTTTTTTATTATTATATTATTTATTTTTACTTTTTATTTTTATTTTCGAAAAAAAAAATCTTTTTATTTTTTAAACACAATAACTCAACACCATTTATCACAAAACAAACAAAAATAAATCTTATAAAACATAATTTTCCAAAAACACAACACTATTTTAGCTATAACAAATGACCCCATAACCAAAAAAAAAAATGTATTGTAGACAATACATATAATATTCTTTAAAATCACTCAACTGAATCACAATTACCAAATGACTTGATAGCCCTTTAGCTAAACGGCTAAGAGCTTAAACTCATAATTTAGATGTCTTTTTTTTATAAAAATCATCAAAATATAAGACATGTTGACACCCAACAAAAATACACTAAACTAGGAAGAGAATTACGGTTTGGAATGTAATTATCAAATTATATGAATCTAAAATATTAGTATAGTGATTGGTAGGGCTGTTAACGAACAGAGCCGCTCGGGATTCGCTCGGTGTTCGGCTCGGAAAAAATACGTTCGTGACTCGATTCGGTTCGAAACGAACATGTTCGCAAACAGGTTCGTTTATAAACGAGCCGAATCCGAGCCAAGTGGTGTTCGGCTCGGCTTGTTCGCGAACATGTTCGGTTCGGAAGCTCGACGAGCCTTGTTCGCGAACAGGCTCGTTTATTATTCGCGAACAGTTCGTTTAATGATATTCGCGAACATGTTCGTGTAACAGTTCGTGAACTGGTTCATTTATAGGCTCGTGAAAAAGCTCGTTAATTATATTCACGAACATGTTCGATAAGAGTTCGCGAACAAGCTCGTTAGTAACATTCGTGAACATGTTCGATAAGAGTTCGTGAAGTGATTCGTTTATATAGGTTTGTGAACAAGACTGTACGTATATATGTTCATGATTCATGAACGCATTGATAGAATTAAGGCTTTAACATATTTGTAATAATATCTTTTAACTACTACAAAGGTTAATCGAACGATTTACAATTTTACCACTAAATTTGGATTATGTGTAGAATAGAACTTTTTGTCGAGCAAGACAATTAGACGTGATCAATATATAGTTGGGCTTTTGGTTTGTTGATATATTTAAATTATCTATTGCATATTTGGCATGCTAATATATCATAAAGTTCAATGAATTAGGGTTCATATCAAATGATAGAGTTTAGTGAATTGAGTTTTACAATAATACGTTATATAGTATAATGAATTGGAGTTTGACAATAACATGTTATAGACTTAGTGTTATGAATTTAGTATTATGTAGATCTGAATTGACATTATATCTTACTAATTTTAGGGTTTAGGGTGTAGGGTTTAAAGCTTAGGGTTTAGGGTTTAGGATTTAGGATTATGTTGATATGAATTGACAATATCACAAAAATACGTTATATGGTATAGTGATATAGGGTTTGACAATAACATGTTATAGACATAGTGTATATGAACTTAGTATTATGTTGAATTGTTGATATGAATTGACATTACATCTTACTAGTTTAGGGTTTCGGGTTTCGGGTTTAGGGTTTAGGGTTTAGGATTACGTGGATATGAATTGACGTTATAACTTAATAATGTTGATTGTTAGGATGTAAATATTGATTTAGGGTCCATTAACATAGTTCATAACTTGTTAATCTATCAAACGTTTGACGTGTTATAAATTTTAGGGGTTGGTTACACAAATGGTCACTGACCTTTGGCCAAATAACCCGACACTCACCGTCCTTTAAAAAATTTCCCATCCATTACTGACCTTTGACCAATTATCCTAGAGGTCACTACCGTCTACGGACATCCAATTTTCCATCCATCCGCATACGTGACAATGCCATCTAAGCAGCCACATCATCTAAATTGCCACATCATCTAACCCAAACCCAAACCCATACACCCACCCCAATTACCAAACAAAAAACTATTTCCTCTTCCCTTCTCACTACAAAAAAAATGTTATTTGGCGTCGGTCATACACGCGTTTTAGCGTCGGTCATGACCGACGCCAAAATAAATAGCGTCGGTCGGCAAGACCGACGCCAGATTCGGTGACGCTATATTTTAGCGTCGGTCGTTTGGTCAACCGACGATAAAATAAAGCACGACCGACGCTAAAATATGGGTTGACCGAATGGGTGGCTGACCAACCCAATTTTTTTCGTTTTTTATTTTCAATTTTTATATTCATTTTTTATATTCAATTTTTATTTTCGTTTTTATTTTCGTTTTATATTTTCATTTTTCATTTTCGTTTTTCAATTTCAGGTAGATCTAGTTTTTTACATCCTCTACTCCGATTTGGATTTTTTTTGTCCTCAACTACTAGATCTAGACATAGATCTGGGTTAAATTGTAGATCGGAGGAGGAGGAGGAGACGTCGGACGGCAGACGGTGGATGGCGGCGGCGGCTGGGTGGAGGTCAGCTGGAAGGCTGTCGGCGGCGGCTGGGTGGAGGCTCGGTGGTCCGACGTCGGCGGTCCAAGCTCTGCCGGCGGTAGGTGAAAGTGGTGGGGGGGAGCGGTGTCGTGTTGGGTGGGAGAGGAGTTGGGAGGTTTTTTTGGGTGGGAGAGGAGAGGAGAGGAGTTGGGTGGGAGAGGAGTTGGGTGGGAGAGGAGTTGAGAGGAGAGGATTGAGAGAGGTGAGAATGTGAGATTAGGGTTAGGATGTGGGTTTAAATACTGACGTGTTTTAGCGTCGGTCAATGACCGACGCTAAAACGCGCGTCAACCGACGCTATATAGACGCGTTTTAGCGTCGGTCACAACCGACGCTAAAGTGTTTATGTTGACCGACGCTGATCTAACCGTCTGGTTAACCAAAAAATTGAACCAAGGAAGGCATATAGCGTCGGTTGCCACGCTAATTTTAGCGTCGGTCGACCATCAACCGACGCTAAAAACGAGAAGTCAACTACTTAGCGTCGGTCGTTGACCGACCGACGCTAAATTGCTACGTTTCAACCGACGCCAAACAGCTGTTTTTTTGTAGTGTCTCTTTCCTCTTCCTTCCTATTTATTGATATGAATTGACATTATAACTTAGGGTTCAGGGTTTAAGATTATGTTGATATGAATTGTCGCTATAAAGTATAGTAAGTTTTTTTAAAAAATAAAAAATTTAGTAAGTTTATGGGTTCATTAATTATAATTTAGATTAGACTTTTATATTTAAAATATAATTTTTTGTGAGTCTATGAGTTTATTAATTATAAATTAGAATTAAAAAATAAATAAATAAGATCATACATTATTAATTATGGAAAATTTGAAAATATAAAATATATATATATAAAAAATAGAATTAGGACATGAAACTAGCCGAACTATAAAAGAGCTTTTTTTTTAAACGAGCTCGAATTAGCACATGAAACGGGTCGGCTCGTTTAAAGGTTCGTTTATGAATTTTAACGAACGAACTCGAATCGAGCTCGAGCTCTAGCTCGTTTCAAGGTTCGTTTACTGACTTTAACGAACGAGCTCGAGCCGAGCCCGAATCGAGCAAATTCTAAACGAACCGAACTTGAACCCAATTATCGAAGCTCGATTCGAATCCGAGCCGAGCTCGAGCCGAGCAAAAATTAAACGAGCCGAACTCGAACAGGGGGAAGTTCGGCTCGATTCGGCTCGTTTGCAGCCCTAGTGATTGGATAGTAAATTAAAGGCCAAAACCAAATTTGTAGCCAAACCTTTCCGAGAAATGTCAAACATAGCCAAAGCTATCCGAAACCCCAAAAATGGCAATGTTTTAATTTCCGTTAACTTTTCAGTCCAAGTTAACGGAAATTCAAATCCTAAATCTGACTTGTCGAGTGATGTGGCTATTATTTGCTCTGTAAGCATTTATTTGCTACATATTACAAATAAACATAACAAATTAATTTAATTTGCTCCTTCTACCTGGAATCTCTTTCATCTACCGCCGCTGCCGTTCCGAACCCACCCACCGTGCAGCTCTGAAACCACTCACCACCACCTTACCTTCGAACAGAGGGAGAAAGAGGCATAATTTCATCAGAGCATAATGAAGTCAGAGATCCGGTTCGCGAAGGGCGAGCCAAATCGATTAATATATTATCACTATGTGGAGATCCACCCTCTGCTTCAAACTCGAAGAATCAGAAGCATCGGAGCTCCGCCTCCGCGGTTTCTAGATCTGCTTCGAAAGATTCAGTCGACGGCCAACCGAATTCCCGATTTCAATTTTCACACAGCGTCGGAGTCGGAGGCGGACTGGAAGGCGGCGGAGACGGTCGACAATGGATGATGGTATCTCTAGATGGCGGCCGACGACCGGAACGAGTTAGAGAAATGGGAGGAAGAGGGAGGCGTCGGATTTTAGGTCAGTGGGAAGAAGAGGGAACTGGAGCGATGTAGGGCGGCGGCGGATTCTCCGCTCTTCAGATCCGCCGCTGCGTGGTTTCGTAGGGGGTTGGATGGTGAGTGGGTTCGGTGCTGAGCGGCGGTGGGTGGGTTTGGCGGTTCAGTGGTGAGTGGGATTGGGGGGCGGCGGTGGTTGGTGGATAGGTGGAGAGACGGCGGTGGTCGGTGGGTGGAGAGACTGTGGCGGTGGCTGGAACGATGGCGGTCGTGGGTGTGATGGCGGGGGCTGTGAGTGTGGAAGAAGAAGAATTTGTAAATTATTTATTTATTTATTTATTTATTTTTAAATAATGACATGCATATGATGTGGCATCTAGTTGATCAGTCAAATGAATGCCACGTCAGTTCCGTTTGCATCGTCACTAACGGTGTTAAAATTTTAATGGATGTTGGCTACATTTGTCATAAAAATTAAATGTTTGGTCTAAACAGTGTTACACGAATAGTTTTGACTATGTTTAACATTATCTGTAAACGTTTGATTACAAATTTGTTTTTGGCCTAAATTAAAATGTAGCAGAAAAAAGAATAAGGAATATGCCGACAAGGAGGGAGAGAGTGACACGTGTCCCCAACCAAAGGGAGCCAGCAGCAGGGTCATTATCTAAACGCGTCTTCTCTCTCTATCCTTTTAGCTTAGTTTGGTTTTATTATACATCATTTCCCTTAGCAACTAAGAAAGTTAGAAAGCACCAAAGAAGCGTCACAAAGCACGTGTGAACCCAACGACTCCATTTCTCTCTAGAACGAACCTTGACAAAATACATTAATTAAAATATAAAAAAAAAAAAAAGAATAATGAAGGGAAGTGTTCAACTCTTTGAATTAATTGTATGGTAGGCTTTAGGCCATATGGTTCGGTTGGTTTCTGGCCATTTGGGTTCACAGCTTAAATGTGATAACACATTGTCTCCCGACTACCTAGCAAAACATATTTGGATGTATATGCAATTTTCAATCAAATTCATTCATTGACCGAATTGACGAAAAAACACATATAAGTCTAAGCCAATGACCACAACCAATTTTGAATCACTAGAAGTAATTATGGTCAATCAATTTGATTAATCACAAATTCAATCAGACCAAATAACCTTGAGCCGTCCCCAACCCTAACCACAACTATATAATAAAAAAAAAAACAGAGGTACAATGGGATTTACAGCTTTTATAGAACGAATATTCTGTTACCACCCCCATTACCTTCACTTCATAGGCTGGAGTTTGCAATATTTCTTTAATTTCGGAGAGGGCAATAGAGTATGCATTGTCGACTTAGATTAAAACCGGGTGATTCATTTGGGTGGTTTGTGGTCTAAATCCTTGTGTTAAATATTTAGCCGAAATCATCTATTTAGCTGAAAATTTGGGGAATTGGAGATTTCGAGATGGCCTCAAAAATTTTAGGAAGCTTTCTGAAATCTTTTATAAAACTAGTGATTTTGGGGGGGATTTGATGAGTTATGTTATAGTTTTACATAAATGCCCCAAATCTCTAACTATTTGAAATCTCTAGAGAAATTCGTTGAAATCAGATCACGACTCTGGATAAGTTGACACACTGTGACTGAGCTGTTAGACAGAGGATTGGTTGACCTAACAAGGGGTTCGATATGTAGGATTGATTAGATAAGAGATAGTTGAGCTTCTTCTCATTAGGTGCATTGAAATTCCCTTTGGCGGTTCCTTGCAAGACGTACATAAATATGGAGGGATAAAAATATTGGGTTGCTGACAAATGTGTGGCTATATGACCTTAGATATGATGAGTAGGTATCATGTCATGTCCCTTTAACGATGAAGTCACTGAATTGACACCTATTATCGGGATCCGAGTCAGATTGTCAATTATCGTCGACTCACTCGTGAGGTCTTGTCTAGAAATTTAGTGGACTAAGACAAAAATTAATTTGAATGCATTAGTGTGGTGAAAAATAGTATAACTTTCATTGATGGGTCATGAGCCATAGGCCCAAGGACCCTTAGGCGGATGGCTCATCCGCCCTTACCACCACCTAACCTAACAGTGCATGTGAAGACCTCTAAGTAGGGCTGGAAATTGGTTAGTGGCTACTTATTATAACCACTAACCAAACCATGCTTTGTGATTTTGGTTGATCACTCATCATAAGAGTGGTTAGTGGTGCGGTACCAATAACCACTAACCGAACTTTGCGGTTTTGGGGTAACCACTAATCACATGACTGGTTAGTGGTACAGTTTGTGGTTTTTATTTTAAAAAATGTGGTTAGTGGTTAACCACAAAATCAACATGGTTAACCGCACAACTCAACCCACCTAAAAACATGCTCTAAGTCTTAACTAGCAATATCCCGATTACTTGAACTAATTCAACCTACAAGAGTTTGTTAATTATAAAGGAGTTAACCTACATCCAGTATCTACATGTTTGATTACCTTGAACCACACATGAAATCTTGATAATCAACCGAATGTATCGAAAGCTCATGACTTAGAGATTCCAACTCTAATATGATCAATAGAATTTAAAAACTAAGTTTCATGACTTACATAACTCGTCTAGATTCTTAGTTGTCTTCATTAGGGTTGTAAACTTTGAATTTTTAACTTGATACTGACGATTTTAAGTAAAAGTAAATTGCACATATTGGTTACGTGGGTAACCACCCGCACCACATAACCGCAAAAATATGTGGTGTGGTTTTTGTTAGCCACTTTCGTCAAAATGTTGTAGGATTTTAGCCGCAATAATTGGTGTGGTTTACCGCAACCGCACCGATTTTGACCCCTACCTCTAAGCTCAGTTCACCTCAACAAGTTGGCGCTCACCCCGTCACATGTTACCCATCACTAGCTTGTCACTCCAGCATGGTCCGCAGACATGACAACGTCTTATCGGGACATTTTCCTCAACATGCCCTAACACCAACCACCCACATGCGACGCGACTAGGTCTGCACCTGACGTCCCATATTGCACCACACGTAAACACCACTCAGAAGTCGAAATGTAGGGCTCTATAAATACCAAGTTGCCCACTCAGCAAAGGACACAACACATTTACCAGACCAAAAGTCTGAGACTACACGCCCTCACGTTGAATGCTAAAGGCCTTGGTCACACGTCCTCTGACATATCACAATACTTATAGGGGTCGTTTGTTTCGGAGTGGAAACAAGAGAGTTTTGTTGAAACACTGGTTTTGACAAATGACCTGTTTGTTTGGCCCAAAAGCTGCCCAGCGTTTGTAATTCAATTTCCCATTTGGCTCCTTTTTCCTCTGTAGGCTGTATTCTCAAAATTTTACGTCCCCCCAAAAATTGTGAGAAGTGCTGAGTTTTAATGGGCCCACTCACTCCTCATTTTCTCTGGCTGACCATTGTACCCTCATTATCTCTCCACCATTACCACTACGAGCTTGCACTTCTTCTCCCTCTTTCTCCGACATCTACACACCTCCATCGAATTGACCAGCCGGTATCAATCAACCCAGGCTAAATCCAGCAAGAAGCTTATAGCTCATCGCCGGCTGGTAAGCATCGTCCGTTCGACGCTCACTCGTTGACGAGTTCGATTCAGAAATTACTCGACGGCATATATAACTCTCGATTCTGCAGGCCGCAGTCCCCGACACCAAGAAGAAGAACAAGGACTATGTGACTGAATCTAATCTCTCTTTTATAGACTGCTGCATCTGAATAGCCTTTTGGCCACAGCTTTGGTTACTTTACTCCAGTCCATCAAACAGCTTGAATATTCTGTCTCTCCTTCTCTGCAATTTTATTTAGACTCTCAAACATTGTTGTGTTCTTATTAATTGGTTATATTGAGATTGATGAGATTGTTCAACTGGTGATAGACTGAAAAAGAGAAGAGCAAGCGGTTATTGAACTTAAAAATGCTCAGAAGGCTGCTGATGAGGCCAATGGGAAGCTGCAAGAGGCACTGGTTGCTCAAAAGTCGGACCTTTTTTCACTACAACATAACCTGGCTACGGAGGCAGATTCACGGAGGCACATAGAGTATTTGTCTCTAAATATACTTTTAAAGAACAAATACTATATATGCCTCTATAGATGCAAATATCTGCCTCTAATTGTATTTTATTTATTTATTATAAGTTTAATAAGTATTATTTCATAATTTTAGAGGCAGATAATTTATAAATGCCTCTATAAGTTATACAGAAAATTCTTTTAGAGGCAGATAATTTATAACTGCCTCTATAAGTTACACAAAAAATTTCTTTAGAGGCAGATAATTTATAACTACCTCTATAAGTTACATAGAAAATTTCTTTAGAGGCAGATAATTTATAACTGCCTCTATAAGTTATAAAAAAAATTCATTTAGAGACAGATAATTTATAACTGGCTCTATATGTTATACGAAAAATTCCTTTGATTTAGAGGTAGATAATTTAGAACCGGCTGTATAGGTTGTATGATTAAAATATTTAGAGCTATATAATTTACATTTGTCTCTATATGTTGTATGATTAAAATTTGCAGTGGTAGATAACTTGTAAACTATATGTTTTTTGTATAGATAAAATATATATATTTTTAAAAAGGTGAAATATATATATATATATATTATATTATATATATATTATAATATATTTATATATAAAAATAAAATAACATTGATGATTTTATTTTCTAATAATGATTATAAGGAGAAAATTACGTTTTTCAATTTTAATTCCTTTCTTGGCATAGTTTCTGCATATCGTTGAGTTTTGTGATTCATATTTAAAAACAACGTAAAAATATCAGTAAGTGCTCCTGAACCAAGTGGTAAGAACTAAGAACTTAGCACATATCCTTCAACCACCCGGGTTCAAACCTCGTAGATAGCAAAAAAGTAGAAAATGATGTATGTAAATAGAGAGAGAGTCTAATAAAGGAAAATATCTTGGTAATAATAAATTCTTTTTAAAAGCATATATAAATTCTTTTTAAAAGCATATATAATTCTTTTTAAAAGCATATATAATTCTTTTAAAAGCATATATAAATTCTTTTAAAAGCATATATAAATTCTTTTAAAAGCATTTATATGTGCCTCTAAAAAAATTATCAGCAACAAAAATAAGTGCCTCTAAAAGGTGGCTAAGATGACAGAATAATAGTTGTTTAAAGTAGTAATTACTAACAATTATATCTGCCACTAATTCTTTCATTAGTGACAGATAACATGTGCCACCGTATTTGCCTCTAAAGACCTTTAGCGACAGGAGCATTGGTGGCACTTAAGTTATCTGCCTCTAAAACTCTATAGAGGCAGAAAAATGACTTTTAGAGGCAAATATGATGTGCCTCCGTAGCCAAGTTTTGTTGTAGTGTTTCCACAAAGAAAGAGGTGGGCAATGACAGGGATAAGGGCATATATGACTTTTTGACCAAACCACCTTTTTTATATTTTAATAATCTCACAAACCCTGGACATATATTCTTGCAACCAAACAAGGCATTTCCACTTTACATAACTAAACCACAAATACCAATTTCACTGTGTTTTCAATTTCTCATTCCCCTTTTCCACTTCCACTAAACCAAACGACCCCATATATTATTTGCTCATATATAAGTGCATTCTATCTCTTTAAACCTTTAGCTGAACCTTTTATTGATCCAACAGGTTGTTTGAGTGTATCATGCCTCATCAGGAAGGACTCTCTTTTTCTTCTCCAACACGAATATGCTTGTTGTTGCATCACACGATTATATCTCCACATTTTCTTCTTGGATTTTCTTTTTATCTTTTTATGATGATATCTTTGTGCTTTTCTCTTAATTTTATCCGCCAAGTTCGAAAATTTAACCTTTCCTGTAAAACTGTAAATTATATTCTCAGGGGAAAATAGCAGTTTCCCGCTTTACTTTGTCAACTTAACAAATAGCCCCTATACACTAAATTTCTCTTTTTACCTTTTCTACTTTGACTACTTTCTCGTTTGAGTCATTCCGTTCGAATTTTTATCTTCGTAATGTTAAATCTGGACACATCAACACCCGACGGAGAGAGATATCGAAGGTAGGAGACGAAGAGTTGGTAAGGGAGGTAAATTGGGGAGATATCATGAAGAGTATGATGAAATACAAAGGATTTTGGAATCACAAATTTTGTTCGTCGATTTTATCCTATTTAATTAGAAAACACTATTCTCACTTAGAAAACACTTAGTAAGCTAATACATGACTATTGGAGCTAACAAGGTGTACCGAATGCATATCAATCAACGTTACGAAGACGAAAGTTGAAATGGAAGGACCCAAAAAACAAAGTGGACAAGTGGTCAAAGTAGAATGGGATAAAAAGAATAATTTATAGTATAGGGGGCTATTTTTTAAGTTGTCAAAATAGAGGGGGCCAAAATGCTATTTTCCTTAATGGGCAGGAAATATCTAGAGAAAGAACAAGTCACCCGACCAATGACTGATTCCAAACTCAGCTACACAACTTCTCGTAGCTGCCACGTTTCACCACGCGGGTCCCACTTTCCTTCTCCCACGTCTATCTCCCGTCATCATTAATCCCTTCCCTTAATCTTGATTAACTTTAATTAACCCCTCCCATTAATTTTAATTAACCCCTCCCCCTCAGTAAAAAACCTCACCTTTGACAAATCCACACGCAACGCAAAAGCGATAAAGAAATTTAAACAACCAAATTCCAAATTAAAATTAAAAATTAAAAATTAAAAATTAAATCAAAATCAATCCCTCAAACCCTTTCACTTTCCAGGAAATTTCCAGTTGGCTTTATAACCCTAATCTCTCTGCTTTCCTTCCATTACTCCATTTTCTATTTCCAATCTTCATCACCAATTACTCCAATTCCAATTCTCAGAACTGGTTTCCAATTTCATCCGATTCATTCAGAGAAATTCAGCGATGGAGAACAACAATCAGCAGTCGTTCTACCAGTTCAGCGACCAGCTTCGGCTGCAGAACTCCAACTTAGCTAACCTTTCTCTCAACGACTCCATCTGGAGCAACACCAACAACAACCCGTACGGGTCCTCCAAGCGACCCGACGAGCGCCGCAACTTCGACATCCGTGTCGGAGCGGAGCTCAACTCGCCGGCAGCTGTGAACTTAAACAAGCCCAAAATGGGATCCGATTGGAACGGGTTCAACGACGGGTGGAAGGTCGGAGTCGGGTCACCCGCCGGGTCAATGATCAACAACATCAACATCAACAACAGTTTCCCTGGCCTGTTGAACAACAGCAATAGTTCGTCCGTGATGGGCGGATCCCACCAGATGAACGGCGGGTTCAACAAGGGAATCTACTCGAAAGGTGGGCTGAACAGCGGCGGCTTCAATTTTAATGTGAACCCTAGGGTCGGGAAGAACGGGAAGGGAATCGACGACGACCATCAGTTTGGTAAAGTGGGGAAGAAGAACGGCGGAGGGAAGAAAAGCAACGACGGTAACGATAACGGGAAAGAAGGGAAAGACGGGAAGCAGAATGGAGTTGATAAGAGGTTCAAGACGCTTCCGGCGACTGAGGCTCTGCCGAGGAACGAGACGATCGGAGGGTATATCTTTGTCTGTAACAACGATACCATGGCTGAGAATCTCAGGAGGCAGCTGTTTGGTAAGTCATTAGTCATCGCTCTTTTCATTTTCTGCTGAAACTGTGGATCGATTGAAAATTGAATTCGAGCTGACTAGATGATCTTGTTGCAGGTTTGCCGCCGAGGTATAGGGATTCAGTCAGGGCGATCACTCCAGGGTTGCCGCTTTTTCTGTACAACTACTCCACCCACCAGCTCCATGGAGTCTTCGAGGTATGCTTTTTATTTTCCTCCTGAATTTATGAACTTACTGTAGAATCCTGTGATTGAGAGATTAGATAAAGCTCTGTTCTTTTGGAATCAATGTCTGTCAATGATATGATTAAGCAAACACTGAGAACTGAGAATTAGGCTGCTACTTGAGCTTTTGAACACTAGATTCAGTTAGCTTAGACATGGATTGGGTATGATAACTGAGAGAGTTTGGTATACGTTGATTGAGTGTGATCTGAATTTCGACTGATGCAGGCAGCAAGTTTCGGAGGGACGAACATCGATCCAACAGCGTGGGAGGACAAGAAATGCGCAGGGGAATCGAGGTTCCCTGCTCAGGTTAAAGTGGTGACCAGGAAAATATGCGAGCCACTGGAAGAGGATTCATTCAGGCCGATCCTTCATCACTACGATGGCCCTAAGTTCCGCCTGGAGCTTAATGTGCCCGAGGTAAACATCATATCAAAAGTCCCTAAATACAACGAATTACTTGAATTCATTTGGTTACCCTATATGATTCTGAACACACTGTTGAATAACGCTGTGTATGGTGATTTGGGTTTGCAGGCACTGTCACTGTTGGACATATTCGATGATCAGAAGGCTTGAGAAAGCCAGAGAGTCGTAAGACAAATACTGCACAGTTGTTCACCAAATACAGAAACTGAAACGAAGGCTTTGAAAGCCAGAGGAAGAGATTAGAAGATTAGTCTTTTACATGTATGAGATCGTGAAGATGTCAAGTATAGGATATGAAGAGGGAAAGAAGAATGGAAGAAGAAGAAGAACAAAGCAGCTTGGTTTTCTTTGATCTGGTAGAATAGGAAGGAGTGATTTGAATATCATACATTAAAAAGTTATATGTATACTCAAAAGTTTACATATGTAGTGAAGCCTTTAGATTCCATCATGTAAAATATTTTGTGGTTCCACAGGCTCCCATATTTGTAATGATGATCCTTATCTTGCGTTCTTGCCATATGAGTGTTTTGTGAAGTTGTATCGTAATATGGTTCGGTCACCAAGTGACACACTCAACTCTCGAGCTATGCTAGTTCAAGTTCTGGTACGGTTTTCTCGTAACAAGTCAGTTATGTTATGTTATGTTATGTTATCGGGTTGTTTCTATCCTCTTTCTCGAGAGAGAGGTCAACCATGATGCCTCGTGGTTCTAGACGTTCGACGAGTTAACAAGTTATCTACCTCTCATAACAATAGTCGAGGAGTGATTTGGGGGGTTGTTGATGGACAGATATAGACCATGGAAAATGAGGGTAGAAGAAAAGGGAGTTTGCCAAATTCAACTTTCATGTGGTGGCATTATTAAAGAAATGGTCAAAAAGTGGTGCCAAAATTTGGTTGACTTTTGAATTCCTAACCCAATTCTTAAGCCACAAGAGACTCCTTCAAAGTCATCAAAGTTGTATCAATTTTTGGTGTTGTTGGTTTTGTCCTTCTATCTAGATGAAATTTATTTGATTTTTGTTTATAGGAACATAGTTTACATTCGATCGTTTGTAATTATGTATATGCGCTCTGGATGAGGAGATTGTGGAGTTGTTTGATACGTGATTTGTCTGGAAAAAATGTAACTGAAGAAAGCATGTGACTAGAAGATGAGGTTTTAGTATTAGGTGTTATGAGACAACATTATTTGGGTAAGATAATATTGAGTAGTGAGTAAGAAATGGTTTATTGAAAAAATAACTTAAAATGATGTTTAGCTCTAAGAAATGGTCAATAACATGCTTTTGAACAACACATTCTTCAACAACATGTTATTCCCAAAACTCGAGTAGATATCACCATACAAGACAACCTCTCTAAAATTTTCATTTGATTCAAGTCTTTTAACGTTGATTAATACGAAATGAAACCAACATATGGTAAACATTAAGAGACAAACATGAAGGTGAGCCGTTCTAAAAGGATTTCAGATTTTTGTATGACTTGGATTTGAAATTCAGATGGTCTCGAATAATGGGATTAGTTATAAAATTGTGTGTTTTAGCAACTCAACCAAGTTTGATTCTAATTCCTTGTTTGGATTTTCTATTCGTAACTAACCACCGAGAATTTAAACGGAATCATAGTAAATGGAAATGACTAAATTTTAGTGTTTTCGAAAGTAGATCGATTCTAATTGATACTTAAGGCGCTTAGCAAAGTTATTTCAAACATGACAGAATCACCTACATAGGCACACTAATTAAGATCATGGGTTATATGTGTTGCCTCTCTAATCTTATAACTAGGAATTCAAAATCACTCTCTTCCCAACTAACAACCCACCAAAATGTTGAATGTTTACCTAATTACTCAAAACAACCACTCCCCACCCACCCTTCCAATCCAATCCAATCCATTAGTTTTCCCTTAATTTAATGATGCCTTCTCTTACATATTACCTTCATGTCCTTTAGTCAAGAATGGTTTCATTTCCTCCACAAGTTTCTTGCAACTTAGCTATCATGGTGTGCAATATGATTTCTTATAATAGGAAAGATGTTGTTGTTCCCCCCTTAGACTTTGTGGCTAGCTCTTGGTGGACAACTATTCAACTTATTTCGATTTTGTTCTACAAGGTTATTATGGTACATATGGTGCTGAGTTAAAACTATTAGCGGAGTAGATCTTGGGCCCGATACATAGAATACAATGGGCCAAACATACTTTTTGCACCAACTATATTTAGCTATTTGGGTCTAGAGGACCCTGGGCCCGAGCCCAGGGTGGTCTCCCCCTAGCTCCGCCAATGGTTAAAACCTTAATTATCACACTTTCTAAAACAATACAATGATTAAATCATATAAAAGGGATGGATTCAGTGATAATCAAAGTAGAACAACTCATTGCTCACCGCAGACACTCATTAGGTAAATTATTGTCACATAACTAGTTTTAGTTTAACGGTTGCAAAACTATTACATCAAGGTGAATATATAACGATGTTAATGAATAACATAAAACACATACTGAATTCTTTGTAAACAACTTAAATTATTAAAATGCAGTGATTCATGACATGATATCATAGTCTTCTATGACAGAGAGATCTTGGATCCCAATTCATTACACAAAACTTATAAAAATTGTACAAATTCCATATTACATCAAAATCTTTCGTTTGAAAATAGGCGTATTAATAAATAATATAAAACTAATATTATGCAATCTGAATTAGCCTTTTTTTTTTTTTGACGTAGATAGCTCCGAGAGGTGCAATCTGAATTAGTTGAAATGTATAGATTAGTGGATTCTAAGACATGCCGACATGGAATCTCACTAGTTGGAAAGCAACAAAAGACGTGCTCTTCATTCATAAGAGGGGATTGTTTTTTTGCTATAAGGTACAAGTTAAAAAGATAATTAAAGTAAAGTCCCCCCACCTTATTGTTAATTATTAAATCCCCTTTGAGACAAAAGCAAAAGTGATGTTGACTCGATTGATATATGTTGATGTTGGCATTTTGAGACCCACTATACCGACAAACCTACCACCCTTTTATTTCCTTATTACACTATACACCAAATACTATCAAACTTTAATTATTATTACATGTATTGTTCCTTTTTCAGTTGATCTCGAGGAAGTCTAAGTGTAACATGTGGTTTATTGTTTATTTTGGTCATAAATCTTTAGGATTTGTAACGAACTGATTCTAAATTTTTGGTTTGTAATCTAGTGGTCATTAACTTATAGGTGTAAGGGTGGTAACAATTTGGTAAATCCGTTAACTTTCCATCCAATTTTTTCATTAAGTGTTGATATCAGCATGCCATCTCATTCATTTTTTCCACCTCACTCCTTGCCACATCACCTAATCAACCCCTAATTTAACCTAACTAATCAATTCAATCTAACCTTACTCAACCCAAATCAACCAACCAAAATCCACTACTCAACCATCTAATTCCAACTACAATATGTTCATCTTCCCCTCCCCATGCTCCTCCTTCCATCTGAAATCGATTTCAGCTACCTCAACCGTCCAATCCCATAAAATCAACTCCCGGAAGATCAGAACTTCGCAGTATGTCGCCTGAATGAAATGTTTGTATACAAAAGGTAAATGGCAAGGCAATTACTAATATGAGGACCCCATAAGTGTCCTTATATAAGGACACCAATCTACACCGTTAATTTATTTAATACAAATCCAATGGTTAATGTGAAATGGGTATTAGGGTAAATTGCTTAATTGATACTGCTTTTTTTAATTCCAGTTTTGGTTCCACTTTAATTAATTACCCTCATTTTCCCCTTTTGCTTATACCTGATTCCCGTAGTTAGATTAGGATCATCATCCAACGGTCCTCACAATAGTAGATCCCAAATGGCAAACATAAGGGACTTAGGGCTAATTACCAACAAATTTCATTATAGGTTGTGTTTTCCAAGTGTCTTGAGCCGCCAAAAAAGCCCAAAATAACTAGTTACAACATTTAGGCCCATAATTTTGGTTAAGGTCCAACCAAAAGCCCAAAAAAACAGGCCGGTTCCTTGTCGCACGCTCTCTCCACACGTGCACAACTCAGTAATACCCCGAGGTGAGTCTACTGTTTGACTCGTTGCCTAAGATTCCCTGAAACTGAAGCCATCAATTTTGTAGTGAACTCGTATCTCTTCATGTGCATTCCACAGATGAAGATGATGGGTATATTCCAAAACCTTAAAAAAAAATGAAAGAAAAACCCAAGTTGAGGGGGATAGCACACAAGTTTGAAACTGGAATCACTGTCGTTTCCCTTGGGTTAGCACTTAGCACTGCATCCTCTGCCAATTCACCACACCCTCCAACGGTCTGCACTCACATGGCAACAGAACTCTGTCTCCGCAAATTACTGCTTTTGTCTCCTTCTCTCTATATATACTACAATCCCCCATTTCCAGCACTTCCAGATCACCAAAAAGGTTGTTTCATCTTTCAACTAACAGTCAATCACAATGGGGAATTGCAGTCCTAGAGGAATCGCCATCGCCACGCCCGCTGGGGATGATGTAGAAAGCTCGAATCTCATCCGGGTTCGGATGGAATCCGGCGAGATTGTCGAGTTCAAGTCTCCCAAGCTTGCTAGAGATGTTGTCAGTGAGTACCCTGGATTCAGCATTCACAGAGAAGCGCAAACTAAAGGGTTATCATCACCAGTTCCTCACTGTGAGTACTTGGTTGGCGGCCAGTTCTACTGCCTTCTTCCAATTCCTGCAAAGGTGGAAGCTTTACCTGAA
This sequence comes from Linum lewisii, assembly GCA_034768395.1. NCBI lineage: Eukaryota > Viridiplantae > Streptophyta > Magnoliopsida > Malpighiales > Linaceae > Linum > Linum lewisii. The sequence continues at coordinate 60,340,308 of CM068301.1, forward strand.
AATGACGCCGTTTCGAGCGTTGAAAAGGAGGAAAAGAGTGATGCGGCGGCTCTCCATGTGCTGCCGTCGCACAGAGAAGGGGTGTGGAAGGTGAAGCTTGTGATAGACACCAAGCGGCTGGGGGAGATTTGGTCGGAGCAAGAGAATGTGGAGGAGTTGATCGAGAGGATGAGGATGGCTGCTGCTGTGTCGGAGAGCTTGACTCCGCGGCGGAGCCGGGGTTCTTGGGGGTTGACTAGGAAGCCTGCTGCTGCTCTTTCTCACCTGCTTACTCTGCCCAACTGAAGGAGCAATTTTTGTCTGTTCTTTTCATTATCATCATTTTACAACACACTGTTGGTTGTTAAAGAATTAGCTGTTAGTAGGGGGGGCAATGTACATACATGGTTGGAACTCTGATCATTATGAAGAAAACACAGTTTCATTGCTTTTGATACATCTGCAAATTTCTCAACTGGCAATGCAAATTGCCGAAAATTTGAACCTGTCTTAGCTCGTTAGTCTCGAGAGTTACAACAATGGTGGATAAGTGTTGATATCAGCATGTGTTTAAGGTAAGAGTTAAGACATACAAGTTCTTAACTTACGAAATACAGATAGAAGTGCATCTGAAGAAAAAGCAGTGCTGTATCGTTTTCTGACACTCCGGATTACGTCCCAGTAGTGTTTGGAGGTCGGTCAACGATGGTGTCCATGCTATTGATGAGTGCCTCTTCGCTCGTTAGTAGTCCTGCATCTTCGTTACAGCTTCGTCTACGGCGTCTATGTTCTTCCTTAATACTTCCCACTGCTGATCCGTAAGACTTATACCTGGGAAAGATGGTACAATAAGAGTTGATGATCTCAATTCTCAAGTAACTAGCATTCATGAGATTCATCTAACTGAATAAGACAGATGATTGTAAGCAATTCAATTCGAATTAACAGAAAGAGATGATCATATTTTGACACGAATTACCAGGTTACGTTAGCGGAAATGTTCTAAGGCAGACTACTTCATGAAAACACAATCTACCGATAAGATACAGAAACATTATCATGACAACTTCTGCATCGTGCATCAATACTATGGAGCATCCTTAGCGATGGAAAAGGAAAGAGATTCCTTATCTACACTTATATATATTATCCAAAGGAAATTTGGTAGAAACTCTGCTCCTCTCAGATCGAAATGTTGGGCATTGGACTCACAGTAGAGCACTAAGTTCAGCATTTCCATCTAAAGAATGGTGATTTATAGTATTATACAATCTCCTCAGCTCTGTTTCCTACAGATAACAGCAAGGATGAACAATTGCTCAACACTCTATTCAATCATTCTCTAAGAATGGTTTCACCAGAGACAGCAACAACAGAAAACTACTAGAATACCTAACCAACCTCACTCATTTCAACTCATTCAAACACAAATTTTAGTGCTTTTCAATTAGAATACCATGACTAAGGAAGTTGCTGCTGTAACAACAGTAAGCTAGCTGAAGCACTCATCATTGAACATACCTTTGGAAGTTGGAAGTTCTTTCCCATCCTTACTGTAGAACTCCCTTATTGATACCAACTTCCTCCCCTTGAAGTTCTGAATAGTCACCCTCCTCTTGGGAGCCAACTGATACACATACATATCCATAAAACACAAACCAAAACCCTCAACAAACAATCTAATAGACGGAAACAAATATCCAGACTGAGCCCAAAAAGCTAATTAATTACCCTGCAAATGATAAGATCGCCGTCATTGTCGTACTCCTTCCCTCCAGCTTGTTGTCCTTCATCCCCCTCTTCTTCTTCTTCTGCTTCTTCCTTTTCCTCCTCCTTTTCAGCTGCTTCCTGTAGAAATTTGTTGACGACATGTCTGACGTAGGCCTTGTACTCTGGTTTGTTGAGGTCGAGGCCCAGCTCCTGGGACGCCCTCTTCCGAATCTGGGATTCCGTAGTGGCGGTCATGTCGGATTCTTGGATGATTTTGCGTACGCTTTTCTCGATATCGGTCTTCGTTTTGGAATCCATTTTTGTGTTTACTAATTGGGGAAATGGATTAGGGATTTGGAGGTGGGTTTCACGACTACTCTGCAAATTTTGCCGATTGGAGTAAACCGTAGGTCAGTGATGATGAATTGATACTGACTCATTCATTACCGTTTACCTTATCTTTGCCTTGGCCCAATTGGGTTTGTTTGCTTATTTACCCAAATGGTAGCCAAACCAACCGATTTCTTTTTTGGTTCAAACATATATTTGTGCAATAAGATGGGGGAAACTCACTAACTATTCGGTTATTACTTACTAGCGTATATACCACATATTACCTATGTTTATGTTGTCATCACCTACTACTGGATGTTGAGTTTCGCGTAACACGTCATTTATTTTTTAGCATGTTCGCCTGTATCTGTTAGTGTGAGTTGGCAAATATGTCATGTGTATCAATGGCCGCACATGAGGCATTGCCACATCATTATTTTAATTACAGAGCTCACCATGTGGATCAATGGCCGCACATGTGCGACAATTGATCCACGTGGGCATATTTGTCAGCTCACACTAACAGATACGAACATAAATGCTGAAAAATAGACGGCGTGTTACGTGGAACTCAACATCCAGTAAGTGATGACCGCAAAAACATAGGCAATATATGGTATATACGTGAGTAATAACCGAATAGTTAGTGACATGTGAGGTTTTTTTTTTTGCCGAGATAAGATAATGAGTTAATGTTTGATACCAATTTGATCTATAAAACAATTTATTGGGTTGATATTATTGAATCATGAAAATCTAAAAAACCGCTTTGAGTTTTTTGGCCTATTTTTTATGTTTATTAACTGTCATTAGTTGTATAGCCTATAAATATGAATCACAAATTCCAATATGACGATTTTAAGATATTCAACATCAATGAAACCTCTAATCCTTTTATCTCTAACAAATTCAATTTGGTTACTTTAGAACCAGTGAGTATCTGTGAAACTTAAATTAACAATTCATTACAAATCACATCAACAGAGAAACGAGGACCTCGATCGAGAGAGAATCTCGAGTCTGAGAATTTAGGTTCGAGCTACAAGAGCTTCTGGCTTCATCAGATACAGAGAGTCATGAAATTAGAAGCTAGGGATTTCGAGATTTGAAGATTTCAAAATTTTCAATGAACAGCAGCAGCAGTCAATCAATACAACACAGTAACACACACACTGGTATAACTTGATGAGTGACACAAGATCACGGCTTAAACCCTAATAACTCGCCGAAACAAAACCTTTACTACTACAGAAGAACAAATTTAACGGAGCTTCAACCGCCATCGACGGATTTTTAAACATTCATTCAAGTCGAGATTGGATACCAGGGCGTATTCCTTGGCTCTTGATTTCCGTCAAGAAATCTTCGACGGCTCTCCTCACCGCCGACTTGTACGGCTCCTTCGAGAGGTCGATTCCGAGCTTCTCCGACGCTTTCTCCCGGACTTGCCTCTCGGAGAACTTGTAGAGGTTCTCCTTCTCCAATATCTTCCTTACTCTCTTCACTATCTTCTTCTCCTCCCCGGCTGACATCTCCTCCAGCTCATCTTCCACCATCCTGTCTTCCGTGAGCTCCGGCGCAGTCATTGATCGTCGATTTTTTCGGAGGCAGAGAGCGGCTGAAGCGTCAAAAAATGTCCTATCGAGGGTTTGGAGGTTTCGTAATAAGGGACGGGTGAAGGGCACGTTCTAGAAGGTTCTGTCGTGGCGATGTGTTATTGGGTGGTCATGCTGCTGTGAGACCTGTCACTGTAGGACTATCGAAACCGATATTTTATTTATTTTTAATCCGAATTAATGATTTACTGCGATTTTCATTTTTTCTTATAGACAGATACTTAACACTTGGGTTAGTTACGAATTGGTCCTGAAACTTTAAAATGTTACAGAGTAATCCTAAATTTTTGGATTGTGTTACGATTCAGTACCGGAGTTCTATTTTATCCGAGTACTAAACCTAACCTTTAGAGAAACATTGGTTAATGCATTAGAATGATGCATGCTGGGCAGATTTGTACTATTTGGTTTCGAAAATCGAATCGACCGGGCTAAAGATTGAACCAGTCGAACCCATCTGCAACCATACAAGTTATAGAACACAGATTATAGACACTAAGACGCAACATAATGTCGATTTACAATAAAGAAACTGCATTACATTCTCGATGATATAACAACCTTCATCGCAAGCTTTGCTTACTACTGTCATCCTGAATCTCGGCCTTCTGCATTTCTGAATCAAGCTACAGCAGCATACCTGCAACAATAACCTCAAGCATCCCCCTTCTGATGAACTCAAGTCACCTCTTGGACTTCCTGGGGCCACTCTTTTTCTTGCTGCTGTAACATTGCAGAAGGCAAATGCAAGGATGATCAGAGTTCAGAATATGAGCAGAAGAGCAAATATGCTTCTATGGACATTCGATATGCGAGAAATCGAGATGAATCCACCCATGAAATGAGTATCTGAAACCATGTAAACCAACTTGATTTCTCATCCTATTAAGGTACTAGTACAAACATTCTCATTCCTAACAGTGTGCTGACCAATTCAGATCATCCTTAAAGGCTTCTAAGCTTAACCCAATTGGGTTTCTGTTCTCTACTGAGGAATCCAATTGCTCTGGAAGTAGATAACATCAACGAAGCTGTAACAGCCTATTCCTAATTGAGCAAGAAACTATGATTATGAAATCTTCTAAAGAGTTGGTTCATTACCTGGGTTTGGACACGGTTTGAGAAGAGGAGGAAGGAGAAGTAGGAACGGGAACTCGTCGTCCGCCGCCGCCACCGGAGACAACCTCATCCATGCTTTGACCTTGGCGGTAGTAACGGCCACCGGAAGCTACAAAGCCAGGGCAAGGGCGGTAAGCTTTGATTGGCCACCATCCAAACCCAGGTACAGTAGCTATCCCACCTTGCATCCTTCCTTCCCCGTTGCATCCCTTCTCTATTTCTTCCTTCCCACATGCTTTACACCCACTATCATTTCATCCCCACACGAACAAACAGATATAATCAGATTGTTTCAGTAAAATTTATATAGGGGGAATGAAGAAGGAGGGTTGTCTACCTGAGAGAAAAGGGCTTGGTAGCTGAATCTTGGACGGGAGTTTCCGATTGGGGAGGAAGATCGCCATCTGTTTCCAAAACAGAGTTCGAAGATGATGAAGAATAAAGAGGGAGGAAGGGCTTGTAGGATGACGGTTGTGGGCTACGAAACCAGGTTAGTTTGGGACTGAGAGAGTGAGGCGTTGGAACTGAGAGAAGAGAGAGCGCCATTATTGTTCGATCGAAGCTCCTATCCCTCTATGCAGCTCTGCGGAGCTCGATTGAGCTACTGCGGGTACAGGATTTTGACGAACGAAAACCGGAATTCTGTAAACAGGATAGCCACTAATCTGAAATCTGCCAGCGTGGATTTTTCAAATTGATTTGAGAAAAGAAGGTGAAATAAAAAAGTTGGGAGAAAAAGAGAGGTTCCACCGAGACTTGAACTCGGGTTACTGGATTCAGAGTCCAATGTCCTGACCACTAGACCATGGAACCTTGATGCCTCACCTGCTTCCCGAAAATACATTTGGCTGGGAACACAGTCATGGCATTATTTATTTAGGGGTTGTGTTGAACTAAACCAGTTGGGCAACGGGGTAACCAGATCCTGAAACAGGTTTGGGTACCTGTTATTTGACTCGGATTGACACTTGGAATGATATTTGTTTCCACGTAACTTAACGAGTTTCACCCGAAAAAACCCGTTGGACCGTTACTCTTCCCCGACCCCGAGATCCAAACCCCTGTCATCCACTTAGTCATTCTTAGTCGACCCTTCTCTCTCAACTTGTTTATGCACTCTCATTATCTACTCCTCAGTTTTACCGTCTCTTCCCAGATGAGTTCCTCTCGATTGATCGACGAAACTCAACTTAGTTTCATCTCTCTATGTTTCTTCTCTTAATACTCACTTGACATCGACCTCTCTTTGAACATTCACATCCATAGAACCACCAGATCCAACACGACGACCTAGCCAAGTGGCCAAGCCCCAACAACAACTCCACGTCAACCTCTCATCCAATACCCTTGTTACCAAGACAAATGAACGAGTACCCATTTCACCTGAGCCGGCACATGACTCGAGCTGCATGAAACAGAAGGAACGAGTGCGGATACCATGAAGTTCGGGCATTAGTACCCAAACCCAACTCAACTTTCAGCCCTAGTTAACCAAAAAAAAAAAAAAAAAAACTTTCAGCCCTTGTACCCAACTACAAGATTGGAATTCAGAACAATTCACAATATCAATTTGTGCACAGTAGGTGTCCAAGTGACCAAGTAAGCTACTATATTCACACTTACACATTAGGCCCTCTACACCACCTCCAAATTCCAATACAGCTTTTCAAATTAATAGCCATTCCCATTTCCTAAGGGAAAAAACAAACAAAAAGAAGTAGAACCACTGGAGCCCTTAGTTTTGTACCACAAAATGATAACCAAAATTGGGTTGTACCGAAAAGGAACTTCCAATGACTTCAATGACCAGATCAAAATATCTCACAGGCACCAAAAGGAAACAAACCACCGCTACTAACCAATACCATTATTTATCCTCCTCTGTATATTTCGCATTCCCTTTACGGATGCATTATCTGCTGGTCAACTGAACTGTGATGATGCACCATATACCACCTTCCGTTGTGGAACTCAAACACGTTAGTCACGTGGAACGGTCCTGTGTCCACGTCAACGTAGGTCTTCATGCTAACCCAAGCCATGTCTGTTAGGACTCGAACACCCACGTCTCGTACCTGAAAGTCCACTCCTTGCTCCCAGTTGAATGCGAGTTGCCAGCTCTGTATCACAGCGTTGTACCTGCGAGAATGCAAACAAATTCTCCAGTCTAGATTTAGTAATGTCGAACTATTGAAATGTCTACCAAAGATGCAGAGAAGAACCTCAGAAAATGGTGATAAAAACTGATAGATAAACGAACATCTTGTCAATCTGATACACATGACGAGAAGGATAAAAGAAACTTATAGGAGCAATCATCTAAAATCACGATAGAGTTGTTGTTTGCTACTCATCAACACGAAGAAATTCAAAGAGTTGAAGACTTGCTGATTAATGAAATGTCTAAGCCATCTTTCAGTCATGCCTTTCACTTGAAAAGGAACTTCATTTGATCACTTCCAGATAGGCACGATTTAGTCTTCGTAAACTAAAGAGGGCCACATGCAACAGAATACCACATGGTCATTTACTTCAACTATGCTAATAGACAGAATCCTTATTCTTCATCGTATAAGAAGTTCCTAACCTCATGCTTATATTCCCCTTTTCTAGTTCCTCGTGGTCCCAGAAATCAAACTCCCTATTATCCAACATTGTCACTTGTCAGTGTCCAAACCCAGCTGAAACCTATACATTATTGATTTTATGACTTATCTACATTTATACCATCATGCAAGCATTTTGCTGCTCAGGGATAGTTTTTGTCAGCATACAATCTAAACGCCATCGTCTATTCAACATGAATCCGATCTAAAAAATTTTTTTTGGTAACTTCAACTGCAAAACTTATGTCAGCTGTGGTAGACGAAAATCATCAAGGCAGTTAAATAGAGTGATCCTGCTTTGCAATTAGATATGATAGCCTGTTTAATAGTTCTGCAAATTACTATGAATCAAGATGCACTCAGTCCAACATAGGACATCTCTGACCACAAGATCAATGAGAGAAAGGACATCCAGATAGAACATTCTATAGAGTCTAAGATCAGTTAAAGAGACAAACACATACTTAAAACACACTTGGAGAACTCAAATTAATCATCTTACCCTGAAAAGAGTTCTCCTGACGCATGAACGCATTTCACATAATCTGCATTAAGCCAAAAACGGCTCATGTCTTGAAGATTACTTTCTCTGATAATGTTGAAGAATTCTGCATTCAGATTGACAATGGCTCTTGTAGCTGCATAGTAAGCTTTCCATCCATTCACAGGCGTAACAGTATCTTGTTCCAATGTGAAATCCTGGAAGAATAAAAAATTGTTACATTATGATACAAATCGGTAGGCAAACAAACTCAAAACTCAAGGCAGGGGTCAGAATGAAGAAACACATTTGCCAACACTCCATAGCATCAATCAATAAAGAGAAGTAGACTTGTTGAACTATTAACGAAACAGCTAAACAACAATACTGCTCCTAAAGAAAATGAGGATAGAGGAAAAATAGGTTCATAGTAGAGCTTCTCACAAAGCTGCTCATCAAAATCGACAGGATACAACTACTCCATGGAAGAACAGAAGCCTCTGAATCATACTGTTCATAGAAACAAGGAAATGGCAGCCAAGACTTCCACACTTTAACACACAAAAAAGAAAAATATTTCAACATAGCCCACTTGTGAAACTACATTTAGCATGCTCTCTAACGTCCAAGATCTTCAGACTACTCACATCCTATCTAGCTGTAGCTAAGCAGATGCTAAATTACTTGTCAACTGCTATTCATCCGTGTTATTGAATGCTTGCGATTGGCCAACTCCACAAGTTGGAGAATCAAGAATCAAGAATGTAAAAACATAGTGCAACCATGACCTAAGAAGGAACGTAGTAAAATCTACACTCTAAAAGAAGTAAAGAAACATAAATTACCATAGCAATGCAGTAACAAAACCCCCATCTCATACCTTGTGATACAGAGCCTTCCAAGCATTGTCGTCATTTGCAGCCTTCCGCATCAACGAGTTAGTCATTGACAATCTACACAGACTCGGGTAATCCAAATAACTCAGCGCATGCGTCGTTATCTCAGGGACCAACTGCTCCATCATTGAAGCCCCACACTGCCTCTCCATCCCAGTACCTTCACGAGCAGCCACTACCATCTCCGCCGCCGCTTCACCTCCCCTGTTTACGGAATTTTCCACGGTTCCGTCACTGAAACACCCAGAATTACAAGTCCTGCACCTAAACGACGACGAACGCGATTTGTTGGGCGATTTCAAACGGCGAATAGAGAGCACAGTTAGCAAGAGCGAGAGGAGAGTGAAGGAGGAGGCTATGAGGAAAGTTTGAGAAGAGAAGTCGATAATCTCCATTCATAAGAAGACATGAAAGCGCACTAATCAACGGTTGAGGACGACGACGAACGCGAAGATGAAAACCCTAATCGATGTAGAAACAAGAAGTTCGCACTCGACATCAAATATGCTTATCCTTCACAACAAGTCTCCGGTGAGAGGAAAACTCGAGCGACGGTCGAGCTACCGGATTGTGGTTCTTCCGGGGAGTTTGGGGACGGCCGATTGCAGCTTTAAGACGGTGGCTGAGGACGGACGAGAAAAACTGCAGTGTAGTGAGATAGAGAGAGAATTTGAGCAGCGTCTTCGAACTCGTGAGTCGGGAACTCGTTAACTCATAACTGATACAACCCACGCTCCACAGACTCGAGCGTGTGCGTACGTGCGGTGGTTCAGCATCGTAGTTATTTACAAATCCCAAGGATAGTTTTGTCAGTCCATTTAAAAATAGTAATATACCATTACAAGGGGTTGTTTGGCAGGTTTGTATGCAACAATGTATTTAACCAAAATTCACGGCAAATTCTACCGTTAGGACACCCCAAAGTGTTCTCATATGAGGACACCTCTTAGAGTCATAGGATTTAATCTTAAAGATCTGAAGGTCAATATTAATTGGATATAAGAGTAATTTCAATATTTTATATATTGTAGATTTTTATTCTGAAAATATTTCCATAATGATAATTATTGTTTTTTACTAAAAAAAAAGATAATTATTGTTTATTAAATTCGGATTTGCAGTTACATTTTATATTTTTTATTCCTTTTTTGCTCATTTAATTTATGCACAAATTAAATATTCTTTTTTAAATGACGTCTTTTTTTTTGAAAGATGCTTCTATTCATTAATCGTGAAGGAGAGGCAACAGGCAACCGGGTTACCGGAAAAATACATTCAGTACATCTAGCCAGTCTTCTGGTAACATATTCTCTCGTGTCTTCTTAGCTACCCAATCTGCCTTCGAATTGAGAGCTCGCGGGGTGAACTCTACGCTGATCCATGGGCAGGAAGAGAGAGTATGAATCATTGTAGAAAGGGCATCAGTGCAATCCCAAGGCCACGACAATAGGTTATTCTTGAGTACATTGACCAACGAGAGGCAGTCCGTCACCACCAGAGTAGAGACTTGGCGAGATGCAGCCAAATTAATAGCTTCAAGGAGTGCTTTTGCTTCAGCCATCACGACCGACGAACAGAAAAAGGTACCACTCCTCCCATCACAAACCTGACCATGACAATTTGAAACAACAACGCCATAAGCCGCCTCCTGGGAATCCTTTAGAAAAGATCCATCACAGTGAATCACCAAAGATGGTAATCTTGGCGGTGGGAAGGGATGTCAAGGGTATGGAATAGAGTGGCCAACACGGGGAGTCACATGATTAGTAACTGATGGGGACTCTTTATGTAGTACCGGGCAGTCTTTCCACAGTTTCCAGTCACTCTCGATTTTGAGGCATGTAGCAAAAACCGAAGGACCAGTATTATGGAATATGAGGTTGTTCCTAGTCTTCCAGATATTCCACGCCACAGCCGCAATCTTAATCATAGAAGCCCTACATGCGATAGAGAAACGAGGAAACAACCACTCTTTAAAAGACATCCCTGGAATAGGAAGGGACTCAGAGGGAAGGAAATGGCTCCAAACTTCCCTAGCATGATTGCACATGAATAAACAGTGCATAGCTGATTCCACATTCTTGAGGCAAATGGGGCAGAGATCATTAGGAGCGCATTTCCGGCGGAAAAGGTTGGACTTAGTAGCCAGCACATCTTTGACACATCTCCAGAGAAAGAATCTGATTTTTGGAGGAAGGGACAAATTCCATAACCATTTCCAAATCTTATCGTTGCATGAGACACTCGCCGCAGAATCCAGATGTCTTCTTGAAGTGCGATTAACATGGTATGCAGAACGAACTGAGAAAGCTCCATCATTCGTGAAATTCCACTTCCATTCGTCTTTCATCTCACTTTGGCCTATAGGGACTGCTAAAATCGCTCTGATATGCACTGGAGAGAAGAATCTCCGAAAGGTGCTGACATCCCACTCACGAGTGTCCGGATCAATCCAATCTGAAGCATAGCGCGTAGAACAGCCGTTGAAAGGAGTCATATACTTCGGGAGGGAAGGGATCCAAGGGTCCACGTTGACCTCAATAGTACGACCATCCCCCACTGCCTTAATAGCTCCCATAGCCACAAGATTCTGAGCCTTGAAAAAACTTGCCCAAATCCATGACGCTCGAGAACCCCTCTTAGCAGTCAGGAAGCTGCCCTTAGGGAAATAAATGCTTTTGAGGAGCCTGACCCAAAGAGCATCCGGATTCTGAAGAATCCTCCACCCTTGTTTAGCTAGAAGGGCCAAGTTAAAATCGGTAAAATTCTTGTACCCCAAGCCCCCATTCACTTTTGGGTCACAAAAGACATCACCATTACACCAATGTATAGATCTCTTCGTCATCGACCCAGACTAGAAGAAATTCCTCACCAAGGAGTCCATTTTCTTGGTAAGCGAAGCTGATAGAAAGAAGACACTCATAAGATAAGTAGGGATCGCTTGGATGACAGCTTTAAGCATAGTTTCTTTCCCAGCCTGGGAAAGAAGTCTGCCTCTCCAGGACTGACCCTGTTTTTCCATCCGTTCCAAAAGAAAGGAGAAGGTTTCTCCATGGGAACGCCCCCAGTTTGTGGGCACCCCTAGATATTTAGAGTGGCAGGAAAGAGAGGCAAAACCCACCTTTGCAATGATCTCCTCCTTAAGAGAAACCGGGACATTAGAACTAAAAAACACTGAAGACTTCTCCCTATTAATCTCTTGACCCGTGCATCTAGAATACTCATTTAACACTTCCAGAATACCTTCAGCCTCCTGCACTGAAGCCTTACCAAAAATCACAGTATCATCTGCGAAGAGGCAGTGAGTGAGTAAAGGAGATCTATCTCTGAGTCTAATTCCCTGAATTGCCTTCCTTGCGACGCTCTTCTCCACCAGGAAAGACAACGCGTTCGAGAGGAGAATAAATAAAAATGGCGACATTGGGTCGCCCTGCCGAATGCCTCGAGATGGCGTAAACATCTTGGAGGGGTGCCCATTAAATAGGATAGAGAACCGTACCGACCTTACACATGCGCGAATCCAAGAGCACCATTGAGGAGAGAAACCATACGCTTCCAAAATCCTGTCCAGACAATCCCAGTCCACTAGGTCATAAGCCTTTTTCATATCGAGCTTCATCATCATATCATGCCTCCTCCCAGTTTTTCTGATCTTAAACTGATGCAATACTTCATGAACGATCACAATATTATCTTGGATCATCCTACCTCCAGTGAAAGCTGCTTGCATTTCAGACACCAGAGAAGGGATCCATCGTTGTAGTCTTGATGCCAAAATTTTGGATATCACTTTTGACTTGAAATTGCAGCAACTAATTGGACGGAACTCCCCCAAAGATGTAGGCAATGGGATTTTAGGGATCATCACTATATGCGTGTCATTCCATCCTCCCTCATAACGGCCGAGTTGAAGAAGCTCAAAATCTCGAGACATATGTCCTTTCCAAGCACATCCCAGAATTTACGATAAAAATGACCAGAGAAACCATCAGGACCCGGAGATTTACCTGCTCCAAGGGAGAAGACCGCCAAATATATTTCCTCATCCTCGATTGGACGACACAGATCGTCGTTAATTTCCTCAGTTACAATTCTTGGGAAGCCTTCCATATTGTGCGTATTATATGGATGATCTCTCGCCTTGAAAAGATCAGAGAAGAATTGTATAGCTAATCCTTCTAGAGCAGTTAGGTCAGAAATCCAATTTCCTTCATCATCTTTAAGCTTGGTGATTAGATTCCTCTGCTTGCGATATCGGACTGCCGCATGAAAGAATCGAGTATTTCTATCTCCCGAAATAAGCCAGTTAACTTTTGCCCTTTGACTCAAAAGTTCCTCTTCTTCCTTCCAGATTCCCTCTAGCTCATGAGTCAAGGCCGCATCCTCGGCCTGCACCTCTCGTGTACGTGATAAACCTTTGAGTACCATTAAATGACTTTTAATCTCCGCTTTGCGCTCGAAGAGATGCGCGTAAACCCCTTTTGCCCAACTTTGGAGATTATCTTGACACAGCTTCAAACGACGAGAGCAGTCCCCACTTTCTTTCCAGCACTCCTTAACAATATCGATGCACTCTTGGTGTTTCAACCAACGGGAGTCAAAGCGGAAAGGAGTGATACCTCTCTTCACTCTAGGAGAAAGGTCAATTATCAAAGGGCAGTGATCAGAACCTATAGGCAACTCGTGTGTGACCTCGGCTCCCCCAAATAAGGCGCTCCAAGCAGAGTTGCACAATGCTCTATCCAGTCTTTCTTTAACTTTTCTCGCCCCCTCTTGATTATTGGTCCAAGTAAACGGATCACCCTTGCAACCAAGGTCAACCAAATAATTATGATTAACAAAGTCCTTAAAAGGTTGCACCGATCCATATCTAAGAGGGCCACCTCCAACTTTTTCATAATTAAAAAGCAAGGCATTGCAATCACCAACAAAAAGCCAAGGCTCATTAGTACTAGTCCTAAAGCTACTACATAAATCCCAAAATGAACGCCTTTCATTAATACAAGACGGCGCATGCACAAAAGTAGCAAAGAACCCAACCCTAGACTTAATGAAAACGTCAATATGGTTCTTGCTCGAACTAATAATCCTAACATCCAACCTAGCACCCCACCAAAGACAAAGGCCCCCAGCCATTCCCTCCGGCTCCACATAATAACTATCCGCATAATTATACCGACTTCTTCTTAATTCAAGAAAATCAGATTTTTGTTTAGTTTCCATGAAGAAGATTACGGAAGGGCAACAAAACCTGATCATCTTCCGCAGATGACTCCCCGTTAGGGGGAGCCCAGCCCCCCTAACGTTCCAACTCAAGAGCTTCATGGATTCGGTGGTGGCATCCGGGAGGCCACCATCTCCTCTTCTTTCCTTTCCTCATCTCCATTTGCACTATTTTTCTTGTTGTCTTCTTTCCTGAACTCAGAAAAATCCTTCCCACTCTCTGTATTTTTTGCTTTCCCTTTGACTGTTCTCTTGCTTCGCTCTGCTGGCTTAGAAACTCCTTTCCCAAACAACACTTCTACTTGTAATCCAACCTTCTGTTCTCCTTGTGACTGTCCCACTACCATTAAATCAGCAGTTTTATCCACTTTTCTCTTCTTTGACTCTTGGGCCGTTGGAGAGTTGAAGGGCATCCTAACTTTTTCATCTTGCAGACGAGTTTGGGTGACTTCCGGTTGGTTCCAAACCAATCTCTGCAGTCCACTTGATCTGTTTGCTGAGTTTGGGCTGAAGTGAAGATTTGGGAGAGGCCCAAATCCGGGAGGAGTCGAAAGTCCACTAGTTCCAAGAAGGGAACCCTGACCTAAGTCGTTTTCTAAATTCCTGGGGCAGATGTGGACAGCAGCTTTTTTAACTCCCTTACTATTGTATAATGTCGTTGCCCCTTCGGAGAAAAGTGCATCGGTACTCGGGAAAAAGCTTTGATTAGGCTCCTCACTGACATCCTTCTCACCCTTAATTCTCCTTGGGGCTTGCGACATGGCCGTTGGAGGGAAGGATCCTGTGATTTCTGCTTTGGCATGGGGGTTGGTCACCGAACTCGACGCCGGAATACCGTAAATTCTGATCGGGGAAAAATTCGACCGATGACTGCTGTAAGTGGACTCCGGTGTTTGGACCTTGCCCAGATGCGTTCCTCATGGGGTACGAAGGTATCCCTTCAGCGATTCCTCCTCATCAAAAGGAACTCCCGGATCCTCTTGGCAATAGAGCTCCACATGCCCAATTCTTTGGCATCCATTGCAGAGCTCCTTGACTTTTTCATAAACAAAGCCAACCTTATCCCTAGAGTTTCCAGAAGGGATGAAGAAACAGTCGGGAAGGGGTTCCCTGAGGTCTACTTCAACCAGAACCGTCACATACCGATGCCAAATGCCCGGTTGGAAGCCCGCCATATCCACCTTGATGAGCTTGAAATAGCTATTAGCGACTAATTTCACATTCTCCAGGGACTTGTACAGAGGAGGGAGATTATGTATTTGCGCCCACAACTCCATGAAGTCGAAGGAGATGTCATCAGGGTTACCTTGTTCATCCCACTTTTTGACTGCCAACAGATGATCTGCTATGATCCAAGGTCTCTTTGACCACACCTCCTCTCTATTCGCTTCCGACGTAAACGTCAAGACAAAGGTATTATCGGAGAGGAATTTGTAGTCAATGTCACCAGCCTTGCTCCAGGGTCGTCTCGATGCTCCCTTCAGTGTGCTCATGGAGATCGGTTTAGCAGTCAGGATTTTCTCGATCAGTGAGAAGGAGGATCTTTCTTGAGTGGCATGATCCACAGGGTTGAGGTTTAGTGTTCTCTCTTGACCCGAGATTGCTAGCTTATTCGCTTTGGTTAGGAGGGAGTCCATTTGGAGGTAAGGTAAGGAGAGATAGATAGAGGTTTGGGAGAAGTTTGTAGCTTCCAGCAAGAAAATATTTGAGTTGTTCTGTTCCCCAAACAATTTCCTCCTTATATGAATCCCTTCTTCGGTGAAGATGACTGATGTAAGTGCCATTAATGCTTCTTTACTCTTGAGCCTTAAAATCCTCTCTCGAGCCCAGAAATGATCTGCGCTATGATGGGTGACCAATCCCTGCTCACCTCTGAAATTTCCGTTTGGTTGGTATGCAATTAATGTGCAAGGAATTGACAGATCCGGCTCTTTCTTCTTTCTTCGCTTCCTGTGTAAAGGATAATAAATGCACCCTTCCCTTATCACAAAGTTCATCCTTTCATTCCCGATGTCCCACTTAAATTCCTCCGATATATTCCATATCGTCGTTGCTGCTTGATAAGGGATTTGTCAGACTTCAAAATGGGCCCATTGATTGGTTCTTGCTTCCTCATTCTTCTTTGAATTGATTTCCTTATCGGAAAATGAGAGCTCCGTTAAGGAGGGTAATAGTTCCACATTGGAAAGGATAATAGGGATGAGAGCAAATTCTAGAGAGAGAGTTTCCATGAGATGGTTCACTTGACACAGTCTAATTTTTTTTTAAATGACGTCTCCAGCGGTTTATTTCCAAACGGGGGCGGCGGCGGCAACGACTTATTTCCAAATGGCAGCGGCGGCGGCTTATTTCCAAACGGCGGCAGCAACGACTTATTTCCAAACGGCGATGGCGGCGACTTATTTCCAAACGGCGGCGACGGTGGCTTATTTCCAAACGACGACAACAATTTATCTAGGCGGCGGCGTCCTTTTCCATCTTCTTCGTAGCAGCACTCACGGTAACAAATCCATTCTCTGGCCATCCTTTCCCTTGTTCACAATTAAATTTATTCCGTGTATTAGCTTAACAACTTATATTATTTTTCTATTTATAGGAAGTTTTAACAATGAATCCCGATGTGCTTGATATTGGATCATCGTCGTTTATTCCATCTGAGTTCATACCAGTGGTTCCTCAAGAAGTTTATTCAGGTTTTTTGTTTTCCTCTCCTATTGTGTTTCATCCCTTTAGTGCTTTCTGTTATGTGTTTCTTTTTTATTTTTTCAGATGTGTTCCTTATTTTAATATTTGGAACATTTATCTGCATAGCTTTTAATCTTCGATGGCTGCACTTTCGGATGTGTTATTTTTCTCAAATTCGGATGTGTTCCTAATTTTAAAATTCGGAACATTTATCTGCATGTTCAATGTTCCTTATTTTAAGTTTTGGAATATTTTTTTTGCATATTGTAGAAATTCATTACTGCACCATAATGTATGTTCAGTGTTCCTTATTTTAAATTTTGGAACATTTATCTTCTACACTAACCAAACACTTGTTCCAAACGGTTCACCTACAAGTTCGATGTCCTAGCGTGAGACCTTTCCGTTATCATTGCTGAAGCAGATACAGATCCTGATTCTGTAGTTGGGGCCTCTGGAGTGTTAATTTGCTGGTCATTCTGAGATCTTGTGGTCCTGGGTTTGACTGAACTTCCTGTTTGTTCTACAAGCCCAAAAGACATCTATAAATTTTTGGAACTGATGATAGTTGTACATACTCAAGTTATCTTACATTTAGCCATATAATCCAATTCATCAAACCAGATATAAGTTCCAACATCTAAAAAAAGGAACAGTCCACAAAAATCGTTCTACAATCACCAAACCAAAACAAGAACAATCCTAAGAATGCTAAAAGATCAAAGGTAATAACCTCGAAGACACAAGCAACACAGATTTGAGTTCCACATCGAACAAAAAGGATCAGACACCAAAATCGTTATACTACCACATAAACGGAACACTCTCAAACCTACGACTGAAAACAAATCACCTAACCTAACCTCAGAGTCACAAGCAACCCAGATATAAGTTCCACATCTAAAAAAAAGGAGCAGTTGTCACAATCACCTAGAAATCCAATTAACCCTTGTTCCACATTCACCAAATCGGAAACACACATGAACCTAATACACACAATCCTTCACATTGAACCACATCTAAATAAAAGGAACAATTGTCAAATCGTTATACAATCACCTAACCAAAACAAGAACAAACCTAAGAATGCAAAAAAGATCAAAGGTAATACCCTCGAAGTCACAAGCAACCCAAATTTAAGATCCACATCAAACACAGAGGAATAGTCTTCAACTGAATCCTAATTCCAGAAATCTAAATAAACTATGTTCCACATTCGGCAACTCGGAAACAAACATGACCCACATACAAACAATCCTTCACATTGAACAAGCTATTCCACACACCTCAGAACGGAACAACAGACCAGCAATTAAAGAACCCCAATCTTCGAACCAATAATGCAGGGAATAAAAAAAAGGACAGAGCAAATTAAACAAAGGAAGAAGCTAGAGATAGACCTTTATATTATTTTTTCACCCCACAATCAATAGGTACACATCTATAGTCTATACACAACTTTACTTTCATAATAAGGAATATAATTTTCTTGCAATGAGACTCGACCCTCAAGCAATGAAGAGATTAACAAGTGAAGAATCACCCATCTTTGTTAGAGTCAGGATCCTGCATTTCCCTTTCTCATCATAGCCACAAATTCCTCATAGTTGATTCTCTCATCCTAACAAAATGAACAAAACATCCAAGGTTGAGTAACATATGTCAAAACAAATAAAAACTTAGTAACAGAGGATTATTATGTAATATTTATTTACCTTGTCAGTGTCAACATCATCTATGACCTCATCAATGGTAGCTTCATTACCCATTCCATACTCAGACATGGCATGTCTCAGCTTATCTCTTGTGATATACCCACTGTTGTCCTTATCAAAGTACTGGAAAGCTTCGAACAAGTGCTCTTCTTTCTCAAGCCTATGCCTGTGCATCGTCGCCGTTGTGAACTCAACATAATCTATCGTCCCATTCTTATCTACATCAGCCTGCAAAATTTGTAATAGAACGAATCAGTGAACCTAATGATGTTGAATTGTTTGATCACTATCATAAAGTAATCAGAAACAGTAAACTTACAGCATCCATCAACTACCTTATTTCAGCTTCAGAGAGCTTAGAACCAAGCCTGTGGAGTCCAACTTCGAGTTCCTCATACGTGATATTCCACTTCCATCAGTGTCCATGTTCTTGAACATCTGCTTCAACCCCTTGATTTCTTCCTCTGGAAGGTTCTATGTTATTACCTTCAAAGCAAGTTTCTTCATCTTGTTCATAGCTCTAAGCTGCCTTATCCTTATCAAAACTGCACTGTGCATTGGTTTGTCTGATGCATTCCCACCTTCCTTCAACCATGCATTGGTTTGACTGACTGGATTGGAACATAACAAGGGAAGCAAAAAAATCCAAATCAGGGTTTTAGGTTATGCCGATTTTTAATTAACCTTTGGAATTGCACACCACTAACCAAACACTTTGTTCCAAATGATACTCATAGGAACTATACACACCAAAAATCAAAGCATGCCCTTCGGAATCAAGAAGATAAGAAGAAAGCACAGACATGCAATTCAAAATTGAAAAATCGCCACAAAACGAAAAAGGTTCCAGAAACCCCTAACCTTTTCATGGACTTTGCATGTTTCGGACGGCGGCAATATTATCTCTGGGAGGGTCCTCCGTTCTGGACTTGGGTTGGAAAGAAATCCGCCGTGAGTGAGAGGGATTTGTCAAAGCGGCTTACGGCGAAGGATTCCGAAGTGGAGCAGAGCTCCCATCTCCTTCGTTGATTGCTGAACCACGGGGCCGTTTGGTACTAGCCGCCGTCATGAGGTGGACTTGCTTGCCGCGGCGGTGAGGATCGTCGGAGCAAAGACCAAATCGCCGGCGGGAGGAGTTTTTGGGAGGAAGAGAGCTTTTGAGTTTTGCAACAATAAATGAGCCGAATAAAAAGTGATTTTGTCTCTCTCTTCAGATATGGTAACCGCCGATTGCAATCCCCATATTTTTTTTTTTAAATTTCCCATTCATTCTATTCTGGTTCCCCATTTTAACCCCATCTCATATTACCATTAGTCATTATCCTAGGTGTCCTAACGGTAGTAGATCTCAAAATTCACTATACTATAAATTGTTCTTTTTACCCTTCCTATTTCGACTACTTTGCTGTTTGGGATCCTTCCGTTCCAACTTTCGTCTTTTTAACATTAAATCTTGACACATCCGCACACCGATAGAGAGAAATATCAGAGGTAGGAGACAAAGAGTTGGTCAAGAAGGTAAATTGGGAGGTATCACGAAGTGTATGAAGAAATACGAAAATTTTTAAGAGATCACACATTCTATTCGTCAATTTCATCATATCCAATTATATATATATTTATATTCCCGATTAAAAACGCTATCAATTTCATCCTACTAAGTTCAAGGCTCCCAAAATGTTCTTCTAGACAATAAAGGAGAACCGTCAATCTCTAACTGACCAACTACCATTTTTTTTGGCAAAACTGACCAACTACTAACTTCTAGATAAATGTGAGGTAGTGGATGTTCGAGATGGTTACATCTGGTGCAGAGTTTCTAAACCAAAGGGTCCATTCGATTGTCTAGAGAATGTGAAATGAGATAAGTGCACGAATTTTATAGCACCCATCCTAAATTACTATGATTCAACCGACAACAAAATCTACTTGAGTGTCACGATATAAGAATCAACTCAAATCTAATAATCAATCCAAAATAGCTGCAAAGATAATAAAAATCAATAAACTTAAGATGAAAAGAAAATCTCCCTAAAAGATAAAAACACATGAAAACCAAAACTAATCCCCAAATCTCATCTTAAACCATATATCATATCTCATCGTACTTCAGTTCAAAAATGTTACTTCATCTGCTATTCATACTGAACACAAAGGGTCACCTATGAATGAGTGGTTCACTCCCTAACTCCTACACGGTGAAGACTAAATCAAAGGTGCTTTTGGATCTTACACGGAACAATTAGAAGTAGTCACATACGACAATAAATATTTCTCCTACTCTCCTAGTGTCTAATTATTTCACAACATCGCTAATCAAATTTAGTTCTCAAATAAAAATCCGTAATATGAACAAAATCATGTCATTATTCCAAACATTACGTTCATGTAAAAATTATCTACCATTATGAGGAATCAATCTCAACAATATTTGAAGTAAGGAGCGATCCTGTCACATGCCCGACCTGATAATTTTGATGGTCAATTTGACCTTTCTAGTTAATCATCAACTAATCTAATCAATCTTCCCCGCGCTTCCACATAGGTGTAGACCCTTTCTAGTCTATGTTTGTTAAATGTCAATCATGTCCAATTTCCACCCTTTCTATGCGACTTCAACACTATTTTGGTGCTGAAGTTTCAGCACCATAAGCTGTTCCCTATTCTTTCCTTTCTCATTTGAATGTGGCTTTTTACACTAATCAAGTCAATCATTGGTTCATTGAGATGGGAAGATAGGGTATGTGACTTGCTTATTATGGGATTATGGTAATGAGATATTGAGCTTATTGAGGATTTACTTTCTGACCGGGCTTTCAACTCCATTTTAAACATACTTGTGGCATCGAGAGCTAGTGAAGACACTTGAGTATAAAACTTTAGAAAATATGGTAGTATAGTTTCCATTCTGGCTATCGAGTGTTGATGAACCGAGTGGTGGATGACACATCTTCATGTGCCTAAATCTTGGACGGAGTTGTGGAACTTAGAGATACCTCTAAAAATGAGAGTGATGATGTGGAGGTTGGCACATGGAGCTCTGCCAGTGAGATGGGAGCTCCAACATAAAGGCATTTAGGTGCATGATTTATTATATGAGATTTGGAATCAAGAGTCAAATAACTTATGAAGAATCTTTTTCTCGTGCAAGTATGTGTGTGAATGTTGGATTAGGCAAGCTTGAGGGACGATATGGTGCGAATGATCTTTGTTGCAGTATGTAGTCTCTTGTTCGCAAAGTTGCAAATTTGGTAGGGGTCTTGTGGCTATGACGTGAGAGGAACGACCATATTTCGCAATCAGATGAGAAGTTTGATTACGATGTGCCTTCCCTTGACGTTGTCCAATGACGACGTCGGGTGTTGGCCTGTTGGGACCACACAATGAAGTACGAGGGAGGAGGTATAAAGATGTGATAGATGACACCGTTTGCAAGGACCGCAATTGAATGCAACGTAGATGGTGCACTTTTCCATGACAAACCATGAAAGGAGCGGAGATGGTATCGGGGAACTTGGTGGGCGAATTGACTGCATACAAGATAGTTTCTGCGCCAGGATGTCCACAACTGAAAGTGTGTGAGGCTCTCACCCTTTTGAAGGCGCTAACTTGCCCACACAATGACAGGAATGAAGACATGGTTATCAAGTTCGACTAAGAGAAAGTCAGCTGCGCTGCGCCATGATTACTAAAGATGATGACTACAAAATTTATAAATATTATATGTGCTTGTCAAGACCTAGTTCCTCCTAGTTATTCAATTAGCAGTGCAAGGAAACCTAAAAACAAGGTTGCTCATGTACTAGTTAGGCGATTGCTTTTCGTTACATCACCGAGTATTCTTAGGAACTTTGAGCACTAACTAATCGACTAGCCATTTCCATTAAAAAAACAATGTCAACTAGCTTGATATTTATATTAAATTAATATCATTTAATCAAAAGTTTCAACATGAACAAATGAACAAGAGTTCAATACAGTCCCAAACCATGTCCAAGGTCCAAATACACACATTATCGTGCAAATAAAGCATACATTTTTTTTTCAAAAGTTTATTTGCTGAGCTGTGTGCATGAACTCCATTTGATCATTATAACCATTATAATATTGCAATTATACATGTTGGGTACTGAGATCTTGGACTGTTGGACATGATCCAATGGAATTAGAACAATGCAGATAAGATTATCAACACAGAGGATGACATGGCATGCACAAATGAGATCTGGTCCATATCCTCAAAGGTAGTGGTATTTGATTCATATAACTTTGTAAAATAAACAGACAGCAGATCAAACACCAAAGGGAAACTATCTCCATAGGCAGATGAGTCTTTATATAATCATAAAGATCAGACCTTTCTTATCTGCTAAACGCTACAAAAATTCCTGGGAAATGGAACTACTGAACAAGACAAAGAATGCTGCTGCCATGTAGATAATGTCAGATCAACTAATCAGTGTGCTATCTAATTAGCTAAACAAAATTCCATCTAACATAAGGGAATTGGGAGGAAGCTAACTAGAGAGCAAAGTAATGAAGATGGTCATAGTGCTGCTAACCAGAATCATAAGCCACCCTCCACCACCACCGCCGCCAGCAGCAGCAGCAGCATTAGTCCGGTGAACTTTATTCGGTCGTGAGGGGGACGAGGAGGAGGAGGAGGGTCCTAAGAACTTGGACAGTTTTGCTGATATTAGCTTGATGGCAGCGAAACACATGAAGAACAGGCTGACTAATAGTACTGCCATTTCTTTGTTTTCCAGGTTTGCTTGATCGTTCGCCACTTTCTGAACATCGTATCTGCAAAACCATATTCGAAACGAAAACCCCTGTTTCAAAAATGCGGAAGGAGAAGCTAGAAACTTCAGTTGAATGGAATGCATTATATTCATGGAGCTGGCTACAGGAATATAATTAATCGAGTTTTAACCAAATAACGATTGTTGGCAGTTCAGACTCATGATTTGGTGGATTGTGAGGCAAGATAATTTGAACCAACAAGGCAAAGAAGTCTATCTAAAAGCTCTAGCTATGAGACTAAAGAAGTTATAGATGTCGATAAGGTGGGATAATTTCATACCTTAGCATGTCGTTTTCTCTGCCAAGTGTATCCAAGCGTGTAGAGACGACATCTTTCCAAGACTCAAGTTCACCGAGTCCCTTTTCCTGTAAAAAATATGTGAAAAATGGGATCTGGTTAGTCAGGAATTCCAGCTGGTTATAAGGAACCAACACTAAGATCTATAAAGTTACCATCTCCTCTTTCCATTTTGTAAGGTCACTAAGTTCTGTTCTGCTGACTTCCACGATCGAAGAGATTCTCGATAGTTCCTTGTCAAACTCGAGCAACACGTCACCTTGCTTACGATTAAGTTGCTTGATGTACTCTTCCAGTAATGACAAACTCACCTCGAGTGACCTCACCTTCTGCATCAAGATCTTTAGAATGGTATCACTGGGTATCCTGTTAGATGCTGGCATTTGTCGTACTTCACTCACAGGATCGGGAATCTCATTCAAGGTTCCAGTGCTCTTCACCCCATTTCCATGCATCTGTGGACCATCATCACTGTTTTCTTTCAATCTACCTGTATTATCAGCTTCTTTTGAAACCGTTCCTGACTCGAGCTTTAAAGCTGGAGGTTCAATTGCCTCTGGTGAATCACTAGGGGTAGATTCTTTAGATAAAACCAACAGATCTTTAAGCATTCTATCAATGGCATCGACTCCGTGTACCTCAAAGACACTCAGTGTGCAGTAGAACTCGGTTCCGTAGTGACTAAGCAGGTTCAGCTTCAAGTACCTTGCCCACTTTGGTTCAGGCAACTTAAAGTTCTGAATCTGCTTCACATTTGCAGCAACAAACTCCCCGAACAGCGTCCATGTATTAGTTGGGTAATTCAAACTTCCATACAACACAATATCCTTAAAATTCGAAGAATAGTGCTCAAAATTTGCAATCTTCACCACATCAACCAAAGTCTCCTCTGAAAGCTCAATGACAACAAACTTCTCCCCAACAGAACAAGGGTTCCTCAAGTACTTGTCATGATCTCCTCCCAGTATATTACCAGCTCCTTTGGCTTCCTTATTATGTGCCACCACCTTTGCACCCTTCATCGCAGAGGCGAAATTGTACTCGGACCCATCAGGTTCAAGCCGGTGGGCGATATTGGCTTGCTCGGTGGGCACATTCTGTCCTTTATCTTGCTTTGTTATGTCCCTGAACTCATCCAAATTCAGATAAGGACCAGAACTGTAAGACGATTTCCCACCGGGAAGTTGGTTTAAGTTACCTAATTCCAATTCTTCTGGACTCCTTAAGCTACAAACTAAAACTCTATCTCCTAAAAAGCTCCTGATCACCTCTTCTGTTCTATTGATCTTGGGAATGGAGCACTTGCAATTCGAAAAATGAAGATGAACCGGAGAATTGTTGACGCTACTAGCTGAGTAATTAAACTTTAACATCATTCCATCTGGACTGTAGTTTCCTCTATATGAAGAAATAGGACCTGGAATAGTTTTGCTGACAACATCACCAGTCGAATTCCCTGCAAGATGGTGCATAATCGTTTCAATTTCTTTACAAACCTACACATTTATGTGCCAATTGCAGATCTCAATCCAAAATGGCAATCTCATGCATAGAGAATGAATTCCCAGCTTGTTTCAATCCTCATTTCCACAATCATACTAATCAAGGAACAGAAGAAATCTAACAGAACAAGCTTGAAGGTCTCTTGCATCTCTCTTCCCCTTCTAAATTTTCAAATTTCGTCACATTTTCTAAGCAACCAAACAACAAATAGACAAAACAGCTGTACGCACCAGTTAACACAGAAACGGAAAATGGCTAACAACAAATTAATCCTCTAACCTTCGTTCTGGTGGGAGAGGCCGAGCCTGGTGTAGAAGACGAAGGACCAAAGCAAGAGGATGAACGACAGAGAAAGCTCGTACAAGCTGCGTTTCCCTCTCCCATTCCTGAGATTCCTATTGTCGTGGTTGCAGCAAATGATGTTGTCCTCCTTCTGATTGTTGAATTTATTAATTTCCCGGCACCTGACGGCGGCGTTTGCGAACGACGGATTTCCTCCTCCTCCTCCTCCGCCGCCGCCGCCGCCGGTGCCGTGGTTGCCGTTCGTGTTGCTATTCCGAGGTTGTTTCCTCATTTCTCATTCATCCGCACCTGAATAAACAACGGAAAACAGAAAATGAAATCCTCTCTCTGTTCTTTATTTTTTATTTTTTTTTTACTTCTGAAGTTTGATTTCGGAGATCGGAAGGAAAGGGAAGGAATTGTTCGGACAAAAATAGTAAAAATTGACGCGGCGGCGGAGGAGGAGGAGGAAGACGGCGGAGAGAAATGATCAGAACGGAATAAACTTGGCTCGGAATTTTTTCTTCTTCAGCTGCGTTTTGGTGTTCCGTAAACAAATTTCTACCGTTGAACGGTCCCGATTTCTCCGGATCGTTGGGGGTATGACCATGTTACCCCTGTTCTTTCACTCCCGTGTTACCCGCCACCCCCGGGTCCATATCGTCAAAGCAGCTTTCACTAACACCTATTTTTAGCAACTTTTTAAAAAAATCTACTGGAGCTGAAGCCCAAACCTCCCTTTGTGGGCCAAATATATTGGGCATTTTCAGCCCACGCTCGAGCACAGTTTTGTTTTGTTTTTTTTTCTTTTTTTTTTTACTTGCACAGTTTTGTTTTCTATTTACTAGGTCAACCAATACGTGGATAAACTCCTGATATAGCAGTAAATTGTTAGCAAGCTAGTAAATTTTGACTAAAAGAGTGTTTTCACTATTTACCCTAGTAAAAATAAACCGACACTTGAAAATCTTGGGAATTGGGATCGGGTTATGTTTGATCACTTTCAATATTCCAATAAGTAGCCGAGTCAGCTCGGCTCATTAGCGAGCCTTAACGAGCTCGAGCTCGTTTGCAAGAGTTTGGGCTGGAGATTGGCTCGTTAGTGAGACTTAACGAGCTCCAACTCACCTCGAGCTTATTTGCAAGGTTTTCAAGTGGATCTCGAAACTTGATCGAACATTATCCGAAGGCCAAAGCACAACAAGACATAAATCACTTAACAGTTAATAATAACCCTAAATTCTTAATGAGTAATGGTAATTAACAATTAGGGTGTTCATAAACACTAAATGAATGAGTAGTGATAATTAAATAAAATTAACCCTAAGTTCTAAAATTTAAATTTACAAACACTAAATTATGTAAATATTTTTAAATTCTTTGTAAACTTAACATATATTAATTTTACTTTATTCAATGTTTTTTTTATGAATTGAGCTGATTTTATTCATAAAAAAGAATGGAATAACAAAACAAAGTATCTACTTACTTAAAGCAACTTTATCAAAAAAAACTTACTTTTTTTTTGAGTAAAACGTCAGCTCTTATTTATTAATGTGAAATCATGCACTTATCGTCGAGTGCATTTACGAGCCAAACCGGAGGTGTATGCCAAACAGAAGGCGATACTAAAGAAAAAGACTGTCGAGCAAGCTCATGCGCAGCCTTATTCCTGTCTCTCCTAACAACAACTACACTACAATCCCGTCTAACCAGTAAAAATTGTTTGCATCTCTCCACGACACCACCAAACTCTGACAGGTCCTCGTCTCCTCCATTGACAGCTCCAGCAACGATTTCTGAGTCAATCTCAAACACCACCTGCTGAAAGCCTTCCTCCTCAATCCAACACATAGCGTCCAGCAACGCAAGCGCCTCCCCCTCTCTTGGTTCCGGTAGACCTACCGACCACGCCGCTCTACACCGGATCAGATTACCCATGTGGTCTCGGATTATCATTCCTCTGCTCCACCTTCTTTCGGCCACTCTAATACCCACGTCGACATTACACTTCAGCTTTGGATGACTCGGCGGATGCCACTTTGTACATATAGCTGCTCGGCCTCTTTCTTCTCTCCCCCTCCTCAGCTCTTGCTTCCGCACATCTCTCCATTCTTGCACCAGCTGAACTCCCCCCTCCACAATCCTACTCGATGTCATAGCTTCCGAGTGCCAAACGCGCTGATTTCGTTCCCTCCATAATGCCCAAAGCACTGCCGCCCACTTTGATATCTCCTCCTCCCCCCATGTGCTTATCACCTTCCACACCCATTCCGCCATACTTCCTTCCTCCTCCCACGCTCGCTGCACTTCATCCCACAACCCCGCCGTCCGCCAACAGTCCACTGCCACATCACAGTTAATAAACAAGTGATCTTCCTCCTCCTCCATCCTGTCACATAAACCACAATTAACAGGTACATCCATCCTCCTTCTATATTTAAGAGCTGTTCGAGTTGGAATCACACATCTCGTCAGCCTCCACAAGAAATGCTTCATCTTCGGAGGGAGCGATAATCTCCACATCCTCGTCCAATCGCCCATCTGTCCAAGTCCATGGCCTGCCACGTTAGTCATCATGTATAAACGGTATGCCGACTTGACCGAGTACCTCCCTTTCTTCTCATAATGCCAGATTATCTCGTCCTTCCTACTACTCACGGTAGTGACCGTACCCATAATAGCTTCGACTTCTTCCGGTGGAAACAAAGATTCCAGCAATTCCTCATCCCATTCTCTCGTCTCCGGAATCCATAGATCACCTACCTTCAAATCCTCCAAGCCTCTTACCGCCGCCGCCTCCACCATCAATCTACCATCCCTCTTCAACCACGACACCTTCCACACCTCAATATCCGCACCGTCACCCACCCTCCACCGGTAACCACGTTTGATCAGATCCTTACTTTCCCAAATGCCTCGCCACGCATAACTCGGATTCCTACTCAATTCGGCCGACAAAAAATCCCTCTTGGGAAAATATTTAGCTTTGAAGATTCTAGTGACTAAAGCATTTGGTTCTGTTAAGAACTTCCAACCCTGTTTACCCATTAGTGCAAGGTTGAACCCGTGCAGGTCCTTAAAACCCACACCACCCTCCTCCTTCTTCACGCACAATCTCTCCCAACGCATCCACGAAATACCTCCACCGCCTGTTGCGCTTGAACCCCACCAAAATGAATTCATCATACGCTCCATCTCCTGCACCATTGTTTTTGGGAACAAAAACACGTTCATGCAATAAGTCGGTATCGCTTGGAGTACCGCTTTTACCAAGACTTCCTTACCCCCTTGCGAGAGCATACGTCCTTTCCACTTCTGCACCCTCTCCCACATACGCTCTCTAATATAATCCAGCGCCGCTTTCTTGTTCCTGCCTACCAACGAGGGCATCCCCAAGTATCGTCCTCTATCAAACGGTGATGTGACTCCAATAATAGCCTTCACCCCTTCCTGCAGCATCACATGGGTACTTTTATTAAACATGATTCCTGACTTTTCGTAGTTTATAAGCTGCCCCGATGACTCCCCATACTCCACCAGCAATCTCTTCAGCCTCCGAACCTCCTGGATGTCTGCTTTAAAAAACAGAAAACTGTCATCGGCAAAAAACAAATGAGACACGTAAGGCGCGCCTCTACACACCCTAACACCGTGTAACTCCCCTCGTCGCACCCGCCGCTTCAGCATCGCAGACAGACCCTCGGCGCACAGAACAAACAGAAATGGAGATAAAGGACACCCCTGGCGAAGGCCTCTACCTGGCTGAAACTGCTCCGTTCTGCTCGAGTTAATCAGTACGAGTAATCTACCGCCGTTATGCACATCATCATCCTCTCCACCCACCACCCACTAAATCCCATCTTCCTCATAATCGCCTCCAAGTAACCCCACTCCACTCGATCGTAAGCTTTCGAGATGTCGATTTTAAGAGCTGCTTCACCGTCCTTCGCCAACCTCCTACAGTTCATAGCATGCAACGTCTCAAACGCAATAAGCACATTATCCACAATTGATCTACCTTTAATAAAAGCAGATTGCTCCTCCGGTATGAGTTCCGGCATAATGTTCCTCAATCTATTTGCCAGCATTTTTGCAACTATGCGGTACCGCACGTTGCATAGCGATATTGGTCACAGGTCGGTCATCTTCGTTGGATTATCTTTTTTGGGCAGCAGTACAATGTCTGTCGCCCTAACCTCCGATGCGATCCTCCCGCTTCTAATCCACCGTCGACAATCCTCCGCAATCTCTCCTCCCATCACGTCCCAAAACCTCTGATAGAAAGCCGGATTAAGCCCGTCCGGTCCCGGAGCTTTGTCCGGATGCATCGAAAAACACGCCAATCGCACCTCCTCGTCACTGAACTCCGCCTCCAAGTACATGTTCTGCTCCCTATTAACCTTTCTCTCCACCGCCTCCAACACTAGGTCCACTCGCACCGGGCCTGCACGAAACAAATTTTTAAAATAATCAACGGCCACACTACCCATGCCTTCATCCTCCTCCTTCCATCCGCCTTCGTCATTCATGAGTCTAGTTAACGCCTTGTGCTTCCGTCTACCATTAGCTGCCCGGTGAAAAAATGTTGTGTTCAAGTCACCATCCTTCAACCAATATTGTTTAGCTCTCTGCTTCCATTTCACTTCCTCATTCCCCAACAGTCTATTCACCTCCTCCCTGCACAAATTAAACTCCTGTACCGATCGATTATCATTAAAACACCTCAACTCTTCCAATCTCTTCTTCGCCTCTTCCAACTCTCTACCCGCCAACCGTCTTTTCCCTCGACTCCACTCATCCATTCTTCGCACACAGGAGTTTAAACGATCCTCCAACAGCTCACCACTCGCCTCCTGCCACGCCTTAACCACCAGCGGCCTCAGCTCTTCGTCCTCCAACCACGCGTTCTCGAACCGAAATCTTCTCAACCCATACCCAACTTGTCGACCATCCGTCATTAGAATTAAAGGTGAATGATCCGACACGGATGCCACCCATTTAACAATCGTGCATCAGGGAACATGTCATTCCATCTATTATTAATCATCCCTCTATCCAACTTTTCCTCCACCGCCAACGGGGTACCTCTCGACTTCCACCACGTAAATTGATAACCTTCCAACGGTAAATCAAATAATCCCACCTCCTCCACCGTCTCCTTAAAACCATTTAAAAGCGCCTGTGGGTGTGGATGTCTCCCCATTTTTTCTGAACTTGCCAATAAATCGTTAAAGTCTCCCATGCAACACCATGCATCGTCCGCCACCAGGTTCCGGAGCATGTCCCAGGAATCCCTTCTTCTTTGCCGCTCAGGATAACCATAAAATCCCGTCAACCTAAACTCCATCGCCTTCTCATCCTTCACCTTAACATTGATAAAATTCCTTGAGTAATTTATCAACGTCAAGCTCACCTTCGCCTTCCATAACATAGCCAAACCTCCACTCCTTCCCACCACATCCACTGCAAAACAACAATCATACCCAAGTTTCGTCCGAATCGCCTCCATCTTGCTCCTATCCACCAAAGTCTCCATCAAAAACACTACATCTGGTCTGTGAGTCCGAACCAACCCACCTAAAGCTCGAACCGCTCGGGGTTGACCAAGTCCCCGGCAGTTCCAACTTAACACGATCATTGCGGTGGGCAGGTCCCGGACCCCGGGCCTGCCTGAGCCAAGCTTTTAGGACCTTGGCGTCCATTGTTAACATAAAAAAACCTATTCTCCTTATCCACATCCATCGGCTGATCACCTGCCTCACTACCTCTCCTCCTCTTTCTTTCCTCCCCCACCTCAATCGCCTCCTCTCCCCCAACTGCTCCCGCCTCCACCAGTGATACCATCTTATCTTTGAACTCCGGACTAGCTCGAAAGTTAACAGCTAGCGCCTAAATATTTGCTGGTCTACTCCTCCCAGTCCCTCTACCAAGTTCTCGGCTCCCCCGAAACCCGCCAGCTCCTATCTTCCCACCGACCACAGGCGACTTTAACCATGGGCTGTACATCTCCGGCTTCACTATCCGACTCGGAGCTCGTACATCTTCCCCCCACAACAGCACTATCTCCGACTCCGGGATCCGAAATCGTAGTTCACAAAAACGATCAATGTGCCCGATCCTACCACATAAATAGCAAAAAGTAGGAAGGCGTTCATACTTGAACTCCACCATGATAGTCCTGCTTGGTTTTTTCACTTCTTTCTCTCTCTTCAGCGCTCTTCGAACGTCCAGTTTAACTCTAATACGCATATATGATCTCTCGACCGAGTATTTGTTGTATTCATCATAGGCCACAAACTGTCCCAGAAAATTTCCCAGCGCCTTCCCCACCAACTCGGAGTAGAACTCCGTTGTGAGCCCATGTATTTGTACCCAAAAATCCGCCTCATGAAGCGGAACACTGGTTAGGTCCTCTCCCTCTTTAAGCTCGTGCATCGTCAGTAAATGTCCATCGAACGTCCACGGCCCCCCCTCGATCACCAGGCGAAGATCGATATGATGATAGAACCTAAACAGATACAACCCTTCACCTCGGTCCTCGATCGAGATCCCACGTCCCGGTTTCCAAAGATTGGCAAGCTGTGTCTTCATGGCGTTGAAATTAATATTTTTGTTGGTGACGAACGTTCCAACCACACAGAGCTCGAACGATTCTCGCGGCACGTCCGCCAACTCCTCCGGCACCTCTATCTCATCCTCCTCCAAGATAGCCAGTTGCCTAAGCCTCTCCTCCATCCCCTGTGAATCGTCAGCCATCCTACACCCTCGACCTCTCCGAAGCACATTGTACCGATGATCGCAAGACTTCAAACTACCGATGACGGCGTTGAAACGAAGAAACTCACAAAACCCTAATTTTAGGGACACTCGCAAACCCTAATTTTAGGGATTCTTAAAAAAAAACTTACTTAAAGCAACAACTATACAAACTAAAGTATAACTCTATTAATTTCACTCTCATTCTTCCTTCCCACAGCGAAGGTTCGAATCTCCTCATTGACCGAATTAATATGGGTCTGCTCATCATTCCTTGCACCTCCAAACACTCTTCGGCAGCGCTCAATCCAAATATGACAGATCATCACTCTCCATATTAGCATTTTCGTTTTTCCTTTAACACCATAGCTTTTCCAACTGCAAACTATTTTAATCACATCAGTCCAAGCCTTCTCAACTAATTCCGCCAGTACCTTTGAAATAATCTGGACAGTGTAGGGGCATTCACCAAATAAGTGAACCTTAGTCTCCATTGAAGCTTGGCACAACACACATCTTTCATCAATGCTAACATCCCAAGCTTTTACTATATCCTTTGTGTATATCCTTCCCTGGACGATCAACCAAGCAACAATAGCTCTCCTAGGGATATAATACCCTGACCATACTGCATCATACCAAGGCACAACTTGACCCACTGATATGATATCATTCCAAACCACACTCACCTTAAACTTCTGCATACATTTTCCATTCCAGAGCAGGTCCCCATCTCTATCTTTCGTGATGTATTGCTCCACCAAAGCTCTCAGTTTCAGCAGCTTAATCCAATGTCAAGAGCCAGAAGTAGCTTTAGCAGTCCAGAAGCACTTCCCCTTAAGCCTATACTTCATAATCCACGCCACTCACAAAGAGCTTTCTTGCAACAAAACATTCCAAATATGCCTTACAACATTTGCTTTATTCAGTGTTACTGTAAACTATATAGCATAAATAACTAAAACTTATTAATATTAAACTATAAATTATAAATGAACTAATAATAAACTATTATATTACCAACTAACTTATTTTTAATTATACTTATCATTCATTTGCAGGCAATTCAAAATCAAAATGAATTGTTTAAAAAGATCTAGAATTTTTAATAATAATCAAGCCGTTTCACGAGCCAATATCGAATTAGCTCACGAGCTTTCTCCGCGAGCCATTTAACGAGCCATCTCGAACTACGGAATCAAGCTGCTCAATAAGCCTTTTAACGAGTCAGCTCGCGAGCTTCATAAATCGAGCTCACAAGCCGAGATGGCTTGAGCTCGAGCTTGGCTTGTTTGTAACCGAGCCAGCTTATGAAAGTTCGAACTGAATTTCAATCGAGCTTTTTCCAAAACGATCTCTAAGTTGCTCGCGAACAGTTTAGTTTGTCAACCGTCCTAATTCCAAGTGTCTTAGATGGTCAATTAACTCAAATTTTGAATGAATTGTCCCTCTTATCTCTTCTTGCCTCCACCTCCCCCCAATATGAACATCGATGGAGCAACTTCGGTGCCTAGGGCAGGCAGTTGTCCTAGTCATGAAGGAATTTTGAGGCTGCGGTGCTCAAGTATATCCTATTTCGACATTTGTAATCCTTAGTGCTGTAACTTCTTATTTGCAGGGACGCTTGTATCACATATTTTCACTATGGGTGATTAGATATGAACACTGAGGGAGATGTAATTATGGTCTTTACGATGGTATCACAACAAGACTTTACGCCGAGTCATAGCGACCCGGCTGTCTCGGATATTTAATTTGTTGGTTCCTGCGCACCTCCTCTCACTACAACATAATCTGGCTACGGAGGCAGATTCATGGAGGCACATAATTTATTTGCCTCTAAACATACTTTTAAACAACAAATACTATATGTGCCTCTATAGATGCAAATATCTGCCTCTAATTATATTTTATTTATTTATTTTAATTTTAATAAATATTATTTTATAGTTTTAGAGGCAAATAATTAATAATTGCCTCTATAAGTTGTAGGATTAAATATTTTAGAGGCAGATAATTTATAACTGCCTCTATAAGTTATACAAAAAATTCCTTTAGAGGCTGATAATTTATAACTGCCTCTATTAGTTATACGAAAAATTTCTTTAGTGGCGGATAATTTATAATTGCCTCTATAAGTCTTTTGTCTTATACAAAAAACTATTTTAGAGGCAGATAATTTATAACTGCCTCTATAGGTTGTATGATTAATTTTTTTAGAGGCATATAATTTATAATTGCCTCTATATGTTGTGTGATTAGCCTAGAGATAAATAACTTGTAAAATTTTTAAAGGTAGATAACTTGTAAACTCTGTACTATTTTATATAGATAAATGTTAGATAATATATAATAAACGCTAACAATTTTCTTTTCTAATAATGAGTAAGAATCTTTGTTCATTTTTCCAATTTTGATTTTTTTTTCTTGGCATAGTTTCTCCATATTATTGAGTTTTATAATTCATATTTAAAAACTGCGCAGAAAATATCAGTAAGTGCTCTTGAACCAAATGGTAAGAAAGAACTAAGAACTTAACACATTTCCTTGAACCACCCAGGTTCAAATCCCATAGATAGCAAAAGAGTAGAAAATAATATATGTAAATAGTGAAAGAGTCCAATAGAGGAAAATATCCTGGTTGGAATGAATTCTTTTTAAAAGCATATATATGTGCCTCTAAAAAAATTTATCAGCAACAAAATTAAGTGCCTCTAAAAGGCGGCTAAGATGACTGAATAAGAGTTGTTTAAAGTTGCAATTACCAACAATTATATCTGCCACTGATTCTTCCATTAGTGGCAGATAATATGTGCCACGTATTTGCCTCAAAAGACATTTAGCGACAGGAGCGTTGGTGGCACTTAAGCTATCTGCCTCTAAAACTCTATAGAGGCAGAAAAATGCCTTTTAGAGGCACATACGGTGTGCCTCCGTAGCCAGGTTATGTTGTAGTGTCTTCTCTACCCCTGTTGATGTTTACTCGTTCGGTAATCAGAACTTGTTATTATGTACGTGGTGAGATAATCTCTTCAATGTCTTCCACGTCAGAGATTGGTAAACTTCTCGACTTAGGTGGATAGTTAAAATAAATATGGTAGTCAAAACCGAGATTCCACATGAAATTTAAAAATTGTGTGAAATCGTGATCGTAGATTTAAATCGTAGAATCGTAAGATTGTATGAACTAGTGTCTAAAATATCTAGGACAACAGTTCATTAACCATCCTTATGTAAGTAAACTAGATGGTCTCATGTTCTATCATCTAAGGAGTCTGAATTGATCAAACAAGAACATTGACTACACGACTCTTGAATTGTTGAGAAAAGAATTAAAGATGAAAGTGGACTCTTGAACAACCGTCAATGAATAAAACAATTATATTTTATGAATATATTTATTTTAATAATCAAATTTTTAACTAAATTAATAAAAGTCTAAGTCGCAAGACTTTTATTAAGAAAACAAATATCTTGAGAAAAAAATAAGCAAATAACCAATATAATTTAATTGTCTTGATTCCAACTATAATAAAGTCAAAGAAACTAGGCATTTTCACCAAAAAAAATCGTAGATTTTATAAGATTCTAAGATTTTAATCAAGAGTTCATTTGATTCCATGACCCATAGATTTTGCATGGAATTAGGAACACTAGACATCAAATGAATCGTAAAATTGAAATTTTGACTACGCATGATTATTTTTCGATCTCTTACAAAAAAAAAGTCGTAAATTACCTTATAGAAAAACATATTAAAATAAAAGTTTTACCTTACGCAAGAAAGAAAGTGGCCTGGTGGTATGCATCCTTTTTACCTTTAGGATAAGTTAAGCAAAGAGACGTCCTTGTATAAAATATTAAAATCAAACATTCAAAACTGGAAATGTAATTGTCTGATTAATCAAACACAGATAGAACCAGACATCCTAATAACCACTAAATCTTCCATTAAAAGAAACATAAATCTCTGTTCCAATTTGTTTTTGTAAATTAAACTAAATTAAATTACAATTCAATTAAGAGCATCTCCAATGGTCTTGTGTAAAAGGTTTAAACCTTTTTAGAAAAAGCTTTAAAATCTAGAAGAGTTCGAGGTGGCACTAAAAGCTGTATTTACATAAAGCTTTAGGGAGGTTTAAAAGTTTAAAGTTTTAAGTGAAAATTTTTTAATCCAAAAAATAGTATGAAGTGGAAATTATGGAAGAGAGA
Source organism: Linum lewisii (assembly GCA_034768395.1). Lineage (NCBI taxonomy): Eukaryota > Viridiplantae > Streptophyta > Magnoliopsida > Malpighiales > Linaceae > Linum > Linum lewisii. The sequence goes on from CM068301.1 coordinate 60,376,528, forward strand.
GAATGCAAAAGCTTTGTATATTGAAAGCTTTTGCAAAAAGCTTTATGCAATTCACTAATCAACTTTTTCTCTCCCTTAATTTTTTACATTTTTCAATTATTTATTTAAGTCACTCATTTATTTAATATTTTCCTACCAATTTCAATTAATCAAAATGACATATAAATGTATCACAAATAATATATAGATAGCAGTGACACATTTATTAAAAAAATTGCAACGTGTGTTCAATGTTCAGTGTCATCTCCGAAACGTTGTCAAATATGCTCCACCAAATCTGCTCTCAGTTGTTGATGTACTTCACGGTCACGTAATTCTCAGGTCTTGTATCGGCAGGTGGTGTTGGCATACTTTGCGGTGTATATTGTTGTTGCATTGCTGGATTGAAATACTCATAGTGTGGATACATGGGGATATGAGGGTTTGAATAATATGGAAAATTCGGGATACCTTGGCGTTCTTGAAACTGTGGAGAACCTTGCACCTGAGGTGGTGGAGCCGTGTGTTGAGGATGAACTGATTCGCTATTATAATGACTATCCAATAACCTCGTGAAATAATTTGGCTCCATGTGGAAAAGTTAGTAATGTTAAAGTTTAATGTAATTCAATTTATAGAGGCGTTTTCATTCTTATCATCTTAGATTATGCGAAGTATATGGGTTACCTCCAACAAATCATGTATTTCTATTTCAGTAACCACAACCCTATATTGAAGATATATATCTTTAGGCTTGGACTAATTGATTGCATTTTTCATAGTATTCCATCAAATACCTAATTTAAATTGAGTTTGACCGGTTTATCTTCAAAGGGATGTATTATTTTAATAATATTTTAATTATATTATATTATTAATTTTTAGGCGATTTATTTGTCGATTTCATAATTTGTAATTATATATATTTATATTCTCAATCATAAAATACTTAGTCAGCTAATACATGGTCTTGGAGCTAGTGTGGTGTACTGAATGCGTACCAATTGACGTCATGAAAATGATAAGTGGTATGGAAAGACCCAAAATGTAAAGTGATCAAATTAGGAGGTTGTATTTATATAGGGGGCTATTTGTAAAGTTGGCAAAGTATAAGAGAGCAAAGTGTTATTTTCCTTTAATATTTTAATCATATTATAATATTAATTAATATTTAAAAGGTTATAAAGCTTTATAAGTTTCATGCCATTGTAGGAATAACTTTATAAGTTAGAGTGTTTAAAAAAAGTGATGTGGCATACTAGTTAAAGTTTTAAATTACAACACCATTGTAGATGCTCTAAGTGTACACTCTTTATTAGATAGTATTACTTCTTTACCCTTTCTTTATTGTTTGTTAGGTTAGTTAGTTTGTTAGCCTTTGCCCCTTGTATTTAAGCTAGTGAGTTAAGCTTGTTACTCACACTTTCTATTCATTTCAATAAACTCACTTTTCTTTTCAGAGTTTACAAACATGGTATCAGAGCTAACAGAGCACTGTTACGATTCTTGAAATCCAAAATTCTTTTCCGCTGCTCTCCTTTTTCTCTCTCTTAGATCGCGTTGATCGATTCAGTTGCTCCCGACGTCTCCGACCTCACTCCAGGTCGTCCTTCCTGATGCTGCACTTCCGTCGCCCCGACGCTGCAGTTTTCCGTCGCCTTGTCACTCCGGTTCAGTCGATCCGTCGCTCCGTTTCTCTAGTTCAGCCGCATCAGATCCGTCGAATCAGTTCCAGTCGATCCGTTGCTCCCTTACTTCATCGCGCGTCTTCTCCAATCTGTTCCAGTCGCGTCGTCGATTCAGATACGTTCCGATCTGCCCTCGCCAGTTGATTCAGGTCTGCCGCTCCAGTCTTCTCCAACCGCGTCACTTTTCCAGGCTTCTCTTGTCGCGTCTCTTCTCCAGATCCGTTTCGATCTGCCGTTGATTCCGACCAGTCGCATCTTCACAGCTGATTTCCTTTATTCAAGAAACAGTCGACCTCAGTGATGGCGATCCCTGATAGTACCAACACCCATAGAGACCCGATTGGTGATACGAGTGCTGGTGGCCAAGGTACGGTTCTCGGGATTCTCGATGTAACGAATCCTTTCTACATCCAGCCTTCTGAGCACTGGGGGCAGTGTTTGGTTTCGGAGGTTCTGACCGAATCCAACTATTCCGAGTGTTCGATGTCGATGCTTATGGTTCTTGACGGGAAGAACAAGACAGGTTTCGTTGATGACTCGATTTTAGCTCCGGATTCTAGCCAGCCTCTCTACCCCTTTTGGATTCACAACAATAAGCTTGTTCTCAGCTGGATTCTCAGATCAGTTTCCCCGACTATTTCGAAGAGCATTCTATACTCTAAGTCTGCTCGAGTGGCTTGGACGGTTCTTCGGCAACGTTTCTCTCAGGGCGATTACTTAAGATTGCTGATTTGCAGGAGAAAATCTTTGGTTTCCAGCAAGGTACACAATTTGTTACTAAGTACTTCACTGAGTTGGTCACCCACTATGATGAATTACGGAATTTTCGTCCAATTCCCGATTGTGATTGTTCTCCGGTCTGCTCATGTTCGTTGGCCAAGATTCGTCTGTATCAAGAACAAGATTCTGTAATTCGGTTCTTGCGGGGTTTGAATGACAATTTCTCAAGTCCTCGTTCCCAAGTTATGTTGCTAGAGCCGCTGCCGAGTCTGAACAAGGTTTTCGCAATGGTGATTCAGCAAGAGAGGGACATTGGAGCTTATTCTCATTCTCAGCCTATTGGGGAATCTCAGTCTCACGCGTTCCTAGCCAAGACAGGTCCTCCTCAGGCTCTCGCACCTCGTCCTCCGATCTTCAAGAAACAGGGTAAGCGATCGGTTTGTTTCTACTGTGGTTTTGTTGGACACACAGTAGAAGTTTGTTACAAGAAGAACGGGTACCCTCCCGGGTATCAACATCGTCTACGAGCTCCTTCAAGGGCGAATGTTGTGGCTACTATGCCGATCGATGCTGATGTTCATGAGCCTGCTGATCTAGCTTCCACTACGGTTCAAGTGTCTCAGGCAGATTGGACTACATTTCAGCACCAATATCAAAGGATGGCAGCTGCATTTCAGCCTTCTCAGTCTTCAGGTGTTCATCATACAGCTGCCGCGGTTCATACTCAGAAGTTTGAGGTTCCTGTTCAGCCTCCAACTGCTGTTGTAAGGAGTCCAGCCCATCAGGTTGCGGCTGTGAGCAATGATGATGTTACGAAGCATGGAAAAACAGTTGCTCAATCTTCTTTTGATCCTACTGGACCCTCTTCATCAGGTATAGTTTCTCACAACTTACGTCATAATTGGGTTTTAGATACTGGCGCTTCTGACCATATAGTCTGTGATTTTCGTTTGTTAAATTCACACAAGAAGGTATCTAATACTTTTGTTCATCTCCCGAATGGTGATTCTACTACTGTTTCTCATGTTGGCCGAGTTAATTTTTCTGAAAATCTGGTTCTGAATGATGCGTTGTTGGTACCATCGTTTTCATTTAATTTGATTTCGATAAGTCAACTCGCTAAGCATGAAGGTCTTAGTGTTTTCTTTTATAATAACTTGTGTTTAATTCAGGCATTTCCCAGTTTGAGGATGATTGGTACAGCTGAATTGTGTCAAGGACTGTATTTGATGCACTCTGCCTCTTATTCAGCTCAAGTTCGACTTTTGTTTCAAGGCTCCTCTTGGTCATCTGATCCTTCTTCTGTTTTGAATTCAAACTCAGCTGATGTTGTCTGTAATACTGTTGCTGCGTTTAATGCGCTTCCATGTGTTGATAATGCTGTTTGTACAAAGTCTGATAAACAAACTGAGCATAGTGTTGTTGTTAATGTGGCACCAAATACTTTGGTTTCTCCCACATTCTCTCTTGTTAATAACATAAGTAGTCATCTTTTGGATACTACATATTCTACCGTGATTCACGATGTTGATACTTGGCATTATAGACTCGACATATGGGTACGAATACCATGCACCAAGTAGTTAAACGAGACAACACGATTCACTTAAATGCCAAGTTTCATTGCAAAATTTGTCCTTGTGCAAAGCAAAAGTGATTAGCTTTTCCTCTTAGTTCCACCACTTATACCAAACCTTTTCAATTGGTATGTATGGACATTTGGGGACCGGCCTCAATCCCTTCTATGAACGGTTGCTTATATTTTCTTACCATCGTTGACGCTTTTTCACGTTTTACATGGGTCTTCCCATTAAAACTCAAATCCGAGGTCCGACCCCTTGTTATAAAATTCTTTGCCTATGTCAAAACCCAATTTGAAGCCTCTATTCAAATTCTCCGAACCGACAATGGGAAAGAATTTCTTTTACCAGAATTTTATGGTTTACAAGGTACCATTCATCAAACTACTTGTGTTCAAACATCTCAACAAAATGGTATTGTTGAACGAAAGCATCAACATATTTTAGCCATCTCTCGAGCATTAATTTTTCAATCTTTTCTTCCATCTTCTTTTTGGAGTTATGCAATAATCCATGTGGTTCATCTTATTAATCGAGCACCAACTCCGATTTTAGAAGATAGAACTCCCTATCAAGAGCTATATGGGTCACCACCAATTTATTCTCATCTCAAGGTTTTTTGATCTCTTTGTTATAGCTCTACCCTAGCTCATTCACGGTCCAAACTTTCTTCTCGAGCAATCCCGTGTATTTTTCTAGGTTATCCCGCGAATAAAAAGGCATATCTACTCATGCCTCTCACAAATAATGAAATCATTACTTCTCGAGATGTTATCTTTCATGAGAATATATTTCCTTATTATTCTAAAGACAAGCCGATCGAAATCCTGGGCTTCAGTAGTTGGATCGGATACTATCCCCGATCTAGTCTATACTCCTCCGGTTTTGATTGATGGTGTGGTGCAGATTCCTAAGGAGGTTCTTGAGTTAGGCTATCGTGAACTGAAAAAAGCTCTGGTTGGGCAACTTATTGGTTCTTCGCCGCCTCTGAGAGTAAGTCAGGCTCTGGTTAACAAGCTGTGGGGTTACGAAGGGAGGATTGTTGTCTCTATTTTGCCTAATGGTCTTTTGCTGTTTGAATTCCCGTCGGAGGCTCTCTGTGATTGGGTGTTAAAAAGACTGTGGCATATCTATTCTCAGCCTTTGTTTCTGCGTCGGTGGAGTAAGCATCTGGAACCTATCATCGTTGAGCCTGCTGATACTCCAGTTTGGATTACTTTTCTAAATGTTCCTCCTCCTTTGTGTAATCATTTGGGGGTGGGAGTGCTTTCAAGTGCAGTTGGTAGGCCTCTTAACAAATTTACTAGAATGGGTACAACTGTCAAGGTATGTGTGCTACTTCGTGAAGAGGATGAACGTCCTAAAACAGTTAAGGTGGCAGTTGAGGGTTAAGATTATGAAGTTGAGGTGGAGTTTCCTACATCTAAATATTTTGAAAAGCCTTCACATACTAAAGTGCTGAAAGAATGGAGGAAGAAAGTGCCTGAAGCTGCTGCAGATGTGGTCTCTGAACCTTCTCAGGAAGGGGAGAAAGCATCTCCTGGTGAGGTTTCTTCAAATGCTTCTTTTGGAGGAAAGGGGGAAAATATGGAAGGTATCCCTACAAATTCAGTTGTTAAAAATGGAAAAGTGGTTACTCAAGAGTCGCCAAAAACTGTTAAGAGTGCTGGAAAGCCTGGTGAAAAGTCTAGTGATGAGCAGCCTGCTAAGGATTCCTCTGAAGCTGCAAATGAGGGGAATTTTGCAAAGGGTGAAAGTGATGATAATATTAGCAATGCAAAGGGAGATAGTAGTGGCACAGAGGCAGAGACTATCAAAGCTTTTTCTCCAAAAAACTTTCCTCCTCTTAAAAGGGGAGGACGAAGAGGTAAGCGTTGATGAAATGAAAGTGTTAGTTTGGAATCAGAGGGGTTTTAACTCCTCTAAAAAACATAAAAATATAGATGGTATGCTTAGAAAGTTGGATATTGATGTGGTTGGGTTGTTGGAGACTAGAGTCAGTTATAAGAATTCTATACTGATAAGAAATGAAAAGTTTTCAAATTGGAGTAGTTTTGCAAACTATGATAAGAGTCCTTTGGGGAAAATTTGGGTGTTATGGAAGCCAGGTATTGACCTATCTGTGATATATCATTCTGATCAGATTGTGCTGTGTTTGATAAAGGGTGCTGTCTCATTTTATTTGGGGATTGTGTATGGAGCAAACTCAGTGGCTGGTAGGAAAATGCTCTTTGATAGGACAAGAAATATGCTTGCAGGATTGAAGTTACCTGTAAGTGTCCTAGGAGATTTTAATGTGATTACTTCCCCAAAGGAGGCTTCGAATAAAGTTGGTATTACTAGCAGTATGATTGAATTTAAAGAATGGTTGAATGATGTTTATTTAGTTGATCATTTAATGGCGGGTCCACAGTTCACTTGGTATAACAATAGAGATAATGATCAGATCTATAGGAAGTTGGATAGGTGTTTTGTTAATGAGGAATGGTTAAAGTAAAATCAGAAAAGTAGAGTTGAGCTTTTAGCTCCTCAACATTCTGATCATTGGGGGATACTAATGGATACGGATCTGAGATTACAGAGCCTTCCAAAACCTTTTAAATTTTTTAGCATGTGGACTTCTTGCAAGGACTATGATGATATTGTGAGGCAGGCCTGGTATTCTAATAAGGGGTTGGATAAGAATAAAGGATTTTATAAGATTTATGATCGCTTGAAGAATGTTAAAGCTGCTCTTAGAATTCTGAATGAGAAAAGTTACTCGGATATTACTTTGAGAGTTAAGCAGACTGAGGAGATTATGAAGAAATCTCAATTGGAGGCTTTTAATCAGGTTACAGATGCTAACACTATGAAAGCTAAAGCTGATAGGCAACAATGGGAGGAATTGACAGCTACTGAGGAGTCTTTTTTGAGGCAGAAATCTAGAGAGCAGTGGTTAAACTTGGGGGATTCAAATTCTAAGTTTTTTCACAGGGCAGTTAAACTCAGACAGGCCAGGAATCAAATAGTGCATCTTGAAAGGGGGGATGGCTCACTTGCTACAGATTCTAATGAAATTGTGAGTATAGCAATTGATTTTTATAAACAGCTCCTTGGTAAAGAGGATGCTAATGTGGAAAAGCCTGACGCTAGGATGTTGGAAGATTTATTGATTAAACGTCTTTCAAAAGAAACTGCAGAGGACATTATTAAACTTATTACTGATTTGGAAGTCAGGACAGCTATATTTGATATCCCAGCTGATAAAAGTGCAGGTCCTGACGGTTTCACATCCTTATTTTTTCAGAGATCCTGGGGGATAGTTGGTCAGGAAATCATAAGTGCTGTGCAAATGTTCTTTAAAACAGGTAATATGCCTAGACCAGTTAATTCTACTCTCCTTGCCTTAATCCCTAAGAAGAAAAATGCTGCAAATATACAAGGATTTTCGACCAATTGCTTGCTGTAATGTGCTTTACAAGTGTGTGGCAAAAATTATTTATGCTCGTTTGAAAAAATGTCTGCCTGAGGTTATAAGCTTGAATCAATCCGCCTTTGTATCTGGAAGACAAATAGGAGACAACATATTAATGGCTCATGAGCTTGTTAATGCTTATCACTTGAAGCATACTTCTCCTCGATGTGCTGTTAAAATTGATCTTAGAAAAGCTTTTGATTCTGTTAACATTATAGCTTTAGTTGCTGTTATGGAAGCTATGGGATTCCCTATTGTGTTTATAAGCTGGATAAAAGGTTGTTTAGCGAGTGTGATGCTCAGTATTGGTTTCAATGGAGGTTTGGTTGGCTATTTTGAGAGTAAGAAAGGACTAAGGCAAGGAGACCCTTTGTCTCCTGGTTTGTTTGTGATTATGATGGAAATTCTGCATTGTTTACTGATTAGAAATGCTACAGAAGGCTTAATCCCATATCATCCAAAGTGTAAAAAACTTGGAATTATTGAATTATGTTTTGCGGATGACCTCTTGGTGTTCACAATTGGGACTCAGAAAGGGATTGAAGGAGTTGTTAATGCTTTGAGGAGATTCTATACTATCTCAGGTCTGCAGCTTAATCCTGAAAAGACAGAAATATTTTTTTCACAATCAGTGGCTAGTGTTATCCGTGAGGATATCTGTGCTGCCTCGGGGTTCAAGGAAGGAAAGTTGCCAGTCCGATACTTGGGAGTTCCCCTTATCTCGGGGAAACTAAAGGCTCAGGATTGTGAGGTTCTGGTAGACAAAATTGTAAAGAAGATTTCTGGGTGGAAAGTGAGGTGCTTAAGGTATGCGGGGAGACTATTGCTGGTTAAAATTGTGCTGGTTAGTTTGAGTCAATTCTGGCAGAATATCTTCTTGCTACCAAAGGCTGTTATAAAAAGTGTAGAAAAGAAATGCAGTGATTTTCTATGGGGAGGATACTGGAGTAAGGAAAAGAGCTAAAGTTTCTTGGAGGAAAATTGCAAAACCTAAGGCTGAGGGTGGGCTAGACATAAAGGATATGGTTACTTGGAACATAGCTTGTGTAGCTAGGCACATTTGGAACATTCTGTGCCAAGCTGGATCTATATGGGTTGCTTGGATAAGATGCTATAGATTGAAAGGGGCTGATATTTGGCAGCACAAAAGTGCCCCTTATCACTCTTGGGTGTGGCGTAGGATTATGAAGGTTCGTAAAGAGATCCAAGCACATATTACTTGGAGGAATAGTGAGCTGAACTGGGATGGAAAAGCACTTGATAAGTATTCTGTTTTTGCAGTTTGGCAAACCTTGAGAGAAAAACTTGAGGTTGTTCCCTGGCTCAATCTGGTATGGAGAAGCCCTTCTATACCTAAATACTCTATGATAGCTTGGATGGTGGTTCAGGACTTACTACTTGCAGGACTGATGTAGCTAGATGGGGTATGACTGTTGATATCACTTGTCTGTTATGTGGCCTGGGAATTGATGAGCCAGAGCATATATTTCATGGGTGTGTGTATGTGAAAAGACTGAAAACAACTTGCTTCAAGATGGGGAGATTAAGTCACTACACAACATGGAAGGATGAGATAAAAGGTTTTGCTAAGGTGGTTCACTCGAATACAGTGATAAATAAGCAACTGAGTATGGTATGGCGTGCTGTTATAAGTAATACATGGTATGAGCGATGTCGTAGAAATGCAGGTGAGGGGAGAATGACTGCGGAAGTGCTGGTTCAGAGATTTCAAGCCGAGATGACTTGCCTCCACAATGTTCCAAAGATGTCCTTTCCTTTGTAATTAGAGATAGTTTTCTCTGTTTTTTTGTTGTTTTTCTGCCTTGTTGTTAAGTTCCTATTACTTTCTTAGCTGAGTCTGACATCTCTTAGTGAGGGAGAAGAGGATGCGATAGAAAGGGATTGGAACGAGTATGGGGTAGGGACTTGTGATGTTCTTCTATTTTCTCCTTAGTTGAACCAGACACCTCTATGAGAGGGAGATGGGAATATGATAGGGGGAATAGTTTCAGTTTGTGCTTTGTTTAGAGTTGTAAAGCCTAACTGTCCGGGGGGGGGGGGGGTTTCCCTTGGTTTCATTTCAGGAATGAAAATCTAATTATTCATTAAAAAAAAAAGACAAGCCGATAAACTCATCACCTATTCCTCTACCTAACACCAATTGTTCTGCCTCCGCCAATTCTTTTACATGATGTCTCACCATCACTTGTAACCTCTCATTCCCCAATTTCACCAAGAGATACTTCTCCTTCTACTTCACACCATAATCCTCCTTCTACTACTCTTGTGGACAATGTCTCCCATTCCTTACCTCTTCAACGTTCCACAAGAGCTAGTACCAAACCTCATTACTTGAAAGATTACAAGTGTAATATGGTTTCCCAAACTCAAGGTACCCTATCGAAGATGTTTTGACTTACCAAAGGTTATCTAACCGACACCGTCATTATGTTCTTTCTATATCTTCTGAAAGAGAACCCACCACATACCTTCAAGTCTCCAAATCTGAAAATTGGGTGAAGGCTATTCAGTCTGAGCTTAGTTCTCTTGAGAAGACAAAAACTTGGGTGCAAATGGGTTTTTTCACATCAAGTATAAACAAGATGGAACAATCGACAAATACAAAGCTCGTTTGGTTGCTAAGGGTTATACTCAAACGCATGGAATAGATTATATGGACACCTTTTCTCCTGTTGTTAAAATGACCACTGTACGAACATTACTTGCCATTGTTGCCATAAAGAATTGGCATCTTGAGCAATTAGATGTCAACACAGCTTTTCTACATGGAGATTTGGACGAAGAAGTCTATATGGTCTTACCTCCTGGTCTACCAGTTTCCTCTTCTACAACTCAACGGGTTTGCAAGTTAACCAAGTCCCTTTATGGTTTAAAGCAAGCTAGTAGACAATGTCATTGATGAGGTTCAAATAAACTACCAAGCTAGAAGCTAGGGTAGATCATATTCCACGGGTCTTCTAATGATTGATTACTCAAATATAAAGGCAAATTACTCAGATTTAACACTTTGTGCGGGTGTGAGTTCCACGACTTCTAATTCTAAGAAATGCACGTAAATTAAAAATTAAAACTGAAAACAGATTGAAAGATTGGTTGAAAACAAAGATGACAGACAAGCTTAGACTTTGAATCCCCATTCGTTCACCAGAGCATTGGCAATCAACAGATCAGCGGATTTCGATTCTCGTTCAATCAATTCTAAGACACCACCATAACTCCTTACCCTTAGGTTTAAGACTGGCGAACGTTCGCTCTATCCGATCTAGCTACCAAGATTAATTAGCCACCCGGGTACGGTCGCCTCTCGCAACGACTTAACTTAACTGGTGCAATTACTAACGATTTATGAGTTACTCTTGTAGTGGATTAACCCTAACTGGTTCCTACGAAAGGCACATTCCAGTGATTAGGTTAATTGTTCGATTTGATGTTTTAAAGTAAGGCGAGCGTTCGCTTCTATCCTTAGCTTAACAAGAATCTAATCTAGGCGATCAATCTAGACAAGAAACATGAACAATGAAGAACAAATCAAACATGAAAGAGAAACTGATTGAACTTTGAATCTAATCACCACCGATCCGTGACCGCTTTAAAGCTCTGGGTCACTTAGGGTTCATCTAGTCTAAGCTCTACGAGTTTAGCTACTCATGTTTTTCACAAAAGAATCAAAGACAAAGATAGAGTTCATCTTGAACAGAGGAAGAACAGAAAAGGATCTGAAAAACCTAATTATGACGACTCCGGCAGAACTTCGATCTCTGGTAATCTGCAATCCTAGCTCCGAGTCTTTGAGATGAAAGGGATGGCGTCACGATCTCTTCCTGGCTCTCCGAACTCTAAACTCTACTCCAGAACTCTTGAGAATCCTTGAAGTATTTGGTATTATGAGATATGATGTATGTTGTATTATATGGTGTTTAGGGCCGCCGGTTAAGTATTTATACTTAACCCTAATACCGCCGATTTTGCCTAGAATTTTCGCTGAAAATCTGATGAAATTTTTGCCAAAAATTCCTTTGTAAATGAGGTGATCGCTGGCTGAGTTCTCCTGTGATTTTTGGACGCCGGGTTCTCGGCGAAAACTTGACATTTTTGCCGAAAACTTCTTCTTGATAGCACTGCCGATTTCTTCATGAGTTTTCGCCGAAACCTCCAAGGGATTTTCGCTGAAAACTTCTTTGTAAATGGGAGCAGAATTCGGTTTGACTTGATTGACTCCTTGGATCGATTCCGGTGCGATTCCTTGAGGTTCCAACGCCTTAAACACGTGAAAACACTAGAAAACCATCAAATAGACCCGAAATGGGCCAAAGTAACACAAATGGCACGAGATAGAGTAGTTGAATGAATATTCGTTATTCTACCCTAAAAACCATGTCTTAAGCAAGGAAATATCGCTTAAATGAGGCTGATAATCACGTCAAATCGAGTGTCATCAAAATACCCCACACTTAAGCTTTTGCTTGTCCTCAAGCAAACTGAATAGAAACGCTCATGTTCACAAATGATAAGATTTATTAAATTGGAGTTCAATCAAACACAATGAATTATTAGACAGATAATTCCTAGAACAAGAAACCTAACATGCATACTGATCAGCCAAACAACCTGGTCTCACTAATAAATTGCACACGACGAGTAATCGCAACCAATTATGCATGAATTTGACCTGACCGACCAGACTCCTCACACAGGAATATTTAGTAAACGGGGAACTCTCACTCTCTGTGTTTAAGGACGTGTTTCTGCTCTCAATCATTTTCTGTTACTGAATTCTGTCATAAGTTTGCAATTCGACCACATCTCCACCACTGTGACAACACGAGTAACTTCCCTCGAATTCTAAGGACTTCCCTGCTAGGACTGTAACGAATCTACACTACAAGGGTTTATGATGAGATGGATGATGGGAATGTATGATGATGGCTTTGGTGCGGTGTAGCTTTCGACTAACTTCCCTCGAATCTAGCCTTTGGCTTCCTACCGTCTAACAGACACGGGTGGAATAGTGAACGCTCGTCCTATGATACCCTCAAGCAACCTAACACTTTATTTCTTTACATTTTTTTCTTTTGACTTTTCTTTTAGCTTCGTTCTTCCATTTGTAGGGAGAAGAACGTTTATTGAACTCAAAACTTGAAACTTTTCTGATTTTTCTTCTTTTCTGCTTTCTTTTTCGACATTTGTTTTGTTTTTTCTTTTTTTCTTTGTGCCGATTCTTTCTTTTAGTTGCTAGAGGGGTTTGCACGTTTGGACATAATAGCTAAAACCACCTGTTTAATGGCTATAGGCAGGTTACAACAAACTGACTTCCGGTAGGTCAATCTAGAACTACAACCACAGGGGATCAACGGGGAATGAAAGAATGGGAAATGGCTGTAATGTATTATCGAACCGAAAGAACAGCCAAGCTCAAGGGTTTAAACCTAATGGATTTATCGGTTGGTAGGCTATCTGGCTTAGTAGCTGAATCTAGGTGCCCCTATCGTTCTAGAACTCGTGTCATCGTGTGGTCTCGAGTAGGTCTCATGCAAATTCTAACTCATTCAAGCAAACAGAAAATCACTCAAAAAGAATTGAAATTGCAAGTTACGTGCAATGGATCAAAAGCTCACAGTTGGTTTGCTAGTCGGATTTGGTCATTTTCATGCAATCAAGGCTACAAACTACAAGTGTGATTTTGAAAATTCTGTTCTGACCAGGCAATTTAGCATCACAGTAAACACGTTGGTTCTCAAGTTCTAGGTTAAGCAGTCTAAGCATCATTATGAAAGATTGAACAACAACTTAACATAAAAAATCAAGAACTGAGCCATTCTAATGCTAGAAAGACTGAAAAGGAATCACGAGGCACACAAAAACACAATCAAGGGCAATCAAGTTCATGCAAGGTTCTCTAGCATCCTACCCCACACTTAAATCGGACTGTGTCCTCACAGGACTAAACCTAGAGTTCAGAGTGAAGTAGAAGAACCTGGACCGAGATGGTTGGCGTAGGGGATGCGCACGGATCCTCGGAGCAGAGACAATCTACCAAAGCGAAGCAAAGGGAATCTACCGATTGCCTGCAAAACAAAAACAAATGAAAGATAAAAAGGAAACCGGGAGTCGCTCATACAGCTCTCCAACATCCGCGGGATGCGGTCGGTGCTGAGGGTGAGGCGCCTGATATGGATCTGGAATGGGCGGCAGCGACTGGTGTGCATACCCTGCCTGATGATGTGGCGAGGGTGTATGATCATGAAACTCCGGCTCTGACTGGGGCCGCGGCTCATCAGCATCATCTTCGTCCTCCGACTCGGTCTCGTCCTGGAGAGGAGGGGGCGCCGGCACCTGCGGACTGAGGTCCAACTCGAGGTCGTACTCGATCGCTAAATCTCCACCGACGGTGTACACTCTGCGGCGTGGGATGTCCGGGCCATATTCATGGCTGATGCCGAGGGAGATGATGAGCTGGCCCACGAAGTTGCCTCCCAGGAGTGAGCTCGGTGGCCTCGGCTTCTGAGTCTTCAGGCGAAGTATGCATGCAAGCACCCATCCGGGATGAAGATGATAACTCTCCCAGATGGCATGAAGAAGAGTGAGCTCCTCTCTGCTGATGTGGTGCCGGGTCTTATCTGGTGCAAACAAAAGAGAACGACGCCAAACCATGTGAATGAATCGATAGAGAGGGTGAGAGAGGGACTTAACTGAGTTATGCTTCGTGGTACGATCGCCGGGACTCCAGTCATGTGGCTCCAGAGCGCGTCGTACTCCTCTCCGTCGTCGGAGTCGTTCTCCCAGCCGAGGTGATAACCCTCGTAGTGCTCGCGGGGGATCCCGAGATGAGCAACAAACTCATCATAGGTGAACGACTTGTACACCCCGCCAAGGTAGAAGGATACCACCTTCCCACGCTGCCTCCTCTTATGCTCGTCCAACTCGAACATGGCCCAGAACTCCTGGAGTGCGATGTCTGGGAAGTCAGCAACTAGGGTGGTCAGCTCCAGCAGTCCTGAAGGTAGAAAAGAGTCAAGCACGTTTCGGTGCCAGTCCACGTCGTGCTCGAAGAGTGAGTCCATGGATAATGGACGCACGTCGGCTCCGGGAAAACGTTCGAGCTTCTGGTAGCGCTCGAAGTAGTACTGGGGCAGGCGGGCAACGGTGGCGTGGTACCCGACACGGCCAGGGAAAGCTGGTGGAGGGCCCTGGACGGCTGGTGTGATGGGAGCGGGGGCTCGGGAGCTAGAGCCGGCGTCAAGGCGCGCCTTAGTCCTGCGCTCATGAATGACATTCCTAAAACCAGAAACGAAACCAGATTAATTAACTAAAAACCCACCCCACACTTAGTAGAAAAACTCAATTTCACAAAGAAACGAGGAAAACCGAGTAGGGGTAAGCAAATTAAGTAACCGGTAATCACGATAAATCACAAATCATGCAAATGTCTTGCCGGAATGTTCGTAACATAATTAGGGATCAGAAGTCAAACCGTCATTCAAAAAGTCAACATCATAGCACATTGAACCCTAATCATAGCAATTACTAGCTCAAGGCGGGAAATGACGGCATAATGAATAACCCAGATGGCAAGCACAGTAATATGAACGTGAATGAACACACATGGCAGCCAAAAGAACATAAACAAGTCATGGTCAAACTGACATTTCATAAAAGTCAACACCGCAAAGAATCAATCTTTAAGCATATCAACACACGATCAAATGGTATTAAAATTAAGCACAAAACTCCCTAAGCATGCTAGATCAGTCCAAAGAATTCAGCTAACCTAGTTCACACGAAATCAGTCGGCACGCAAATCGAGGTAAACCGAAAAGTCAACCGAAAAGTCAACCCCGACGAAATTCAGCATTCAACATGTCAAAAGATTCGGAATGAAAAGTTCTACAACTTACCTCGAAGCCATGGGTGCTGAAAATGAACGGAGAAAGAGAAATCGGTGAAAAATCAAAAAAATTAGGGTTTGGCTGAACGGGAGTTCTAGAGCTCCAATTCGACTGTTCTACGGCTCAAACTGATCGGATAAGGAAGGGGAGAAGTGCGGCGGCGGCAAACGGACTGCGGCGCGGCGGTTTGGATTTTTGAAACAGGGGAAGGCTTTCTTATTTTCGAAAATGAAAGTGAGGGGAAGAGAGTGTGTGACCGAGAATTAAAAGGAAAAATTTGTTGATTTTCACTCAAGTTTTTGGCGAAAATGTGTGCAATTTTTTCGCCGAAAACCCAAGGCAAAATGGTCTGTCGGTTTTCAAATAAATTTTCGCCGAAAAACTTCATGAAGTTTTCGCCGAAAAGTTTAGTTAAAATCGTCCAGAAAACACAGTGGGATTTTCAAAGGAGTTTTCGCCAAAAGATGGGTCAGTTTTCGCCGAAAATTTTGACCTGTACGATTGAAAATATTTTCGCAATCCCGGCAAACTTCAGAAAATCTCAATTAAATCCACAAAAATCGGAACAACCTCAAACAACTTGCGATTGAAACGATGACACAAAGACAACACACGAAAAATAAGAAATCATGCAAACTGACACTTTTGGCTCCCCCGAACCGACTCTAAAACACTAAGGTTGACACAAATGAAAAACTGACTCCAGCCGTGGGTTGCCTCCCACGAAGCGCTCTTTTATTAACGTCCTTGAGTTGGACGATACCTGGACGGTATTAGGAGACATCCCAACTCAGGTTCTCCTTAATGCTAGCATCAAAATTCATGAAGTAGAGCTTCGAGGTATCTCCGTTAAGCATAAATTTCTTTCCGTTAGCGTGTATAAGCTTGGTACGTCCGTCGGGAAGGTGATCAGTGATCTTGAACGGACCAAATAGCTATGTTGAGGGATCATCCTTTACAAGGAAGACGGTGGAAGGGACGAGAATGATCGGCTTCGTCTTCACTTTATCCTCCGGCTCTGTATCACCAGGATCGGTGATCGTCGGTATTTCCTTAGGAGATGCTTTTGGCTTCTCCTTCAATACTTGTTCCGGCGCCGGTAGCTCAGAACGAATTGGTGGTGCAGCTGGCTCGGATGAAGGTGGCGGCACAACTGGTCTCCAGACCATTTGAGTCTTCGTTTTCTTCTGATTCCTTCTCTGCGATCTGCCAGGTTCCTTGCTCGGTGGTGAAGAAGAGGCTTTTAGTTCCTTCTTCTTTGGCGGCTTCTGAACAGCAGATTTTGGCTTCTGCCTTGTAATCTGTTCAACACCTGCAAGAACAATTGATCTAGGAACACTAGAAGAGATGTCAGTAACGAAGTTGACCGAGGCCAACTCCACAGTTTCTACGGATAAACAATGTGATTCTCCCTTAGGAATGTATTTCATACCGTCCTTGAGATGGAATGTGGCAGTATCCTTTCTAACCCTTAATGTTAACGAACCATTTGGAACATTAATGTTAATGTTGGCTGTCGCCATAAACAACCGGCCTAAGAGAAGGGTAGAATAGGTCCCTTGAGTATCCATTACTACATAATCAACGAAGAACCGGAAAGGGCCACAACAAGTGATTACATCCTTGATTATCCCTCTAGGTTCTTTTAGAGTTTTGTCAGCGAACACTAAATGCATTTTAGCAGGTTGTAGTTCACCTAGGTTCCATTTCTTATATAAACACATAGGCATGACATTTATAGAAGCACCTAGATCAACCAAACTACGCTCAATTTTAATGTCATTAATGATTAAAGGTAACGTAAAAGGGCCAGGATCGGAGCACTTAGCTGGGATAGGTATGGGTGGTGATTGAGAAACTATAGTTGAGCATTCTCCCGTAGAGGGAGTGGAAAGTGATTCCTTCTTCTTCTCCAGGCTGGTCTGTTCACTACTCCTGGTTGTGATGACTTCAGCATGCTCAGTCTTCATGGCGGGGTTGCTTTGAGACGGTGTCTGACTGAAGAGAGGACTGTCAGCCAGCAGGCTAGCAACTTTGTTTAACATGCTCTCTACTCGTTGACCTAGAGCGATCTGTCCTTGGTTAAGAGCAGCTTGGGCTTTGAACCTTTCTTCGTGATCGTCGAGCCTTGCCATGATCAGGTCGAACTTCTTGTCTAACTCGTTATCCCTTGTGTTCCCTGATGTAGATCTCTGAGGTTGTTGTTCTCTAGTGAATCCAAAGTTGTAAGGAGGACGCTCTTGGAAGCTCCTTTGTTGTTGAGGAGGTTGTCTGGACTGATGGTAGTCGGGGTAGCCCTGTTGAATGTTGGTGAAGCCTTCAGAAATGAAGTTCACCTCTTCTACCGAACAAGCATTGATTTCCTTCAATCGCTTCTGGACTTCTGCTTCAATAAGCTCTTCTATTCTCCAATGTCTCTTAGCTCCTTCGGTCTGCCTGAACCTTGAGATGTTGTCCCTGTAGGCAGTGGTTCTGGAAGGAGGGGAGTATTCCTCTATGAATCCTTGAGCAAGATCCTCCCAGTTGGTGTAGTGACCGGGTGGCCTGCTAATGAACCATCTCTTTGCAGCGCCTCGGAGTGAGAGTGGGAAGGCTCGCAAGCATAAGGTATCCTTATCGAGGCTCCCACTCTTAAAGGTCTCGCAAAAAGCAAGGAAATCCGCCAAGTGTGTGCATGGATTATATGAGGCTTTCCTTCAAACTGTAGACCCCTAGAGATCATTTCCGAGAAGGCGGTCTTGACCTCATAGGCAGGACCGTCTTCATTGCGCGGCACAAAGATGGGAGACCGAACACTAGCAGCCATCGTGGTAGGGAAAGGTGTATCGAAAGTGATTTGCTTCTGAATTTTCTTATCCTGCAAAAGACAAAAATAAACACAACCGGTGTAAAATCGAAGTGGATGGAAAGGTGAAGATGGAAAGTAGAAGAATAAGATGTCAGTTCTTCTTTCGAACAATCAAAAGAAGTCCCCGACAATGGCGCCAATTTGATGAAGTTCAAATAAACTACCAAGCTAGAAGCTAGGGTAGATCGTATTCCACGGGTCTTCTAATGATTGATTACTCAAATATAAAGGCAAATTACTCAGATTTAACACTTTGTGCGTGGTGTGAGTTCCACGACTTCTAATTTTAAGAAATGCACGGAAATTAAAAATTAAAACTGAAAACAGATTGAAAGATTGGTTGAAAACAAAGATGACAGACAAGCTTAGACTTTGAATCCCCCTTCATTCACCAGAGCATTGGCAATCAACAGATCAGCGGATTTCGATTCTCGTTCAATCAATTCTAAGACACCACCATAACTCCTTGACCCTTAGGTTTAAGACTGGCGAACGTTCGCTCTATCTGATCTAGCTACCAAGATTAATTAGCCGCCCGGGTACGGTCGCCTCTCGCAATGACTTAACTTAACTGGTGCAATTACTAACGATTTATGAGTTACTCTTGCAGTGGATTAACCCTAACTGGTTCCTACGAAAGGCACATTCCAATGATTAGGTTAATTGTTCGATTTGATGTTTTAAAGTAAGGCGAGCGTTCGCTTCTATCCTTAGCTTAACAAGAATCTAATCTAGGTGATCAATCCAGACAAGAAACATGAACAATGAAGAACAAATCAAACATGAAAGAGAAACTGATTGAACTTTGAATCTAATCACCGCCGATCTGTGACCCTTTAAAGCCCTGGGTCACTTAGGGTTCATCTAGTCTAAGCTCTACGAGTTTAGCTACTCATGTTTTTCACAAAAGAATCAAAGACAAAGATAGAGTTCATATTGAACAGAGGAAGAACAGAAAAGGATCTGAAAAACCTAATTAAGATGACTCCGGCAGAACTTCGATCTCTGGTAATCTGCAATCCTAGCTCCGAGTCTTGAGATGAAAGGGATGGCGTCACGATCTCTTCCTGGCTCTCCGAACGCTAAACTCTACTCCAGAACTCTTGAGAATCCTTGAAGTATTTGGTATTATGAGATATGATGTATGTTGTATTATATGGTGTTTAGGGCCGCCGGTTAAGTATTTATACTTAACCCTAATACCGCCGGTTTTGCCTAGAATTTTCGCCGAAAATTCCTTTGTAAATGAGGTGATCGCGGGCTGAGTTCTCCTGTGATTTTCGGACGCCGGGTTCTCGGCGAAAACAAGGGATTTTCGCCGAAAACTTCTTTGTAAATGGGAGCAGAATTTGGTTCGACTTGATTGACTCCTTGGATCGATTCCGGTGCGATTCCTCGAGGTTCCAACGCCTTAAACACGTCCTTGGCTACTTTATTTGACGGCAAAAACCTGTGCTAACATGAAAACACTAGAAAACCATCAAATAGACCCGAAACGGGCCAAAGTAACACAAATGGCACGAGATAGAATAGTTGAATGAATATTCGTTATTCTACCCTAAAAACCATGTCTTAAGCAATGAAATGTCGCTTAAATGAGGCTGATAATCACGTCAAATCGAGTTTCATCAGTCATGCTAAATTGTACGATACTCTTATAACCCTTGGTTATATACAATCTAAATCTGATTATTCTCTTTTCACAAAAGATAATTCTGAAGGGTTCACGGCCTTACTCGTCTATGTTGATGACATTGTTCTTGCCGGTTCCAACCTCAATGAAATTTCTTCTGTCAAAAGACATTTGGATATTACCTTCACCATTAAAGATTTGGGTCCATTAAAGTATTTTCTTGGCATGGAGGTCTCACGACATAGTTCTGGCATCCATTTATGTCAACGAAAATACACATTAGATCTTCTCACAGATACTGGTTACCTAGCTAGCAAACCAGCTTCTACACCTGCTGTTCCTGGCATTCACCATACTTCTCTTGGTACTTCGCTATCTTCAGACGACACTAGTCATTATCGTCGACTTATTGGACGCCTTCAATATCTGTGCACTACTCGTCCGGATATTTGTTATACTGTGAATCAACTAAGTCAGTTTGTCTCTTCTTCGACTACCATCCATGACCAAGCAACACATCGTCTCCTTCGATACCTTAAAGGGACACCAGCTCATGGTCTTCATTTTTCGAGCACTTCTTCTTTGCGGTGCTTTCTCTGATTCTGATTGGGCCGATTGTCCTGACTCTCGAAGATCGGTCACGGGTTTTTGCACTTTCCTTGGTGATTCTCTCATCTCTTGGAAGTCCAAAAAGTAACCAACAGTCTAACGATCTTCGGCTGAAGCAGAGTATCGTGCCTTAGCAAGTACGTCTTCAGAATTACAATGGCTTAATGGGTTATTATCCCATTTCCCTATCCAGATTCCGCAACCCTATGCTTTATATTGTGATAGTCTTTTTGCGGTCAAAATGACAGAGAACCCTGTTCAACATGAACGAACAAAACACATTGAGTTAGACTGTCATTTCATTCGAGAAAAGGTCATTGATGGTTTGATTAAAGTATACCATATTTCTACTCACAATCAATTGGCTGATCCTCTTACTAAGTCACTACCAGTGAATCAATTCACTCACTTGATCTCCAAACTTCACTTGGACACTATCCATGCTTAGTTTGAGGGGGGTATTAGATAGTATTACTTCTTTACCCTTTCTTTATTGTTTGTTAGGTTAGTTAGTTTGTTAGCCTTTGCCCCTTGTATTTAAGCTAGTGAGTTAAGCTTGTTACTCACACTTTCTATTCATTTCAATAAACTCACTTTTCTTTTCAGAGTTTACAAACACTCTTTGTCGACGGATTAATCAACAAAAATCTTTATAACTGTGTTCAAAGCTTATTCAAATCATCCCACCACCAAATGGATGTTGTGAAGATGATTGTAACCACGGTGACAATAATCAAGCTGATGGAATTGACTAATGGCGATAATCTCGGTCTTATTCGAGCATCGGATCCTCCTCCGAGTTGCGGTGAAAATACAGCAAACGAAACGTACATTAACGACATGATCAATGTTCTTGGCAAGTTGCAAGAGGTGACCCCGAGATCAGATATTTACTGGGTTGGGCTCGAGGTCGGGTACGTTGCGGGGGAAGGCCGGTGTGAGGGAGTGGAGAAAGAGACTGATGTTTTGGTGTGCTCGAACTATCTTATGGTGGTTCAAATCAAACTTGCTTTGTATTGCATGGGACGAGAATCCGGTAGCTCCATGGGTTCGACCGATTTTGGTTCGTGCCATATGAGCTTTTATCCTCCTGTCTTGAGTGCATTATAGACATTTTTTTTTGTCATAAAATTGGGAGATGAAATTGACCAATTTCGTTGGTTTTGAATCTATTTCTTGTTTTCCATCACAAAAGTGACATTTCAATCCGTTGGAATTGAATTCCAACCGATGTTTAATTCCACCACTAAATTACAGTTGAATTCCACTTCAAATAAGATGGAATTGCAATTCTCTTATAAAGTGGTTCAAAATCGCAACTAAGGGGTCGTTTTCCTCGTGGAAATGAATTGCAATGGAATTAAAATCCAGAAGGGATTCGATTGCTGGGGAAGGCCCTAATTCCTTCCGGATTTTAATTCCTTGTTTTCCACAATACCATGACCATATGGATTTCAAACAAAGGACCACCTAGCATTACTGAACTACCCTTCTTATCAATCCGATCAACCTCTACATTCTTTCTGCATCTCATTTATGCCATTATTTACACAAAATACTCAAAAAATTTGAGTTCACCATTATACAAAAAATATTCAGTTTTTTTTTATTCCACCTAACTCAATATTCTAATAATCAACATTATTCGACCAAACATCAATATTCAAACAATCAACAATATTCTACCAAACAACAATATTCAAATAAGGTCTATTTGTGAAACTCTATTCTATCAACAGAAAAAAAATCAAAGACTACTCCCCCGGCGATGTCCTTCAGGAAGTCACACTCGCCAAGGACGCCGACGTGACAGGAAACACCTCATTGGGATTGGTGGTTGACCGTCCAAGGAATCGGGTTCTGGTGGCCGTCGCAGATGCTTTGGGGAAAAAGTACAGCGCCTTGGCCGCATATGATATGTCCACCTGGAAGCGCTTGTTTCTCACTCAACTCAGCGGTCCCGGAATTCTTATATTCTTTCCGACGCCGACCTCCCACATTCACCGTCTACCGCTAATCAACCGACTTAGTTAAGCATAGGAGAAGGCACAAGTACAACAGGAGGCGCTAGTGGCGGAAGCACCATGGGAGGCGCTGGAGGCCAAAGCACAGTTTGAAACTGAGGCGGAGATGGAGATGCATGATGACGTTAGATTTACCGCGTTTATCTCGCCACATTTGAACGACATTCCCCTTGTTTGACTCTGAATTGTGATGAACTTGAATGGCTTTTATGAAAAATATGTTTTATCTCCCGTTGGCCCTCTTTTGGGCAATTTGATGTTGTTTCGAGTTGTTTTTGTTGAATTTCAGGTTACCACGTTGTGGATGACTTTTCTACGAGCTCGGCACTTCAAACATGGATCAATTTGGAGTTCAAACGGAGTGGGAATCATCGAAGGAGCTGAAGGTCGTGACCAGTGGCAAAAGTGCGCCTAAACCTTTGAAAAGTGCACCGGCGCACTTTTATGGTGCTGCCAGGCGCACTTTATTTTTCGAAAAGTGCGCCATTTTCATGGAAAAGTGCGCCGGCGCACTTTTTAAGTGCGCCGGGCGCACTTTTTCTCAGGACGGATTTTGGAGAAGAAAAGAGGGTTTTCAAGGGACAGAGAGGGGACTTCAGACTTCATTCTGATTTCGACGAACCAACACTCTCGGAGGAGGATTTTGAAGCTTTGAAGTGACGATTAAGCAAGGAGAAGCGAGGATTAACTCAGGAGTGTTGAAGATTCATCAGGATTAAGTTTTCTCGGAGTAAGATGTCTTCTTCTCTGGTTTTCTTCCCCATTGTTTCTGTGATTTCTTCTGTAGTGATGTCGAGCTAAACTCTCTAGTTTGTTCAGATTAGATGAAACTCTAGTGAGATTTTGTATGGATGATGTCGGGTTTCTAACCCGTTAATGTTGATTGAGGTTTATTCAGACATGTGATGAGTTTTCTCTTAAACCCTAATTTGAAGCTCTAAGAATCCGTTGATTGACCATATCATAGGGTTTTGCTTCATCTTTGATTTGTGGTTCTGACCATGGACGTAGATCATTCTAGAATTTAGGAGGTCGTTAGGGTTGCCGGTGTCTTGACCATAGGGCCGGTGAAACTAATCTCCTTGCATATCTGTGTGGCATTTCACTGTTCTTCGTGCGTTCTTGACGATTTGCGAGTTATCTTGACCATATGAACTTGTAGGTTTGATAGGATAGTTTCTCTGCGTCCTGACCATGGAGTAGAGATTACACAAGGAAGTGTCGAGTCATCAAGTCTGGACAAACGTCTTCAGTCTATTATTCAAATCTTCAATCTGCTTCACTTGTTTGCTTGTTCAATTTGCATTCTTAGTTTACTTAGTTCATTCTTAAACCAATTTAAACCCAAAACGAAACCTCGATTAGCTTCAACACACATTTATGAGTAATAGAAAAAGAAAGACCCTAGGGAAAAACGATCTCTTTGGAGAAATCCATTGAGTTAAAACTAGTGTGCATTAATTTGCGCACCAATGCATCAGTCAATTTGGATATTGATCCATCCACCTCTACTTTTTTGTTGCCGCCGTCAACGATTAGATCAATCACCGCCGCCAGCCATCCTTCCCGAGTGCCACCGATCGATCAAAGGCTGTCACGTTAATTACGATTTTCTTTCCTTCCAATCTTTTCAATTTTGGTTAATTATACGTTAATTATGATATTCATTTATTTGCTTTCCATTTTTAATTATCTTTCATTTAATTTGATTCCATATTTTTCTCCAATTAACCTATTATTTTATTACCTCCATTAAATGTTTTGCTAATTTTGATCAATTTTTTTTTGTGGGAAAATTTTGATCATTTAGATTTAATTATAGAGTTAATTTTGATTCCCTAATTTTTCAATTAATCTCTCAATTTATTTGCTTTCCGTTTTTTGTTCAAGTGTATTAATTGTTTAATTAGTTTTATTTATTTATTTTTCTCATAGATGAGAGCTAATTGTTTAATATTTTTAACTGGATCTAACTAATCATTTGTTATTTTTATACAGTAAGTAAGAGACAAAAGAGCTGATGACAAATATTCCCTTGCCATATTAGTACAAACTCGCCAATAAGGGCATAACCTCGTCAATAAGGGCATAACCTCGCCAATAAGGACTCATTTTCGCCAATAAGGGCTCATTCTCGCCGATTAGGGCTTCTCGCCAATAAAGGCTCATTCTCGCCGATTAGGGCATAATAATAGTTATCCTCGATTCGAGGATAAACTATTGCTCGATTCAAGTTTATTTGTGAATGTGCTTGGTGCTCCAAAGTTTCGGATTTAGATCCCATATCAAGTTCTTTCTCTAGATCTCCCGTGAATGTAACTTTTTTAAGGTTTTAACTGATCGAGTTCACAGTCACTTCCCCACCCCTCTCCCTCCCCCCCAAACCCCCTCCTCCCCCTTTCTTTTTTTTTTTTATTTTTATCTCCTAGGTTGGTTCACGATCTATAGCTCGCTCCTGCCCAGGAGTGTTACGCCAAAAAAAAAAGAAAAAAAATCAAACACCAAAAACAATTATTCGTTATCCTCCTCAAACAAATTTTCGTACATACTTTGCGATTCTGGGACAATGAAGAAGAAGGAGAAGGTTCTGATTTGAGGTATTAGACGAACTCGAATAAAATAGAAAAAAAAATTGGGGTATGTTTGACAAGATGGGGAAAAATGGGTTGGGACCTTCAAATCAGCCCAACTCCTTCCGTTTCAAATGGAATTAAAAATCTGCCCATAGGTGATTTGAAAGCCTGCTAGGAATTGAATTCCCCGGATTTGGGTTGTCAAATAGACCGGAAAACATGGAATTTGGGGGGTGGATTTCAACCAAATCCAAGTCTAAAAACATGTACGAAAACGACCCCTAAATTTCATTTGAAACACAATTCCAGTTTGCTAAAAACAAGGAACTGAATTACGGTGAAATTAAATTCCACTAACATTGTCAATTCCGCCAAAATTCCAGTTTTATAATATAAAATGATACTATGGTTTTCTAGAAGGTAGTGTTTGATTAAGAAAATCCATAGTTGAACATATATGTATAAAGTTGTTATCTTAAGTAAACGTAATGTACCAAAATACCCTCATTTGCTTGAACAAAATATAAACGTAATTATAAAATTTTATAAAAAAGCACATGTGTTTATAAATTAAAATTTATAATCTCTCTTATTAATTATTCGAGTTAATTATACTTTTAGAATAATAAATGCTCATTCATTAGGAAAATAATTAGTTAGTATTATATTTACCACTAACACATCTCCCTCTTCTAGCCAAAATAAAATAAAAGGATAAAATAATTTTCACGGTGAATTCTAATTCGAACTAAAGAAATTCTAATTAAGTAATTAAAAACTAAATCATAATTATTTATATTAATTAAGAAATAAATATAAAAAACATAAACACGAGACAATAATAAAATAAGAAAAAATAAATTAGAGTAATGGAGTTGGTGGCATTATAATTGGGAAGGTTGGGTAAGGATAGTATTGTCCAAAAACTGTGATATCAATATCACTCTGAAGATATTCACCTCCCCCATGAATATATGTTGAGTGATATTGATATCGCTTTTGGCCCAAGATATCATGATATTCAGGACAGAAAAAATGATGATATCCTGAATATCATGATATCTGCAGTTATCAATATCAATATCACTGCAACCAAACGACCCCTTAATAATATCATATATTTATTCATTTTATTATTGTGCATCTATTGTTAAGAGTTCCATGTTGATCAAGAAAAAATAAAGAACAATTCAAGCACTCACTTTCAATCATTCAGATAAAGTTCTATCAAGAGCCAAAAAAAATTAGCCAACAAAATTATAATTAGTTTATTCCTTATTCCAATCATTCATATGTGGCCATTACAACGTTTTTCATCAAGTAACGATAAACAGAAAAAATCTATTACTTATTTTTATTTCCATTTTCGAAATCCTCAATACGCTAAGTAACTCAAATCCTTTACAATCTCGCACTTACCGTTCAGTTTTCCTTTCGCAACAAAATCCAGATCACAGCCACAAGTCGTTGTCAAGTCCTCTTTCAGCAGTAACTGCATCTCCATGAATTGATTCTTCTCCCGTTGATTCTTCAACGCCTTCTTCATCTTCTCCAACCTTTCCTTAGATAGATCCTCGTGGTTCAACATATACTTCTCTTGCTTCCCTTGAGGCAATTCCTTATACTATCTTAGCATGCCAGTTGCCTTGGGATAAGATGGCCAGACCTCTACCTCATCTTTTTTTTCCTTTTTCACGAAAATAGTGGATGATAAATGGCAAGCACATACTCCACAAATAGTTGTGATCTCCTCTAGTTTCTTAAGTAATCCATTCTTCCTCTTCTTGAAAGTTGTTATTTTAGCAATTTTGTCACTAATGAGCTTATGTTGCACATTTATTCTCACCATGATTTTTGGTTAATGTTTCTTTTTCTTTTTCTTTTGAGTTTTAGATGATTATCAGATTAGACTATGATGGGGTATTTATATACATATTGTTGGAAGAAAAGAACATAGATTTGGAATTAAAATTGATGTAAACTGAGAACAAATTTAATGATTGTTTTTTTTAATTACAACTTTGAGTGAATGTGTGGAAATCGTGGGTCTGGAGAAGGCTTCTCAAGCATAGGAGTTCTTTCTTTGCTCACTTTTCTGTTGACGGGACTAACTGTTACTGGGATGGAATTCCTTATGACTGCATCAAGCTCTCGGTAATTTGGGACTTTATTCGCTTATCTCGTCCCAAGTTGCATTGGTAAAATCTGGTTTGGGGGTTTGGCTGCAGACCTAGAAATAGCTTCTTTGGTTGGTTGTATGTCCTAGTCCGTCTTACCACGAATGATAGGCTTGTCAAATGGGGGATGGCAATTGACCCTAAGTGTTTGTTGTGCAACTCCGGTGCTTTGGAATCACATAATCATTTATTCTTCGATTGAGGATTTTCCAAAGATGTTAGCTCTGCATTACTTGGTCGTTTTGTTGTTGTTGGTCCCTCCTCTGGTGCAGCTGTTTTGCAGGCTTTCAGTGACTTTGCCAAAGGTAGCAACGTGAGAGGTTTGCTATGTCGTGCTGTTTGGACCTCCCTAATAGCAAATATTTGGAAAGAACGGTGCTCTCGCTTGCATGGTGCCCATCCGTTGAATGTGAATTCTCTTGTTAGTTTGATTCTTCGAGAGATTGGTTATCAAGTGCTTGGTTGCTGTGCCTTTTTGGCAGCTGTAGCTTCTTGTGGGTTTTCTCTTCAGATTTAGAGTTGTATAGTTCTTTGAGTTTTGAGTAGTTCAGGGGTTTTGATTGTAGGCTACAAAACTCCAGAGTTGATCTATTGATCTCTCCTTCATTTTTGGAATGAAATTATACTATTCATCCAAAAAAAATTTGTGGAAATCAATTAAATATGATGCCAAATTGTAAGAAAATGTGAGTTTGTGCGACTTAGAAGTCCCTTTGTTTGTTGCATGCTGCTCCTGGACAGGCTATCCACCAAAGACAAAATAATTGGTTGGGAATTAAACTCCCCTGCAATCTGTGGCACTTGTGGTTTGTGTGATGAAACTCGTTTTCATTTGTTTGTGGGATGCACTTACAACTCCAAGGTCCGCGAGTGCTGCAACTTACCTCGAAGCTTGTAGGGGTGTGTCACTTGGGAGGAATTTGCTGAAAGTCTACAGGCTTGCAGGCTGAGTTTGGATTCTAAGAGAGCTTAGTTCTTGAAATGGAGAGTTGTCCTTTACAACATTTGGCGAGAGAGGTGCAATAGAGTACATGAAAGAGGAAGCATTCGCCCGGAGGAGCTGGCTCATATTATCGTGAGGGAAAGGAAAATATCCTCACCATTCATAAAAAAAAATATTGCGCTTACAATTCAATTTCTTTTTCTGTATAATCATTAAGATCTTTTTCGCCAATCGGTGGAAAATCCTCCATGAGCATTAAATCCATCTCCATCCACTTATCTTCTCGATCTCGTCATTCAACTTCTCTCTCATCTTCCTCAAGATTTTATCCAATAGAGTTTCATAATTGAACATGTTCTTTTACTGCTTCTTTTGAGGCATGCATTGAACTTCTCCAGCACATCGATTACTTCTAGCACAGATGGCCTGACCTCTGACTTGGGATAAATGGTATATGAGGGGTATGAATTTACCTCGACTCACGCATTCGTTGTAGCTATTGTTGAGAGAAGGTGAGATCACAAACCAACCCTTTGCAGAGGTTGCAAGTTTTCGTGAGTCGTTGGATTGGAAATGTTGAGCATATTTACGAGAAAATCAATAATGTTAGTGACTACCGTGAGAACATTGGTCATCATTTTTTTACGGATCTACATGTTATTTTTCAATTTCCATTATCATGTTATGTCATATATGATTTTTTAGACCTTTTCTTTTCATTATAAAGGAAAGGTATGCAAGATAAGTATATTGGTGAGTGGTAATAAGTGTACTATTTTATTTGGATAAATAATTATTGTTGGTTAATTGTCTAGCTGACTTAAGCATGAAACACAAAACTGATATAAATACTGAGCATGCTGGAGTTATTTAAACTTGAAGCCCATATAGAAAATCAGACTGGGCTAGTGGGGGCTATAGATCCATGGGCTTGTAAAGTGAGTTTACTCTTAATAATATCATATATTAATTCATTTTATTATTTTGCATCTATTATTAAGAGTTCCATGTAGATCAAGAAAAAATAAAGAACAATTCAAGCACTCTTTTTATAAGAAACGACGCTTAAAAGCATCATAGATTAAAAGGGAATAAGTCTCGGGGTAGAAATACCCATACAATCGTGACGTAGGAAAAAACCAAGATTATAATCAGACGTGGAAATCCAGAGCCGTCCCATGAACTTCGGAGGCCCTGTGATATAATTAAGATGTGGCCCGTTATAACATATTTTGACAAAATATGTTTTAAATATATCAAAATAAAAATTCACATTTTACATTTGAATAAATATTATTATATTTGAAACAAATATAACATTGTTGGTTAATAGATATATGAATATTTAATTTTATATTATTCAAAAAATAACACTCTATAATCATAAGTAATTTATTTATTTATTCTCAAATATATTTCCCTGAAATTATTGGAGATATTTCTGTAAAGCTCATATATTTAATTTTTAAATTTAAGTTCTATTCGATTAGAAATTGGTATCTAAATGATTCAAAATATATTATTATAAAAATCCTAACAATAATTATAAAAAGGATTAAGACAATAAGAGTCCATACTTATTTAACAAAAATAAAGGACGCATGACTTGACGGATAAATGAGATGAATTATTTAATAAAAAAGAAGTCTTCCTGCCCAAGAGATGAATTAGAAAAATAACTAATAAAAACATTATCTAGATGAAGGATATGAATTATTAAATAAAAAAGAAGGCCCCATATGCCCAATAGATAAAAAAAGAAAAACAAATAATAAGACAACTTCTCTGTGAATTGAACCTAAGACCTAACTATCATAAAGATGCTTCTTTCCCACTTTCTAACCATTACACCACATACTCAATAGTGATTATGTTTCAGTTTCAGAATTACTTATTAATAATTATTTATCTAATACTTTCTACCCGAAATTCTGAGGCCCCCGAAATTTTGGGGCCCTGTGCCGGAAACAGGCCGGCCCTGTGGAAATCAAATGGGTACCAAGCTGGCGACTATATCAAATACTTGCAAAATAATCAGCAGCCTGATTTGCTTCCCGCAGGGGCGGAACCAGGATTAGAAAATGCTCTTAGCCGAAATTTATTACTAGAATATATATTACGTTACATATATTTTTTTACTTTCAATATATAATGCTATTTCCAATTAGATCATTGCGCCCGATATGTTTGTTCTTAAGATTATTAATATTATTCTCGAAAAAGTGAAATTAGAATGTGCCACTGGCGATTTTTTATTAATTTAAACGATTTATCATCAAATATTATATTTTTACTCATTCATAAGTCGAGATAAAATGGTACTGGGCTTACTGAACCCTCTACACATGTTGACGAAACATTAGCATTAGGGAAGGGTATGGTTAATATGATTGAGTATATTAACTATATTAGGGATTTTTCTAAGAGACAAAGGTATTAGAATATATTTAGTTGTTAAGTTTGAAATTATAACAATGAACTGAGCGAAATTAAAATAACACTGAGCGGATTTAAATTTGCACTGAGCCTGATTCGAAAAAATAAAAATTTATACTCGAATTAAACGCTCGGGACCGAAAGTGGGGTGAGCCGGGGCTCGGCCCGGCTCCCCCTAGTTCCGCCCTGGCTTCCCGGAATATATGTGAGAGGTTGACAACCCAATCCCTGCTCATTAGTTCTCGAATGGTAAGAACCTCATTCGTATGTTGATGATGTGGCTATCCCTCGGCCAAAACAAGTGCAAGGGAAGTATGCGAATCAGATTGCACGAGCACCGAACGGAAGCCAGCGTCCCAAGCTAATCGGAGGCCCGTAGTGATGCCATGGAGCTCTGCTCTAGAGATCGAGCAGCTGCCCAAATTGCTAATGAAGGCAAGATAGTAGTGGCCAAGGTAATCTCTAATTAATCCCCCGGTAGTAGCTCCCATGGTTGATGGATTCACAGATCCATCCGTGTTAATAACCTTAGTGTCTTCCGGTCCCGGATCCCATTGAACATCAAAGCTCGTTCTCTGAGGGTGCAGATCAAGGCAGCTTCTCTCAATCCTCAAAGCTGAATCAACAACACGAGACGAAGCCAAAATCTTATTCGCCAGCGCTGCCGGGGGAGCCTGCTTCGCTTAAAAAACCAGCCCGTTCCTTGACTTCCATAAATACCAGCAGGCGATACCTGCAAGGAGGGATTTATCGTGTCCAATAACAATCCTCAACCAATTAGCGTGATTTCTGCCGTTCCCTTGTCGAACCAACGCCAGAACCCCAAATTCTCCTAAACCTTGCGAGCAAATCTGCAATCTCTCAGAACATGGGAAACCGATTCGTCTGCTTCGTTACAACGAGGACACGACGCATCTTGGGTGAGATACCTACGTGCTCGCTCCGCATTGGTGAGGAGTCTTTCATTCCCCAACAACCAGAGGAAGTGACGAATACGGCTCGGGCCGCCCCATTTCCAAACGCTTTCCCACCTGAAATCAGGTCAGGTATTAGCAGCTTGGTGACGAGCTCGTAGGCTGACCGAATCGAGAATCTCCCCGGGCTCTCACCGCCCCAAACTCACGTGTCCTCCCCTCTGCCCTCCACCGGCGGCAACATCCCCGCAATCTCCTGAATAAATTGGTCGGACATCCTCGGTCGAAACCGGTCCATGTCCCAAGTCCCATCTGCACTAACAAACTCACAGACAACTTCCAAAGGATTGATCGAAGCCGGATCTACCGAGATATGATCAATAATTCTTACCCCTGAATCCAGCCAGCGGTCAGTCCAGAAGGACGTGTTCCGCCCATCACAAATGCCCACGCGACTCCCTTCGATCATAGGCTGCCAGGTATGACAAATACCCCGCCACAGCGCTGATTGGGAAACACAATTCCTCAACTTCAGCCCCTTCGCGGAATATAAAAAATATTTACCTTGCAGGACCTTGACCCAGAGTTGGTCCGGGCAATGGAAGAAATTAAAAGCAAGCTTCATCATATAAGCAGTGTTAAGATCCCGTGCCTGTCGAAGCCCCAAACCACCCAGCTCCTTCGATTTGCAGGATATGATCCCAGGAAATCATATGGACCTTTCTAGCTTCCGACGTCGAGCCCCAAACGAAATTCCTAATCCTCTTGTCAATACTCTCGCAAATTGTAGCTGGGAGGACGGAGGTCTGCATAGCATAGGCCGGGATAGCACAAAGAGTGGACTTAGCCAAAGTTACTCGACGCGCCAAAGAGAGCGAACGAGCCTTCCACCCCGATAGCTTGTTATTAATCCTGTCAATAATTCCCTGATAAGTCCCTCTGTTAGGTCGGATGTGGAGGATCGGGACTCCCAAGTACCGACCGAGATCTTGAGTAAGGGGGATACCCAAAGCCGACGAGATCGAAGCGCTAGTTCTGCGATCTGAATTTTTAGAACAAAAGATTAGGGACTTTTCAGTGCTAACCGCCAAACCTGAAGCCTCACAAAAAAACTTCAGACATCTCATAATTTCCATAGCTTGATCAGGTGACGCCCGAGCACAAAGAATTAAATCGTCAACATAAAAAAGATGAGAGATAGTCGGGCCGCCCTACTCAACGAGACTGGAATCCAGACTTCTCATTGCACCGCGTCAACAATCAGATGACTCAACCTCTCCATACATAACGTAAACAGAAACGGAGAGAGCGGGCAACCTTGGCAGATACCTCTACCAGGTAGAAAACTCTCCGTAAGTCCACCATTCCAAATAATTTGGAAGCTTGCGGTACGAACGCACGCCATGATGAGCTCAACCGTCTGATTATCCAAACTCGTAGCATTTATAGTATCTTCCAAGAAGCTCCAACTGACACTGTCATAGGCCTTCATTAGGTCAATCTTAATAACCATCCGCTTCCGTCTAACCTTGTCGTGCTCCATGGTATGAACAATTTCCTGTAAAACAATAATATTGTCAGAGATCTGGCTGCCAGGCACGAAGCTCGCTTGATTTGATCGGATCAGATCCTTCATAATCTGCCTGAGGCACGTCATTAAGCACTTTGTGATCAACTTATAGGTGACGTTACATAAGCTGATGGGGCGGAAATGGCTAAGGGTCTCCGGAAGGGTTCTTTTCGGGATAAGCACAATAACTGTTTCATTAACCTGCACGACAGAAGCCGGATTAGCAAAGCAGCTAACCACAAACTCAGGCACCTCTCTTCCCACCACGCTACAAATGCGTTGATAAAACAACGGCTGGAATCCATCCTTCCCGGGGGATTTCAGTCGACCCATGTTTCTCACGATACCAAAGATTTCGTCACTCGAGGGGCGACAGCCAACGGACGACACCAAACCTTCTCTCAGCCGCGGGAAGCCATTCAGGAGAGGAATGGCCTCTCCTCCTGAATCCCTGAAAAGCAACGAAAAAAATTAACTGCCTCTGACTGAAGGGTTGCCGGGTTAGATTCCCAACGACCATCGCCGCACCGTAGAGATAGGATCTTTTTGAAGTTCATTCGTCTGAGTGTAGCGAGATGGAAGAAATGTGTATTCCTATCTCCATACACAATCCAATTAACCCTCGACTTCTGAGCCCAGAGTAATTATTCATCCCAAATTGCCCTTTCCAGCTCTCTCCGACAAGAAGCTTCTCGGTTAATCACCTCCGGCGAACTGTCAGTGGATGCGGCAGCCTCCAGCTCTGCCAGATGACTAGCAAGGGCAGATTTCCTATGGTCAATTCGTCTGAAGACCTCCTTATTCCAATGATGGAGATTCCCTGTAAGCTTCTTCAGATTTTGAACAATCCCTCGACTTGACGACCAAGAGCGAGCAAGCAAGTTTGGGAAATCATCATGATCAACCCACAGAGCAAGAAATCGAAAAGGGCAGGATGGGGGGTAGGCGCGACATCAGTATCTAGAGTGATAGGTCGGTGATCCGACCGAATTCGAGGGAGGTGTCTAACCCCGCAGTCCGGGAACACATTCACCCAGTTGGATGAACCAAACGCCCGATCCAAACGCTCCCTAGTCCCACCCCTAAACCAGGTAAACGGAGGGCCAGCAAAACCCAAATCGACAAGACCAAAATCGTCAATGCAGTTATGGAAGGAGACCGTCCGATACGGACTAAAGGCTGCCCCACCCGCCTTATCCTCCTCCGTCAAGACGCAATTAAAGTCCCTGATAATACTCCACGGAAAGCTAGTGGCAACAGCTTTATCTCTAAGATCATCCCAAAGCAAGGCTCGGGAGGCTGCATTCGGCCGAGCATAAATAGCTGACAAGTGACAGGTATCGAAGCTTTCACCGGCAATTTCTAGATGGATGATCTGATTTGACTGACCCAGCTCCATCACCTCAACATCCTCATTCCAAAGAATCCATAGTCCTCCAGCAGAACCTTGGGCATCTTCCACAATGGAGTGGTCGAAGCTCATCTTCTGGATAACCTCACGGGCCACCAAACCACTAATCCGAGGCTCAGAGATGAACACAATATTCGGCTTAACCATCTTCATATAATACTTGAAAGCGGGAAGAAACTCTTTATGACCCGTTCCCCTACAGTTCCAAGCAAACACAATCATAAGGGAATGGGGAGATAGGTGATGACTTAACACACCCCGTCGGGTGGCCGGCCATTATTCGGACCCACGGTATGGAGTACCTCCAAATTAGTACCCTGTTTCATCGCCTCTTGGGGCTTGAAGGTTCGGACCTTCACTTTCCCATCCGGTTTAGGCGGGCGAATGGTCTCAGCTTTCTTCCCTTTGCTTATCGTAGCTTTAGGATGACCAGGACGTTTAGATACCTGCCCAACTGGTTTGACCACCGCGGACTCAAATGTTAGATTAACATACGTCACCGGGACTGAAATCAGGTTCGGCACCGACCCCTTTTCCTTAGTCCCTAACACTTTCCCACTCTTACCCAATTGATTAGTCAAATCTCCAAGAGGGGGACGCGGCTGGCTTCCACCAACAGAACCCATCTTAGAGAACACTTGGGCGGTGATGGCAGTAAGCTGATTAATGGCCTCCACCCCATCAACCTGCTCCGCAGCCTTAGAAGCAACCGGCTAACCTTCTCAATGTCAGGCGTGGGTCGTTGGAGGATCTTGAACCGAGATCCCTTAGTTGGGGGAGGTTCGGTGACCACCTTGACACTCTTCTTCGGCCGGCATCGCCGAGTGACCGTCATCCAACTTCCCGCATTATCCTCCTTCTCCTCCCCTGGCTGGTGTATGGCCGAACCAACCTCAGGAGGAGGAACATCAGCTGGCGAGTTGGGAGGTAAGCACGCATCAATTTTATGATCGTAAATTCCACAAGAATGACAAATATTCTCTAGGCTTTCATACTCCACATAGAAAACTCTGTCGCCGATCATATACTTCCCAAGAAGAGGTTTAGAAAGATCGACTTCCACACACACCCTTGCGTAACGAGCTCTAGCACCTTCAGCAGTAGCTAAGTCCATCGTAATCGTTCTACCAATATGATTATCGATCCTATTAACCACCGTGTGATTAAAAAAGTCGATCGGAAGTTTAGGTAGTCGAATCCAAGTCAGGGTCTTCTTGACCAGCTCGTCCTCATTAAACTTTGGCGTCCATTGTGCAACAGTGATATAGTAATCGAAGATCTTCCACGGACCATCAAATGCTGCATGTTGGTAATCCTCCGCTGCAGAAAATCGGACAAGGAAGAACTCATTGGACAAATTCGCAACCTGAATATGGCCAGATCTTGCCCAAAGGTATTCAAGGCGTCTCTTGACGGTCCTGTACGCAAATGACTTATCTAACACTCGGACCACCAGGGCTTTAGACCACGGTTGATAAAACTTCATAATCTCCTCTTCTGAAAAAACTAATTCTTGGGCATCTAGGGTTTACCGCTACATCATCTTGCATGGGTAACGTCATGGAAAACACGCGCCAGACATCGTCTTCGACAACCCACGATCCCGATCCAACAGCAAAACTATAAGTCTTCCTTGCCTGGGAACTGACATGAGAATTCGGTGTTCTAGCATCCAGCGAGGTGACCTGGACCTGAGTGGGAGCTCTCCTCTCCAAGTCCGACACATGGGACAGTGGAGTTGGAATATCTTCCAGGGCTCTCTTCCGAGGGATGGCGTTGGGGTCGATGGGGAACGGCGACGAGGAAGTAGGATCAGGAGGCCGGGCAGATCAGCCGCGCCGCCGCTCAGGATGTTGGGCACCTCCGTGGAAATCAGAGGAGAGGACATCAGAGTTTTATCTCAAATTGATACTTTTTAATAATTCAAGCACTCACTTTCAATCATTCACATAGAGTTCTATCAAAAGCCAAAAAAATTAGCGAACAAAAGGATAATTAGTTTATTCCTTATTCCAATCATTCATAAGTGGCCATTACAACCTTTTTCATCAAGTGACGATAAAAAGAAACAAATCTATTACTTATTTTTATTTCCACTTTCGAAATCCTCAATACGCTAAGTAACTCAAATCCTTTACAGTCTCGCGCTTACCGTTCAGTTTTCCTTTCGCACCAAAATCCAGATCATAGCCACAAGTCGTTGTCAAGTCCTCTTTCAGCAGTAACTGCATCTCCATGAATTGATTCTTCTCCCGTTGATTCTTCAACGCCTTCTTCATCTTCTCCAACCTTTCCTTAGACAGATCCTCGTGGTTCAACATATACTTCTCTTGCTTCCCTTGAGGCAATTCCTTATACTATCTTAGCATGCCAGTTGCCTTGGGATAAGATGGCCAGACCTCTACCTCATCTTTTTTTTCCTTTTTCACGAAAATAGTGGATGATAAATGCGCAAGCACATACTCCACAAATAGTTGTGATCTCCTCTAGTTTCTTAAGTAATCCATTCTTCCTCTTCTTGAAAGTTGTTATTTTAGCAATTTTGTCACTAATGAGCTTATGTTGCACATTTATTCTCACCATGATTTTTGGTTAATGTTTCTTTTTCTTTTTCTTTTGAGTTTTAGATGATTATCAGATTAG
Organism: Linum lewisii; assembly: GCA_034768395.1. Taxonomy (NCBI): domain Eukaryota; kingdom Viridiplantae; phylum Streptophyta; class Magnoliopsida; order Malpighiales; family Linaceae; genus Linum; species Linum lewisii. The sequence continues at coordinate 60,413,640 of CM068301.1, forward strand.
ACTATGATGGGGTATTTATATACATATTGTTGGAAGAAAAGAACATAGATTTGGAATTAAAATTGATGTAAACATGGGAACAAATTTAATGATTGTTTTTTTTAATTACAACTTTGAGTGAATGTGTGGAAATCGTGGGTCTGGAGAAGGCTTCTCAAGCATAGGAGTTCTTTCTTTGCTCACTTTTCTGTTGACGGGACTAACTGTTACTGGGATGGAATTCCTTATGACTGCATCAAGCTCTCGGTAATTTGGGACTTTATTCGCTTATCTCGTCCCAAGTTGCATTGGTAAAATCTGGTTTGGGGGTTTGGTTGCAGACCTAGAAATAGCTTCTTTGGTTGGTTGTATGTCCTAGTCCGTCTTACCACGAATGATAGGCTTGTCAAATGGGGGATGGCAATTGACCCTAAGTGTTTGTTGTGCAACTCCGGTGCTTTGGAATCACATAATCATTTATTCTTCGATTGAGGATTTTCCAAAGATGTTAGCTCTGCATTACTTGGTCGTTTTGTTGTTGTTGGTCCCTCCTCTGGTGCAGCTGTTTTGCAGGCTTTCAGTTTTCCTTTCGCACCAAAATCCAGATCACAGCCACAAGTCGTTGTCAAGTCCTCTTTCAGCAGTAACTGCATCTCCATGAATTGATTCTTCTCCCGTTGATTCTTCAACGCCCTCTTCATCTTCTCCAATCTTTCCTTAGACAGATCCTTGTGGTTCAACATATACTTCTCTTGCTTCCCTTGAGGCAATTCCTTATACTATCTTAGCATGCTAGTTGCCTTGGGATAAGATGGCCAGACCTCAACCTCATCTTTTTTGCCTTGTTCAAGTACTAGTGGATGATAAATGCGCAAGTACCTACTCCACAAAGATTTGTGATCTCCTCTAGTTTCTTAAGTAATCCATTCTTCCTCTTCTTGAAAGTTGTTATTCTAGCAATTTTGTCACTAATGAGCTTATGTTGCACATTTATTCTCACCATGATTTTTGGTTAATGTTTCTTTTTCATTTGAGTTTTAGACGATTATAAGATTAGACTATGATGGGGTATTATATACACATTGTTGGAAGAAAAGAACATAGATTTGCGATTAAAATTAATGTAAACATGGGAACAAATTTAATGATTTGTTTTTTTTATTACCACTTTGAGTGAATGTGTGGAAATCAATTAAATATGATGCTAAATTGTAAGAAAATGTGAGTTTGTGCTACTTAGAAATCCCTTTGTTTGATAGATGCTCCTCCTGGACAGGCTATCCACCAAAGACAAAATAATTGGTTGGGAATTAAACTCCCCTGGAACCTGTTGTTGGGGATTTGATGTGTGAATGAAGGAATGAGCTAAGTGGTGTTGAATACCACATTGCTAATTGATGGGAAAGTGGAGCTAGATATAAGAAATCAAGCCCACTAAGGTTGGTAAAAGGCTTGAGATGGTGATGGGCCCTCGCGCCGTCGTCGTCGCCTCGCCTCGGCCTCGGATTCGGATTCGGATTCGTTGGGATTCGGATTTGGTCAAAAGATTTGATTCAATTCTTTTGCTACCCGACCGATTTGGTTTGACCAGGAAAGTCACCCAGTATCTGTGGTTCAAATTCCAAACCGGAACCTGGTTTTTAAACCGGTTCAGTCGCGAACCGACACGAGTCAAACCGGCCAGCTGCCCAACTGCCAGAAGGCACCCCTTCATTTACTATAAATAGCAAATCAGTCCCTGTACTTTTTTCTACAGACTTTTCCCCTCTCTGAACTTTTTCTCTGCACGAAAATTCTGTGCTGTTCGTTGAGTTCGCCGATCATTTGCGTTTGCATCACCACTACGCATGTGAGTATCCGTTTTATCCTGGGAGAATTGATTCCGTTAACCTTGGGTGACGTAGAGGGGAATAACAATTCTTAAGGACAGATCGTGAAGTCGATCGACTCGGATTGTCCTTCTGTTTGCATGCTTGTTGTTGATCTTGTTTTGCAGTTTACGGTTCCGATAATCTTAAGAATTGTTAGTTTCTGCCGTGAACTGTTCTGTACGTGATCTGGTTCTTATCTTGCTTGTTGCGTTCCTTCCAGTGGCATGTTTTATATGCTCTGGACGTCTTATGCATGTTAATTTTTGGCGTTTTATTCTCTTCTTTGGTGTTCTGTTAAATTCTGCCTCAGACTGCTGTTGCATGTGCATATGTGATTTATCGTCCAGTAGCATGATTAGATTGCATGATTATTGATCTCTTTGCATGATTTATGAATTCATGCATGTGTAGTCCATGATTTTGATTTTTTGGCATGCAGTAGCAGTAGAATTTCGTTTTCTATTGATCAGGTTGCATGATTTAGTTTATTTCCGTTTGGTCACTTTTGTTTTGATTTTGATCAATTCAGTTTTGGTGATTAATTTTCCGCAACTTGATTTGATCTGTTGATTTGCTTTGTTAACATGATCAATTTTTTTCTTTATTTCCTCTGTTTTCTTTCTTTGGGCTACTGACGTTTCTGTTTTTTAGTTAGTAGTTTTAGATTACAGGTTGTTTGGTCCTTCGGGATCGTTATTCGTTTTCTTTATACGCGGATTAACTTTCTTACGATTTATAAAGTTTCTACGTATTACTTTATTGTGTGATACATAACTGTTGGAGACTAAATCTTCGGATTTCTACTCCTACCCGAGATTAGAGTCTTTGTACTCTCTACTCACCCCGAGATTAGAGTCTTCGTACTCTCTACTCACCCCGAGATTAGAGTCTTCGTGACTCTCTACTCACTGAGATTAGAGTCTTTGTGACTCTCTACTCAAACCCGTGGAGACTAAACACTACAAGAAAAAGATGATTTTGTGGCAGGCGACGGGGCCGTCTGCGAGTAGCTTAGTGGCAGGCGCCTGAGCTTACTCGCAGACGCCATCTGTCTGCCACTAGCTTGTGGCAGGCGGCCTGCCACTAAGCACGGCCTGCCACTAGCTTGTGGCAGGCGGCCTGCCACTAAGCACGGCCTGCCACTAGCTTGTGGCAGGCGGCCTGCCACTAAGCACGGCCTGCCACTAGCTTGTGGCAGGCGGCCTGCCACTAAGCCCGGCCTGCCACTAGCTTGTGGCAGTGCTGCCACTAAGCACGGCCTGCCACTAGCTTGTGGCAGCTTGTCTGCCACTAAGCACAACCTGTCTGCTCCAACGTTCCTCTCTGCTTTTTCACCCTTTTTCCCTCTTCCCCGTTCTTTCTTTCTTTCTTTCGGGATTCATTCATCCACACCGCCACTATGCCAGATCGTTCCTACTCTACTCAGCTAGGTCTTCTACCTTGAAGCTTCCTCCTCCTAGCTCTTCCTTCTGTTTCTCTCCTCTGATTCTCCGCTTCGGAGACAGCCAATCGGCGGCGGCAGCAGAGCGACCGACTCCTTCTCCCTCGCCAATCCTCGCCACCACAGGCAAAAGCTCGAGGTCTATAACGAGGTCCTCAGGAGAATTCAGGATTCCGCTCACCAAGACGCCGATCATCAACCACCGCAGCTTCCCTCCTCCAACCAACTCAAGGAACATGCTGCATTTGCAATAGGCTCTTCCTCCTAGTCCTATGTCCTATCCTATCGCCATATCATTATTCATTCGTCAAGCTTTCTTCTTGTTTTGTTCTGGTGTAATCTCTCTCTATGTACATACAACGCTAAATCTGATATATATCATATAAATGTGTATGTATATTCTTCTCTAATTCTTTTCTTTTCTCCTATTTCTATCAAATGCAACCCAGTTCTCTGCAAATGATAGTTGGGTTTTTTCATTTTGGGTAAGATCAATGTTTGTTTCTTTTCCCAAATGAATCCACAACTCTGAACACAATTTCATTCCCATCAACAGATAGATCATTAACGCAATTTCGAACTCACATTTAATTCCACCAGAAAAATTTTGATCACTTAATTCCCTTTTGACTCAGACGGAATCGACCATCCCAATAGAATTAACTTTGAATGCATATTCTGACGAAAATTGGTAATTCCGACCGGAATTGGACTGGTGGAACAGAGAATGTGGGTTTAGTGCTTAGTGGCAGGCGCCTGCCACTAACCTCCGCCTGCCACTAAGCTTAGTGGCAGGCGGCCTGCCACTAACCACGCGCCTGCCACTAAGCTTAGTGGCAGGCGCCTGCCACTAACCAATGGCCTGCCACTAACCACCTGCCTGCGAGTAGCTTACTCGCAGGCGGGGCCTGCCACGTGTTGGGCTTCCTCGCAGCTGCTTTACTCGCAGGCCGCGTCGTGCTTAGTGGCAGGCCCCGCCTGCGAGTAAGCACTGTGTTTAGTGGCAGGCTGCCTGCCACAAAGCACGACGCGGCCTGCCACTAAATCGTCCGTCTGTTGTAGTGAAAATCTTTGATTTTCTACTCCGTCGAGATTACAGCTTTTGTAGTTGTCTACTCGAACCTATTGGTATTTGCTACTAATAGTTGATTGTTATTTTATTTTTCAGTAGTGCACTGAAAGATGAGTGGATTCGAGAATCCATCTGGATCAATGACCCACCAAGGCGGGACCAACCAGGTTCCGCACGCCCCGGCGCCGGCAGAGAAGCCCGACAAGTTTGGGGGAGCCGACTTCAAGCGTTGGCAGCAGAAAATGTACTTCTACCTTACCACATTGGGTTTACAGAAATACATCAAGGAGTCTGTACCGACTCCTTATGAACAGGTCCCGGAGAAGGATCGGTTTCTTGCTATAGAAGCTTGGAAGCATTCTGACTTCTTATGCAAGAATTATATACTCAATGGGTTGGCGGATACACTGTATACAGTGTATGCCCCCTCTCCACTTCTAGAGAGTTGTGGGAGGCATTGGACACGAAGTACAGGGCTGAGGATGCCGGCCTAAAGAAGTTTGTTGCTGCTAAGTTTCTGGACTACAAGATGGTTGACTCCAAACCAGTGGTCAAACAAGTTGATGAACTTCAAGTCATCATCCATGAACTTCACAATGAGGGCATGGCAATCAATGAGACTTTTCAGGTTGCTGCCTTCATTGAGAAGTTGCCTCCTGGATGGCTAGTGTTCAGAAACTACTTGAAGCTCAAACGCAAAGAGATGACGCTTGAGGATCTCATTGTCCGCTTGAGAATCGAAGAGGACAATAGACTTGCGGCAAAGGGTCATAATGTTCAAGGGGCGAACATTGTGGAGTCTTCTTCCAAGAAGAGGAAGAGGAATTCCGGTGGAGCAAGCAGTTCTGGGACGAAGCCTCAGCCCCAGAAGAACATGGAGAAGCAAAAGTTTCTTGGCAATTGCTACAACTGTGGCAAGACAGGACACAAAGCTTCTACTTGTAAGGCCCCTAAAAAGCAGAACAAGGGCAAGGGTCAGGCGAACGTAGTGGAAGACGACGTCGATGACTTCATTGCTATGTTCTCTGAGTGCAACTTGGTGGGTAATCCAAGGGAGTGGTGGATTGACTCTGGAGCTACACGCCATGTATGTGCTGTCAAAGAGATGTTCTCATCATATGTCTCTTCTGAAGCCGGTGAGAAGCTATACATGGGGAACTCTTCAACCGCTCCGATTGAAGGTTCCGGGAAGATTTGTCTGAAGATGACTTCAGGCAAGACTGTCACGCTCACCAGCGTGCTTCATGTACCTGAGATCCGCAAGAACTTGGTCTCGACATCGCTCTTGGTGAAGCATGGATTCAAGGTCGTCTTTGTTTCTGATAAAGTTGTAATTACTAAGAACGACATGTTTGTCGGGAAAGGTTATCTAAGTGATGGCCTTTTCAAACTCAATGTAATGACCATCAATAAAAATGATGCATCCTCTTCTTCTTACTTACTTGAGTCGCCCACTTTGTGGCATGCCCGTTTGAGTCACGTGAATTACAAATCTTTACGAAAAATGATGAACATGGAGATACTTCCCAAATCTGAGTACACTAAGTCCAAATGTCAAGTATGTGTAGAATCGAAGTTCACGAAGCATCCTTATAGTTCCGTTGAAAGGAATTTGGAGCCGTTAGACTTTATTCACACGGATATTTGTGACATGAAATCTACACCTTCTCGCGGTGGGAAAAGGTATTTCATAACTTTCATCGATGATAGTACTCGATATTGTTATGTGTCCTTGCTTAATAGCAAAGATGAGGCGATTGATGCTTTTAAGAAGTATAAATAGGAAGTTGAGAATCAACTTAACAAAAAGATCAAAATGATCCGAAGTGATCGAGGTGGTGAATATGAATTCCCATTTCGAGAATTGTGCCAAGAGAGTGGCATAATTCACCAAATGACGGCTCCGTATACTCCACAACAAAATGGAGTTGCCGAAAGGAAAAATCGCACATTAAAGAAAATGATGAATGCGTTGCTCATAAATTCTGGTCTTCCACAAAATTTGTGGGGGGAGGCTATCTTGACAGCCACCCAAATACTCAATAGAGTGCCTTATAGCACGACACAAACCATTCCATACGAGAAATGGAAAGGGCGTAAACCTAGCTTGAAATATTTCAAAGTGTGGGGGTGTCTAGCTAAAGTGCAAGTTCCTAAACCAAAACAGGTTAGGGTAGGACCAAAAACTATTGATTGTATCTTTATTGGGTATGCTAATACGAGTAAAGCATATCGGTTTATGGTCCACAAGTCGGATGTTCCCGACATCAATTCTAATATGATATTAGAATTGGATAATGCGGAGTTCTTTGAGAACATCTTTCCTTGCAAGACTGTTAGCGAAAGTGTTGGTGAGAGCTCCAAGAGACCTCGTAATACGACTATGGATGTTGTACCTGAGGTGGAGGACACAACACTGGATGTTGTACCTCATGTAGACGATCCACGACGAAGTAAACGGCAAAGGGTCCCTACATATTTTGGTCCTGATTTTCTGACATTCTTGTTAGAAAATGAGCCTCAAACATATAAGGACGCGATGAGCTCTTCTGAATCTCATTATTGGAAAGAGGCGGTCAATAGTGAAATTGAGTCCATTTTGAATAACCATACGTGGGAGTTGGTAGATCTTCCTCCAGGAAACAAACCCCTTGGTTATAAATGGATATTCAAACGAAAATTGAAAGATGATGGTACTATTGACAAGTATAAAGCGAGACTAGTGGTCAAAGGTTTTAGACAAAAAGAAGGTCTTGACTTTTTTGACACTTATTCACCAGTCACAAGAATTACATCGATTCGATTGTTAATTGCTTTGGCTGCTGTGTATGGTCTTCAAATCCATCAAATGGATGTAAAAACCGCCTTTCTTAACGGTGACCTGGAGGAAGAGATATACATGGAACAACCCGAAGGGTTTGTTGTTCCAGGACAAGAACACAAGGTGTGTCGCTTGGTCAAGTCTTTGTATGGACTTAAACAAGCTCCTAAGCAATGGCACGCGAAATTTGACGCAGTAATGTTGTCAAATGGATTCAAGATTAATGAGTGCGATAAATGTGTTTACATTAAGGACACTCCTAATCATGAAGTCATTGTTTGTTTGTATGTAGATGACATGTTGATAATGAGTAAAGACATTATTACGTTAAGTCTACAAAACGTATGCTTTCAAAGGCATTTGATATGAAAGACTTGGGGGTGGCTGATTTTATTCTAGGAATTAAAATTTATAAGACTCCTCAAGGTCTAGCTCTATCTCAGTCTCACTATATTGACAAGGTGCTTGATAAGTTCAAGTATTTGGACTTCAAGACAGTGAAGACACTGATAGATGTGAACCTTCCTCTTGCTAAGAACAAAGGTGCAAGTGAACGCAAACGGATTATGCTCAAGTGTTAGGCTGTCTGATGTACATCATGAATTGTACTAGACCAGATATTGCATTGGCAATAAGTAAGTTGAGTCGCTACACGAGCATTCCGAATGCAACTCATTGGATGGCAATGAGACGTGTTTTGGGGTACTTGAAGCACACCCAGAACTTTTCTTTGCATTACTCTAGGTATACGGCTGTGCTTGAAGGATATTGTGATGCGAACTGGATCACTGGTTCAACCGAAAGCAAGTCCACAAGTGGATATGTGTTTACGGTTGGTGGGGGAGCAGTATCTTGGAAATCCTCCAAGCAAACCTGTATAGCCCGTTCAACAATGGAGTCTGAATTCATTGCATTGGACAAAGCTGGTGAGGAAGCTGAATGGCTTCGGAATTTCTTGGATGATATTCCATTTTGGCCCAAGCCGTTATCACCAATAAGTATACACTGTGATAGTCAAGCGGCGATTGGAAGGGCAGAAAGTGTTATGTACAATGGTAAATCTCGTCACATTCGTCGAGACATAACACGGTTAGACAACTAATCTCTAGTGGTGTTATCTCAATTGATTATGTGAAATCAAAGGATAACGTGTCGGATCCACTTACAAAAGGCCTAACTAGAGATGTAGTTGAGAAATCATCGAGGGGAATGGGATTATGGCCAAGGACATAATCAACATGACAGAAACTCTACCTAGTTGACTGGAGATCCCAAGATCTAGGTTCAAGGAGAAAACAAAGTTGTGTTTGATGGTTCGACATTGTCAAACTTTCTCAAACCCATTCTCATGATGAGACAATGTTTAACAATAAGGGTAAGCCTATAAACGCAAGGCTTTTAATGGTTTCTGATGACGTTAGATTTACCACGTTTATCTCACCACATTTGAGCCAAATTCCCCTCTCTGTACACCTTTTTGTGATAGTTTTTAGGAACTTTCATGAAAATTGCGTGTTATTGTTCCCTGACCCTCTTTTGGGCAATTTGATGTTGTTTCGAGTTGTTTTTGTTGAGATTTCAGGTTACCACATTGTGGATGACCTTTCTACGAGCTCGACGCTTCAAACGGGGACCAATTCGGAGTTCAGATGAAGCGGGAATCATCAAAAGAAGTATGGAGCTGAAATTATTTTTCCCAGCTCCAAAAGTGCGCTGTTTGGACAAAAAAGTGCGCCGGAGCACTTTTTGGGTGCCTCCAGGCGCACTTTTTAATCGACGTTCTGGAAATTTTTTGCCGACTTTCAAAAGTGCGCCATTTACAAGAAAAAGTGCGCCGGCGCACTTTTTAAGTGCCGCCGGGCGCACTTTTTGGCAAAAATTGGATTGGAGAGGAAAAATAGGGTTTTTAAGCCTGAGAAACATACAGAACGAAAACACTGGAGACTTCATTCTGATTTCGACGAACCAGACACTCTTGGAGGAGGATTTTGAAGCTTTGAAGTGACGATTAAGCGAGGAGAAGCGAGGATTAACTCAGGAGTTTCTAGGATTCATCAGGATTAGGTTTTCTCGGAGTAAGATGTCTTCTTCTCCGGTTTTCTTCTTCTTTGTTTCTGCGATTTCTTCTGTAGCGATGTCGAGCTAAACTCCTTATTTTGTTCAGATTAGATGAAACTCTAGTGAGATTTTTGATGGATGATGTCGGGTTTCTAACCCGTTAATGTTAATTGAAGTTTATTCAGACATGTGATGAGTTTTCTCTTAAACCCTAATTTGAAGCTCGAAGAATCCGTTGATTGACCATATCGTAGGATTTTTTTCATCTTTGATTTGCGGTTCTGACCATGGACGTGGATCATTCTAGAGTTTAGGAGGTCGTTAGGGTTGCCGGTGTCTTGACCATAGGGCCGGTGAAACTAATCTCTTTGCATATCTTTGTGGCATTTCACTGTTCTTCGTGCATTCTTGACGATTTGCGAGTTATCTTGACCATAGGAACTTGTAGGTTTGATAGGATAGTTTCTCTGCGTCCTGACCATGGAGTAGAGATTACCAAGGAAGTGTCGAGTCATCAAGTCTGATAAACTGAAATTGCATTATCCGTCTTAATCGAGCTAGAGCGGATTCGAGTCTGGACAAACGCCTTAGTTTATATTCAAATCTCCAATCTGCTTCACTTGTTTGCTTGTTCAATTTGCATTCTTCGTTTACTTAGTTCATTCTTAAGCCAATTCAAACCCGACACGAAAACCGAATTGCTTATTCCACAGCCGTTGATTAATAGAAAAAGAAAGACCCTAGGGAAAAACGATCTCTTTGGAGAAATCCATTGAGTTAAAACTAGTGTGCATTAATTTGCGCATCAAGTTTTTGGCGCCATTGCCGGGGACTTTTCTTTTTCTAGGAAAGGCATTGTGCGTTTAAGCTTTTCATTCACTCTTTTATCATCTCTTTTCTCCCATCTTTTTCATGATTTACTTGGGTAGTGCTCTTGTGTTTTGAGATGCAGGACTACAGGTTCGATAACAACCAAGGATGGTACAATAATGGAATGCCACTTAATGATTACAACCAAGAGTGGAGTACATCATGGCAACCATGTATGCCAAACTGGAATGAGGAACCACCACCCTTGCCTTCTTGGCCAGAGCCACAAGCTACACACTACTACCGAGATTACGAAGAGGAATATCTACATTCGCACCAGTACCAACAACAGGAGTCTTATACAGATTTTATGTTGAATAAGATCCTCTCGACTCTACGAGCTCCTAATGTTGTGAACGTCGAGATTGAGCAACAGTATCAACTGATGGAAGAAGATTCTCGAGAGCTGGTCGAAGAAGAAAATGATAACCTAGCCCATGACTGTTGTGAGCTAGAGGTACCTGATGAAGAATCTTTGACAATGGTGGTAGATGAAGATGTGGAGCTTATCCATCTCTTGATTGAAGCTGAAGATGAGCATCTGGATATTGAGGAGTTATCCTCATTTGTGCTTCCGTCGAGCCAGCCTGTAGTTCCAGATAGAGATGAGCACATGGATATCGAGGAGTCACCTACATTGGTAATTCAGACAACTGAAACTGAGGAGGGCAATGATTCTGAGGTGTATGAGCTCAACTTCCAGAGCAACTTGGATGACATTGGTGTGGAGCAGACTGCAATCATCGATTATAACACACCATACTATCTCTTTCCTCCTCCAGTAGGAAAGTTTGAGAAGAAAAGGTCATCCGAGCAGAACAAGGATCTACTTGAGCACCATCGACTGCATCTTGCTCCTTCTGACGTGCTATTTGGAACTAAACCGCCAGCCTTGAAGAAGCTGTTTAACTTCAAGGAACTTTTGAGTTGGGGTGCATAACCAGGTATCGTCTAGCTCAAGGACGTTAAAGGAGAGCGCTTCATGGGAGGCAACCCATGTCTGGAGTCTGTTTTGATTTTTAAATTAGTTGTTTAATTTTGAGTTTGTGTCAAACTGTTGTAGTTCTTGAGTCAGTGGTCTATTCTGTACTTTGAATACTCTAATCGTGTTGTGAGGTTCTCTCCAGTTTCAGGCTATCCTCAGCTCCCGCCATGACTGTCCGCCGGTACTTCACTCTTGCCTCCACTGGCATCCTCATGATCTACTTCTCGGTACCCCTTACACCCTTTTCACCTTTTTGTGTGGTCCATTGAGGACAATGTCCAAATTTTAAGTGTGGGGTGGGGTGTCTATTTGCATGTTTTGATGGGCGGTGGCTGTGCTTTGTTTTGTCGCTCTTTCACACCTTCCCATTCTCGGTAGCAAGAAATTTTTCACATTGCTTAATAACTTCTTGGATTGCCTACTGTCTTCCATATGGTGAGATTGATGTGGTGCTTTGGCTTTAACCAAATGTGTGTGTGAGAACCTGAATTATGACCATCTCCCACTCTTCTTGCTTGAAGTATTCTAGGAACTTGCCCTTATCGTGTTAGTGAACAATTGACTTGTTAATGTGTACGACTTGGTTTGTCTGATGCTCGAATTCTCTAGTTCAATGCCATGATCGAGTCTAGATAAGGGATCTTTTAATTTCATGTTTTTAATTGTTGTTAATGTTCCCAATCAGAGAAAATATGATAAATGAGTGGTTCGGTATTGAAGTTGTGGGTCGATTCACGAGCTGGCATACGTGCCTGCCCATTGCTGTAGTCCCAAAGGGAAGTCTCAATGTGACATTCTTCTTCTAACCTACTCCCGATCGTGGCTGGGGTCTAGGATAACGCGGAATTCCAAAGGTTTCGGCTGCTCCATACCCGGTGGTATCCACACTGTACCGACCATCCAAAAGTAAATGAAAAAAAAATCAAAAAAAAAGAAAAAAAGAAAAAAAGAAAAAAAGAAAGAAATGCTCTTTAATTTTGTTCAAGTCGTGTTCCCTTATCTAGCAAGTGTCGGGCTGCATCCTAGAGTAAGTGTAGCGGAAGTAAGTATTGTCTTGCCTTTATCAAGTCAGGTTGTTCACTAGCTCGTTAAAGTCTTGTTCCTCTTTTACTCTGGCAAAACTTTGGTTCTTAATTGTGTGGTTAGTTGGGTAATCCTCTTGTTTGATAGAAGCACTATTTACATCTTTCCAGGAGCCAAGAGGTTTTCGGTTCGCTCATTCAAGTTGGTGCATGGTTGTAATAAAATTCTTGTTTGAGGACAAACAAAAGTTTAAGTGTGGGGTAATTTGATGACGTTAGATTTACCACGTTTATCTCACCACATTTGAGCCAAATTCCCCTCTCTGTACACCTTTTTGTGATAGTTTTTAGGAACTTTCATGAAAATTGCATGTTATTATTCTCTGACCCTCTTTTGGGCAATTTGATGTTGTTTCGAGTTGTTTTTGTTGAGATTTCAGGTTACCACATTGTGGAGGACCTTTCTACGAGCTCACAGCTTCAAACGGGGACCAATTCGGAGTTTTGATGAAGCGGGAATCATCAAAAGAAGTATGGAGCTGAAATTATTTTTCCCAGCTCCAAAAGTGCGCTGTTTGGACAAAAAAGTGCGCCGGAGCACTTTTTGGGTGCCTCCAGGCGCACTTTTTAATCGACGTTCTGGAAATTTTTTGCCGACTTTCAAAAGTGCGCCCTTTACAAGAAAAAGTGCGTCGGCGCACTTTTTAAGTGCCGCCGGACGCACTTTTTGGCAAAAATCTGGATTGGAGAGGAAAAATAGGGTTTTTAAGCCTGAGAAACATACAGAACGAAAACACTGGAGACTTCATTCTGATTTCGATGAACCAGACACTCTCGGAGGAGGATTTTGAAGCTTTGAAGTGACGATTAAGCGAGGAGAAGCGAGGATTAACTCATGAGTTTCTAGGATTCATCAGGATTAGGTTTTCTCGGAGTAAGATGTCTTCTTCTCCGGTTTTCTTCTTCTTTGTTTCTGCGATTTCTTCTGTAGCGATGTCGAGCTAAACTCCTTAGTTTGTTCAGATTAGATGAAACTCTAGTGAGATTTTGTATGGATGATGTCGGGTTTCTAACCCGTTAATGTTAATTGAAGTTTATTCAGACATGTGATGAGTTTTCTCTTAAACCATAATTTGAAGCTCGAAGAATCCGTTGATTGACCATATCGTAGGATTTTGTTTCATCTTTGATTTGCGGTTCTGACCATGGACGTGGATCATTCTAGAGTTTAGGAGGTCGTTAGGGTTGCCGGTGTCTTGACCATAGGGCCGGTGAAACTAATCTCTTTGCATATCTTTGTGGCATTTCACTGTTCTTCGTGCATTCTTGACGATTTGCGAGTTATCTTGACCATAGGAACTTGTAGGTTTGATAGGATAGTTTCTCTGCGTCCTGACCATGGAGTAGAGATTACCCAAGGAAGTGTCGAGTCATCAAGTCTGATAAACTGAAATTGCATTGCATTATCCGTCTTAATCGAGCTAGAGTGGATTCGAGTCTGGACAAACGCCTTAGTTTATATTCAAATCTCCAATTTGCTTCACTTGTTTGCTTGTTCAATTTGCATTCTTCGTTTACTTAGTTCATTCTTAAGCCAATTCAAACCCGACACGAAAACCCGAATTGCTTATTCCACAGCCGTTGAGTAATAGAAAAAGAAAGACCCTAGGGAAAAACGATCTCTTTGGAGAAATCCATTGAGTTAAAACTAGTGTGCATTAATTTGCGCATCAGTTTCTAAGTTTGACCTCAAGTTGGTCAAATGATGTATTTACGAATACACGTTTAGAAATCACCTATGTGAGTGTGAAGTAGAGCCGCTTCAAGGAGAACTAGCGTAGGCCAAGTTCTCTACGCACTCATGAGACCAGGCGGTGTTCAGGGCTAAAATGAACACAGCAGTGAGAACCAATGAACGGTTAAGGATTAGCTGTGTGACATACGTTGTCTTAGTATACACTAAAAGTCTACGGTTCAAAGATATCAAATCTACCGTTGGACGAGTATACTCGATGTATGTTCACTACGGAAAGTTCAAAGGGAAACCTACTTATTCAGATGCAGCTAATTCTTGCGAGCAAATCACACAGTTTTTGCATAGTTTTCAAAACTTAGCATTCTCCATTCATGTGGGGGATTGTTGGGGATTTGATGTGTGAATGAAGGAATGAGCTAAGTGGTGTTGAATACCACATTGCTAATTGATGGGAAAGTGGAGCTAGATATAAGAAATCAAGCCCACTAAGGTTAGTAAAAGGCTTGAGATGGTGATGGGCCCTCGCGCCGTCGTCGTCGCCTCGCCTCGGCCTCGGATTCGGATTCGGATTCGGATTCGATTGGTCAAAAGATTTGATTCAATTCTTTTGCTACCCGACCGATTTGGTTTGACCAGGAAAGTCACCCAGAATCTGTGGTTCAAATTCCAAACCAGAACCTGGTTTTTAAACCGGTTCAGTCGCGAACCGACACGAGTCAAACCGGCCAACTGCCCAACTGCCAGAAGGCACCCCTTCATTTACTATAAATAGCAAATCAGTCCCTGCACTTTCTTCTACAGACTTTTCCCCTCTCTGAACTTTTTCTCTGCACGAAAATTTTTGTGTTGATCGTTGAGTTCGCCGATCATTTGCGTTTGCATCACCACTACGCATGTGAGTATCCGTTTTATCGTGGGAGAATTGATTCCGTTAACCTTGGGTGACGTAGAGGGGAATAACAATTCTTAAGGACAGATCGTGAAGTCGATCGACTCGGATTGTCCTTCTGTTTGCATGCTTGTTGTTGATCTTGTTTTGCAGTTTACGGTTCCGATACCTGTGGCATTTGTGGTTTGTGTGATGAAACTCGTTTCCATTTGTTTGTGGTATGCACTTACAGCTCCAAGGTCTGCGAGTGCTGCAACTTACCTCGAAGCTTGTAGGGGTGTGTCACTTGGGAGGAATTTGTTGAAAGTCTACAGGCTTGCAGGCTGAATTTGGATTCTAAGAGAGCTTAGTTCTTGAAATGGAGAGTTGTCATTTACCACATTTGACGAGAGAGGTGCAATAGAGTACATGAAAGAGGAAGCATTCCTCCGGAGGAGCTGGCTTATATTATCGTGAGGGAAAGCAAAATATCCTCACCATTCATTAAAAAAAAAAAAATCTTGGGCTTACAATTCAATTTCTTTTTTGCATAATCATTAAGATCTTCTTCGCCAATCGGTGGAAAATTCTCCATGAGCATTAACTCCATCTCCATCCACTTATCTTGTCGATCTCATCATTCAACTTCTCTCTCATCTTCCTCAAGGTTTTATCCAATAGAGTTTCATGATTGAGCATGTTCTTTTCCTGCTTCTTTTGAGGCAGGCCCTTGAACTTCTCCAGCACATCGATTGCGTCTAGCGCATATGGCCTGACCTCTGACTTGGGATAAATGGTACATGATGGGTATGAATTTACCTCGACTCGCGCATTGCGTTGCATCTATTGTTGAGAGAGGTGAGATCACAAACCAACCCTTGCAGAGGTTGTGAATTTTCGTGAGTCGTTGGGTTGGAAATGTTGAGCATATTTACGAGAAAATCAATAATGCTAGTGACTACCGTGAGAATATTGGTCATAATTTTTTTACGGATCTACACGTTATTTTTCAACTTCCATTATCATGTTATATCATATATGATTTTTTAGACTTTTCCGTTTCATTATAAATGAAAGGTATGCAAGATAAGTATATTCGGTGAGTGGTAATAAGTGTACTAATTTATTTGGATAAATAATTATTGTTCGTTAATTGTCTAGCTGACTTAAGCATGAAACACAAAACTGATATAAATACTGAGCATGATGGACTTATTTACACTTGAGGCCCATATAGAAAATCAGACTAGGCTAGTTGGGGCTATAGATCCATTGGCTTGTAAAGTGAGTTTACTCTTAATAAATCATATATTTATTCAATTTATTATTTTGCATCTATTATTAAGATTTCCATGTAGATTAAGAAAAAATAAAAAATAATTCAAGCACTAACTTTCAATCATTCAGATAAAGTTCTATCAAGAGCCAAAAAAAAAAAAATAGCCAACAAAATGATTATTAGTTTATTCCTTATTCCAATCATTCATATGTGGCTATTACAACCTTTTTCATCAAGTGACGATAAACAAAAAAATCTATTACTTATTTTTGTTTCCACTTTCGAAATCCTCAATCCGCTAAGTAACTTAAATCCTTTACAATCTCGTGCTTACCGTTCAGTTTTCCTTTCGCACCAAAATCCAGATCACAGCCACAAGTCGTTGGTAAGTCCTCTTTCAGTAGTAACTACATCTCCATCAATTGATTCTTCTCCTGTTTATTCTTCAACGCCTTCTTCATCTTCTCCAACCTTTCGTTAGACAGATCCTCGTGGTTCAACATATACTTCTCTTGCTTCCCTAGAGGCAATTCCTTATACTATCTTAGCATGCCAGTTGCTTTGGGATAAGATGGCAAGACCTCTACCTCATCTTTTTTGCCTTTTCCACGAAAATTGTGGATGATAAATGTGCAAGCACCTACTCCACAAAGATTTGTGATCTCCTCTAGTTTCTTAAGTAATCCATTCTTCCTCTTCTTGAAAGTTGTTATTCTATCAATTTCGTCATGAATGAGGTTATGTTACACATTTATTCTCACCATGATCTTTGTTTTATGTTTCTTTTTCTTTTGAGTTTTAGATGATTATAAGATTAGACTATGATGGGGTATTTGTATACATGGCAAACACTCTGGTGCACCTAGCTAGGTGGGTGCACCGAGTGTACCCGCTTGCATGTCACGATCTCATCCATCTGTGCAATAAACAAATCTCAAGGCTTTGAATTAATTATAATTTAATATTTTATTTTATTCTTATTTACTTCCCTGAAACTTAACTATAATATGATGCATGATATTAGATAGAAGTGCAAGTAAGCTATTAAACTTTTTAGACTGAAATAAATTGCCCAAAGTTAACTTTATTCAATCATCTTCTTCCATCTCGGACCATTGAACCTCCCCAACAATCCACCTCCATCTGAATTCGATTAGTAGCTACGCCGGTGAGGAAAATATTAACTCGTCGGCCTAATACTTGCTCGATTTGGAGTGAGAGCTTAATCGGATATTCGGAGAATCATGATAAAGGGTGGTCGTGCCACCAGTCGGCGGTGGAAGAACGTGCTAACATCGGCGGCTGCGGCGGCCGTACACGGCCGAATCTCAACCTCCGATGGATCGTACATCTCCGACGGCGACGCTGGTTATGATGTTCGGGTCTGACGCCCTCAATCGACCCAATCGCACCGTCCGATTCAGATAACCGACGGTGGTTGTACTTGGCCATCGATGATGGCGGACTGTTACGGTTCAGTCAATTTCAGAGTTTTCGGTTTGGTTGGTTTGGCCTGTCTGGTTTGAATACTTCTAATCAGTTCAAATAAGTTTATGTTCTGGTTCGGTTGGTTAAATTCAAGGGTATTTAATAAAATATCCTAATTTATTTGCTTTAATTTAGGTCTATATTCATGTTAGCGTGATCTTAGAATTATTAGTTAATGATTGATTATTTCATTTGACTGAATAGTTAATATTATACCAATTGTTACCATAAATATCTTATTTACAAAATCTATTTTAGCATTAATATCTTTAAAATGAATGAAAAACGTATAGATTTTTTACTTTTTGTCATTATCTTAAATAAATGTAAATGATCTATAATTAAAATCTTAATTTTGGTCAGTATTTTTGCCAAAAAAAATGTTGGTCAGTATTTACACAATTTATTTATTATTGTAGAAATTTTGTTGGTATGAATTGAAGTTTTATGCCATATAATTAATTTTTTTAAAATGTATTGATATGAATTTATATTTTAAATCTTGTTGTTATTGAATATTTAAGATTTTATGTATTTTTAGTTTAGAAATTAGATTTTAGGTCATATATGCCGATACGAATATGTGAACACAAATGAAGCACTGTTTTGGTGTCTAAATCGATGTCATTATGTGCATTTTTTACCCGATCATATATCCTTCCCATGTCGTCATGTGCAATTTTTCTGTTGTTTTCCTCTATCTTATCTACTTATAGTTTCAACGGATATGGACTTTTGTCAGGACAACTACCCCGCGCCAGCTTTAAATGAGTCGAATCAAAGTGTTTTTACCCCATTCTCTTTCTTTCCTTATTACTGTGAAATTCATATTCAAACCTTTTGCAAAGTTACTGATCATTTATTCATTCTTATTGACATTACGTGTTAGAGAATTTTAAATATGTGCTTGAATGTCTAATTATCAGTTGATCAAGACATAATTAAGCGTAATTTTAATTCTTCTTCATTTGTATGACCCTAAACTCAACTCAACTTGGATTACATATCCAAAAAGTCTAATTTAACATATTAATGTATTTTATAAAAGTAATTGTCACATGAAAAAATTAAAATGTTAAATTAAATATTATTATTACATATAAATTATTATTTAACATATTAAAGTATTTTATAAAAATAATTGTCAAAAATAAAATGTTAAAATATATATTACTATTACATTTTTTCGCTCACGTCATCAACTTGTAACGTGCTAGAATTTCAGAAACCTGCAAAATTTGTAAAATTCGGTAAGTGCATCTAATAGTTACTATAATGGCAGTCGAAGCAGAATCTTAACTATGATGGCGTATCGTGCATTTTTGTAACACTGTAAGGGCATGGGCCACATTTTATCCTAGATATCGACCATTAATGACATGTTCTATTGTTCAAGTGTTGAAAAGTATTTTGTTTGTTGTAGTCTTTTTGGAGCATGTAAAGTTCTTTAGAGATATGGGACATCATTTTGCATATGACACTGTTTCAAACTATACAAAACTGATAACTTTCTTCTGGTTGTTCCACCGTTAATTGGACTTTGTGACTTTTGGGAAAAAATTACAATTTCTATGGTGACAACACTAAAATTGGTACATAAAATTAACAAATTGAGTACTTATTATGCAAATCGGTGCTTTCAAATTCAATTAGGTGTCTGTTATGCAAAAATTGATTCCTAAATTTTAAACATTGGTACATGTGAGTGTTGCTATGATGACAATAGAAAATATTAACCCATAACTAGTTGATGATTTAAACAAATATTAGAGTGAGATTGACATAGTCATTTGATCATGAGATTAGGGACTTGCACAAAATACTAATAATTTAATTAATCCAAAATTTAGGAGTCGAAGGAAAACAAATAGAAGACTTTCCACTAGTGAATGAAAGTAGATGAGATTTACTACCGTTAGGACATCCCTTAGTATCCTCATATAAGGACACTCCTTAGAACCATAGGATTAGAGAGTAGATCTAATGGCCTATATTAAAATGGACAAAATAGTCATTTGGAACTGGTATATATAGTAAATCATATTAGGGTTTCCTCACAAACCCCATTTCTCTTTACAATCAGCCAAAAAAACCTCTCTCCCTCTTGCTCCAATCCCGCCACCGCCGCCGCCTTGATCCATCCCTGCCCGAAAATTAGGAGCCAATCAATTGATTATAACTACAAAAAAATATTATTGTTCCAATTTGATAGATTAGGAACCATATTATTTAGGAAAATATACTTATAAGTAAAAAAAATATGTCACTATACTTTTGTTTTGCTAAATGAAGATTGGAAAGTCTAATTATCTCTTACCCAAAAAATCTATAATCATTAACTAATTTTATGATTAGAATTAGGATAATTAATGAAAATTCTAAACAAATATGCATCATTTATCCATTTTAGTAACTAATTAAAACAAAAGATTGTGAACATTGAACGCAGCAAAATTTTGGGAAAGAACATGCCATAAAGTGTGGATTTTGCATTAATTTCAAAATTATGGTTATGATTAAGTATAAATTCAATTTTAAATAACTGAAAAATAAATATAATTAAAGAATAATTAATAAAATACTAAATTACCTTAATACTTATCTATTTCTAGCCATTAAATCTAGAAAAAATAAAATTTAATAAATGAATGGTATGGATTGGTGTCCTCATATGAGGACAAAAAGAGGTGTCCTAACCGTAAAAATCTCTATCGGTGAGGTATATTCATCAAAATATTTGACTGTCACCTAAACTTGTCTCACCCTCTTCATCACCTCTAATTCTAAATTCTTAATTTTGGGTTTTATATTTAGATTTGATACAAGCGTGATGTATATGTTGCAAAGAGGACCGTTGTAAAGAGTCCTGAAAAATTAAACCAACTGCCCCTCCTATTGGTGTTGTCATTGCCCCGTCGACGTTGATCATGGTACGGCAAGAGATGGGGGTCGGCATTGAGGGTAGGGAGGAAAGGGAAGCGGAATAGGCAGGGTGATAGAGGGGGACAAGGGATAGCTCGCCCCAACTATGAAGAAAGTGTCGATATAAGACGAGAATTGAGTATTGAAACTTTCCGAAAACCACCCAATTGCGGGATTATCCTCCACGGATCGGCGGGCCGGCATTCACCTGCACCGGGGAAGAGCAAAAAGATTGGATGTGGTCAAACATTCCACAATTATAGCATAATCTAGAGGGACCTTGGATTCGCACTTGATCGTCGCCCAAATCGCAGTCCTCGAAGAGATTACGACTTGATGACGACCAAACATTCTAATCTCAACATCGAATGATACTTTCGCCCGAATGAAGACGCCAACGACATCACTAACCCGAAACAACCTAACGTCAATAATGGTCCCGGAATCTTTCAGGAAATCCGCGGCCGAACGAGATTGAAGTGAAATATGGCGGAGATCACAGTCACCCAAAAAACAATGTGTCGAAGTGAATCAACCGTTTCAATACTCTGAGGCCGCCACAAAGCCAAATTCATCATCCTATTCTCCATGTCCCATGATTTCATGCGAAAGATTCTTGCTGTATCATCCTATTTTAACATTTTATTTTTGACAATTATTTTTATAAAATACTTTAATATGTTAAATAATAAATATTTAATTTAACATTTTAATTTTTTCATGTGACAATTACTTTTGTAAAATACATTAATATGTTAAATTAGAATTTTTGGATATGTAATCCAAGTTGAGTTGAGTTTAGGGTCATACAAATGAAGAAGAATTAAAATTACGCTTAATTATGTCTTCATTAACTGATAATTAGACATTCAAGCACATATTTAAAATTCTCTAACACGTGATGTCAATAAGAATGAATAAATGATCAGTAACTTTGCAAAAGGTTTGAATATGAATTTCACGGAGTAATAAGGAAAGAAAGAGAATGAGGTAAAAACACTTTGATTCGACTCATTTAAAGCTGACGCGGGGTGGTTATCCTGACAAAAGTCCATATCCGTTGAAACAGTAAGTAGATAAGACAGGGGAAAACAACAGAAAAATTGCACATGACGACATGGGAAGGATATATGATCGGGTAAAAAATTAACATAATGACATCGATTTAGACACCAAAACAGTGCTTCATTTGTGTTCACATATTCGTATCGGCATATATGACCTAAAATCTAATTTCTAAACTAAAAATACATAAAATCTTAAATATTCAATAATAACAAGATTTGAAATATAAATTCATATCAATACATTTTAAAAAAATAATTATATGGCATAAAACTTCAATTCATACCAACAAAATTTCTACAATACTAAATAAGTTGTGTAAATACTGACCAACATTTTTTTTTGACAAAAATACCGACCAAAATTAAGATTTTAATTATAGATCATTTACATTTATTTAAGATAATGACAAAAAGTAAAAAATCTATACGTTTTTCATTCATTTCAAAGATATTATGTTAAAACAGATTTTGTAAATAAGATATTTATGGTAACAATTGGTATAATATTAACTATTCAGTCAAATGAAATAATCAATTATTAACTAATAATTCTAAGATCACGCTAACATGAATATAAACCTAAATTAAAGCAAATAATTAGGATATTTTATTAAATATCCTTGAATTTAACCAACCGAACCGGAAACATAAACTGATTACAAGTATTCAAACCAGACAGGCCAAACCAACCAAACCGAAAACCCTGAAATTCGCTGAACTGTAACAGTCCGCCATCATCGATGGCCAAGTACAACCACAGTCGGTTATCTGAATCGGACGGTGCGATTGGGTCGATTGAGGGCGTCGGACCTGAACATCATAACCAGCGTCGCCGTCGGAGATGTACGATCCATCGGAGGTTGAGATTCGGACGTGTATGGCCGCCGTAGCCGCTGATGTTAGCACGTTCTTCCACCGCCGACTGGTGGCACGACCACCCTTTATCATGATTCTCCGAATATTCGATTACGCTCTCACTCCAAATCGAGCAAGTATTAGGCCGACGAGTTAAACTTTTCCTCACCGCCGTAGCTACTATTCGAATTCAGATGGAGGTGGATTGTTGGGGAGGTTCAATGGCCCGAGATGGAAGACGACGATTGAATAAAGTTAACTTTGGGCAATTTATTTCAGTCTAAAAAGTTTAATAGCTTACTTGCACTTCTATCTAATATCATGCATCATATTATAATTAAGTTTCAGGGAAATATAATAAGAATAAAATATAATATTAAATTATAATTAATTCAAAGTCTTGAGATCCGTTGATTGAACGGATGGATGAGATCGTGACACGTAAGCGGGTGCACTCGGTGCACCCACCTAGCTAGGTGCATCGGAGTGTTCACTTTATATACATATTGTTGGAAGAAGAGAACATAGATTTGCAATTAAAATTGATGTAAACATGGGAACAAATTTAATGTTTTTTTTTTAATTATAACTTTCAATGAATGTGTGGAAATCAATTAAATATGATGCTAAATTGTAATAAAATGTGAGTTTGTGTGACTTAGAAGTTCCTTTGTTTGTTGGATGTTGCTCCTGGACAGTCTATCCACCAGAGAAAAAAATGATTCAATGATTCATTGGAAATTGAACTCCCCTACTACCTCTGGCGTTTGTGATTTATGTGATTAAACTCGTTTTCATTTGTTTGTGGATTACACTTACAGCTCTAAGGTCCGTGAGTGCTGCAACTTAACTCGAAGCTTGTAGGGGTGTGTCACTTGGGAGGACTTTGCTAAAAGTCTACATGCTTTGAGGCTGAGTTTGAATTCTAAGAGAGCTTAGTTCTTGAAATGGAGAGTTGTCCTTTACCACATTTGGTGAGAGAGGTGCAATAGAGTACATGAAAGAGGAAGCATTCCTCCGGAGGAGCTGGCTCATATTATCGTGAGGGAAAGGAAAATATCCTCACCATTCATAAAAAAAAAATCTTGGGCTTACAATTCAATTTATTTTTTTGCATAATCATTAAGATCTTCTTCGCCAATTGGTGGAAAATCCTCCATTAGCATTAACTCCATCTCCATCCACTTATCTTCTCGATCTCCTCATTCAACTTCTCTCTCATTTCCTCAAGATTTTATCCAATAGAGTTTCATGATTGAGCATGTTCTTTTCCTGCTTTTTTTTTAGGCGGACCCTTGAACTTCTCCAGCACATCGATTGCTTCTAGCGCAGATGGCATGACCTCTGACTTGGGATAAATGGTACATGAGGGGTATGAATTTACCTCGACTTGTGCATTACGTTGCAGCTATTGTTGAGAGAAAGTGAGATCACAAACAAACCTCTACAGAGGTTGCAAATTTTTGCGAGTCGTTGGGTTGGAAATGTTTAGCATATTTACGAGAAAATCCATAATGCTAGTGACTACCGTGAGAATATTGGTCATAATTTTTTTATGAATCTACACGTTATTTTTCAATTTCCATTATCATGTTATATCATATATGATTTTTTAGACTTTTTCGTTTCATTATAAATGAAAGGTATGCAAGATAAGTATATTCGGTGAGGGGTAATAAGTGTACTAATTTATTTGGATAAATAATTATTGTTGGTTAATTGTCTAGCTGACTTAAGCATGAAACACAAAACTGATATAAATACTGAGCATGCTGGACTTATTTAAACTTGAAGCCCATATAGAAAATCAGACTGGGCTAGTGGGGGCTATAAATCCACGGGCTTGTAAAGTGAGTTTACTCTATATATTTATTCATTTTATTATTTTGCATCTATTGTTAAGAGTTCCATGTAGATTAAGAAAAAATAAAGAACAATTCAAGCACTCACTTTCAATCATTCACATAAAGTTCTATCAAGAGCCTAAAAAAATTAGCCAACAAAATGATAATTAGTTTATTCCTTATTCCAATCATTCATATGTGGCCATTACAACCTTTTTCATCAAGTGACGATGATGACTTTAGATTTATCGCGTTTATCTCGCCACATTTCCCTTGTTTGACACCGAATTGTGTTGTATTCGAGTGATTTTTGATAAAAATATGTTTTATTCCCCGCTGGCCCTCTTTTGGGTCATTTGATGTGTTTTCGAGTTGTTTTGATGAGATTTCAGGTTTTCATATTGTGGAGAACCTTTCTACGAGCTCGGCGCTTCAAATGAGGATCAATTCGGAGCACAAATGATGTGGAAACTACCGAAAGAAGTTCGGAGCTGGAAACAGCCCAAAAAGTGCGCATTATTGGACCCTTTGTTTGAGTGTAAAATTTTTGAGCGATTTAGCTAATTCTATTGCATCATCAGTTTTTGCTTATCATTGATTTTTTTAGTAGATTTTCTTATTGGTCTACTTTCCTCATGTTATTAAGCATATTTCACCACTTTGGTAGTTGTTGTTTGTGTACATATGCATGATTATAGCGAAGACGACCATTAGTGGATTAGAGATGAGCACGAATTACCACCATCTCGGCATGAAGGCCCTTACCCACCACCCTACTACCGAGATCCCACTCTAACCTTTGAAGATCAACATCCTCGGAGATTTGGGGACTACTACGCACAACCAACCTTTGAAGAAACTCCATTAGAGCACTTCCACAGAAACATCCCCAAGATGATCATCTTGTTGAAGGGAGTGAAGTGTGGTATGTGGAGTTACAAATTTCTCAAAGGGAGCACGAAGATTGGATGTTCCACGGAGACAAAGTAGCAGAGAAAATCAATGTGATTATGAGGTTGCTCAAGGAACGATGGCATAGTAGGAATGAAGAGGTCATGGTTGAGGAGGTACAACTTAGTCCAAAGGTGCCTTATGCGAAATATGACGTGCATGAATTTCGTGGGGATATAACCCCAATTTGGGATGATGAGCCTCACCCAAAACCTTACTACCATGAAACCATTTGGAGACCTCAAGAGCTATAAGATTTTACTTCCAACCAAATTGCTCCTATAACAATGTTGCTAGAAATGGAGGCTCTCCAAACTGGAGAGGTGCAAGAAGTGTTGGCGAAAAGGAGGTTGCAGAGTTCTTAGGACAGTGTTCTAAGGAATAGACTAATTTCCCAAGAAATGTTGCTAGAAAACAGAGTAAATGAACATGTATCAAAGAGCAGGAGTTGATGTTACGATTTATCTACTAGTTGGCAAAATCACTGTCAAACTGATTGGTTGACACACATCGATTCCTATGAGAATTGTTCATAGATTGCATATTCTAGAGATATTTAGCCACAATGATCAGGGGTTGTGGGATTGCATATTCAAGAATCATTTTGCCGTGGTTGCTCGGTATACCGCCCCAGTGAGTTGGTCATCCTGCGCTAGCACCTTCATGTGGATCAACTCTGGAATGCCTACGAGTAAGGTAGGGTGATGTCGGACGCCCCAAAACAGATATAACCACCCTAAATACTGGGCAAAGCAGGTGATGAAGGCACCACCAAGTTAGGTCGTGGGGTTCCCGAAGAACAAGAAGTTGTGAAACAGGTACGCCAACAACGTCCACGTTCTCATTCTCACGAAAGAAATAAAGAAAGCAGCGGGAACGTGTTTGATCGCATTGGCGACCAAAACGCCCCAAATGCAGATGCCCAAGGATATAAGAGTGATGAATCGTTATTAACATAATTTGATCCCCCATAATTTACACATTTCTCGTATGGTTTGTGAATGTTTATGACATCTCATAGTGGTTTTGTGATTAATTTTGTTAATTTGTTGTAAATAGCCTCTGAGATCCCTGTGGTCCATTTTTACTACTCTCGATGTATTTTTAACTGGGTTTCAGGTCATTCCATGATATATATCGAAAACAAGAATATATGGATTCAAATGGCGATCAATTCGAAGTCCAAATGCTCCAGATTTCAAAGAATTACGGAACCCAGCTCTACTAGCGTGAAGGAGGTGATGTACACAGAGCACCCATAATCATCATACGATGCTCTGCGCCCCCAATGCGCCAGTATCATGCCGATAAGACAAATGGTGACATAGCTAATTCAGGAAATGTCATGGTGGTGGTGATGTCGACGAGTAAGCCGCGTTCAAGTAAACCAAATAAACCCAAGAAAAACGAACCTAGGTCGTCTAGGTATCTTTGTGAGAGGCCTTTGGACTTGATCAAATTTTGGCATCGTTGTTAGGGACCCTTTGTTTTAGTGTAAAATTTTTGAGCGATTTAGCTAATTCTATTGCATTATCAGTTTTTGCTTATCATTTGTTTTTTAGTAGATTCTCTTATTGGTCTACTTTCCTCGTGTTATTAAGCATATTTCACCACTTTGGTAGTTGTTGTTTGTGTACATATGCATGATTATAGGGAATACGACCATTAGTGGAATAGAGATGAGCACGAGTTACCACCAACTCGGCATGAGGGCCCTTACCCACCACCCTACTACCGAGATCCCACTCTAACCTTTCAAGATCAACATCCTCGGATATTTGGGGACTAGTACTGATAGCCAACCTTTGAAGAAACTCCATTAGAGCACTTCCACAGAGACATCCCCAAGATGATCATCTTGTTGAAGGAAGTGAAGTATGGTATGGGGAGTTACAAATTTCTCAAAGGGAGCACGAAGATTGGATGTTCCACTGAGATAAAGCAGCAGAGAAAATCAATGTGATGATGAAGTTGCTCAAGGAACGATGGCCTAGTAGGAATGAAGAGGTCATGGCTGAGGAGGTAAAACTTAGTCCAAAGGTGCCTTCTGAGAGATATGATGTGCATGAATTTCGTGGGGATATAACCCCAATTTGGGATGATGAGCCTCACCCAAAACCTTACTACCATGAAACCATTTGGAGACCTCAAGAGCTAGAAGATTTTACTTGCAACCAAACTGCTCCCATAACAATGTTGCTAGAAAAGGAGGCTCTCCAAACTAGAGAGGTGCAAGAAGTGTTGGCGAAAAGGAGGCTGCAGATAGGGGTGGCTGGTTCGGTTTCAGTTTTTGGTCAAACCAATTTGGGACCGATTTGAAATCGGTTTTGGTGACCGATTTGAATCGTTTTGACGATAACCATTCACACTCGAAAATGGCTGCGGTTACAGGATTCAACCCATCGGTTACATATCTCTAATTCGGTCATTGACCGATTTCAAATTATTGACCGACCAGACCGAATTGCAAAAGGGGTGGCTGAAACGGCTGCACTTCTCCTTCTTCTTCTTCGGTTCTTCCTCTCCAGAATCTTCCTCCTCTTCTCTTCTTCTTCTCCTTCTTCTTCTTCTTCTCCTTCTTCCTCCTCTTCCTCTCCAGTTCCATTCTTCTTCTTCTTCTTCTTCCTCCTCTCCAAATCCTCCGCCTCCTGATTCTGTTTCCCTTCCTCCTTCCTCCGCCGGCCGACCCATTCGACCCATCCCTACACTTCCCTCCGCCGGCCGACCCATCCGACCCATCCCTCCGCTTCTTCTTCTTCTTTCTTCTTCTTCTCTTCTTCTTCCTCCTCCTCCTCCTCTTCTTCCTCTCCAAATCCTCCGCCACCTGTTTCTGTTTCCCTTCCTCCTTCCGCCGGCGGACCAAACCCTCCTCCAGCCGAACACGCTTCTGTCACCGTCAAGGGCTGCCGAAAACAGAGCTCCAATCTCAGATCTACTCAAAATTGGGTAGAAATCGGTCAACTCGGTTGACCGTGACCGATTTGAATTCGGTCACGGTCAAACCGAATTCAAATCGGTTGCGGTCACGGTCCTAGGTTTGGGACGAAGTCGAAATCGGTGACTGACCGAATTCGGTTCGGTTTGACCGATTTAACCGAATAGCCACCCCTAGCTGCAGAGTTCTTAGGATAGTGTTCTAAGGAACAGACTTATTCCCCAAGAAATGTTGCTAGAAAACAGAGTAAATGAACATGTATCAAAGAGCTGGAGTTGATGTTACGATCTATCTACTAGTTGCCAAGATCACTGTCAAACTGATTGACTGACACACATCGATTCCTCTGCGAATTGTTCGTGGATTGCATATTCTAGAGACATGCAGCCACAATGATAAAGGGTTGTGGGATTGCATATTCAAGAATCCTTTTTGTCGCGGTCGCTCGGTATACCGACCTGGTGAGTTGGTCATCCCGCGCTAGCACCTTCATGTGGATCAACTCTGGAATGCCTACGGGTAAGGTAGGGTGATGTCGGACGCCCCAAAACACATATAACCACCCTAAACACTGGGCAAAACAGGTGATGAAGGCACCACCAAGTTAGGTCATGGGTCCCCGAAGAACAAGAAGTTGTGAAACAGGTACGCTAACAACGTCCACGTTCTCAGTCTCACGAAAGAAATAAAGAAAGAAGGGGGACCTTGTTTGATCGCATTGGCGACCAGAACGCCTTAAATGCAGATGCCCAAGGACATAAGAGTGATGAATAGTTATGAACATAATTTGATCCCCCAGAATTTACACATTTCTCGTATGGTTTGTGAGTGTTTATGACATCTCATAGTGGTTTTGTGCTTAATTTTGTTAATTTGTTGTAAATATCCTCTTGAGATCCTTGTGGTCCATTTTTACTACTCTCGATGTATTTTTAATGGGCTTTCAGGTCATTCCATGATATATATCGAAAACAATAATATATGGATTCAAATGGTGATCAATTCGAAGTCCAGATGCTCCAGATATCAAAGAATTACAGAACCCAGCTCTACTAGCGCGAAGGAGGTGATGTACACAACGCACCCGTCATCATCATACGACGCTTTGCGCCCCCAATGCGCCAGTATCATGCCGATAAGACAAATGGGGACATAGCTAATTCAGGAAATGTCATGGTGGCGGTGATGTCGGCGAGTAAGCCGCACTCAAGTAAGCCAAATAAACCCGAGAAATACGAACCTAACTCGTCTAGTTATCTTTGTGAGAGGCCTTTGGACCTGATCAAATTTTGGCATCGTTGTTAGGGACCCTTTGTTTTAGTGTAAAACTTTTGAGCGATTTAGCTAATTCTATTGCATCATTAGTTTTTTCTTATCATTTGTTTTTTTAGTAGATTCTCTTATCGGTCTTCTTTCCTCATGTTATTAAGCATATTTCACCGCTTTAGTAGTTGTTGTTTGTTTACATATGCATGATTATAGGGAAGACGACCATTAGTGGATAGAGATGAGCACAAGTTACCACCAACTCGGAATGAGAGCCCTTACCTACCACCCTACTACCGAGATCCCATTCTAACCTTTCAAGATCAACATCCTCGAAGATTTGGGGACTAATACTCATATCCAACCTTTGAAGAAACTCCATTAGAGCACTTCCACATAGACATCCCCAAGATGATCATCTTGTCTAAGTGAGTGAAGTGTGGTATGTGGAGTTATAAAATTCTGAAAGGGAGCACGAAGGTTGGATGTTCCACCGAGATAAAGTAGCAGAGAAAATCAAAGTGATGATGAGGTTGCTCAAGGAACAATGACCTAGTAGGAATGAAGAGGTCATGGCTGAGGAGGTACAACTTAGTCCAAAGGTGTCTTCTGAGAATATATATATATTATATATATATATTATATATATGGAAACGACTACAGCGCTCCCGGAGCACCAGATGCTTCCCTCTGTTTGAACCAATCAAGGTGAATCTCATTCGTTCATTTTGGAAGATCTAATCTGAGCCATCCATAACTAATTTAATTTTAATATTTAAATAAATGATAATTAAAATATCTAAAAGGTCACTCAACTTTGTTCATATAAATAAATAAGCATGACTATTTATTTTTATGATCAATATAAGTCTTATCCATACCAAATTAAATTATTATCATCATAGGAACATCAAATACATATTAAGTACAATTATTTTGTCACTGTATAGGCTAACCCATTTCTAACATCCATCCATAATCTAACGGAAACAAACTCACCAATCTCATCTTATTGTTTGATCTTGTCTGCAAACAAACTCGAACCAACTCACCCAACTCCTATCGTTCATGCAACCCGAGAATCGAGATAAGGGCACTATTCAAAACTCTAAAAAACCCTAAAATTCAATTTTCTGCAATCACTCTTAGGTCATTATCCTTTCTTCTCCTCATTCTCCCCCATTTCATCACATCTAAACCTCAGCCGCTGTCGTTTGTGGAAACTCCCCTCTCTGTCCCTGCTTGTCGTCGTTGCGGTCAAGATTGGGCCAGCCAACCGAGCAGAGAATAGGTGGGGGAATGGGAGGTGAGCTCCCAAGCTGAAGGTTTTCTCAAAAGAAATCGTGAGAGATGCAGTTTGGGAGGAAGGTTCAGCCAAGGGAAGCTTTCTGGCAGGGCAACGAGTGAGAGAAAGCGAAGAGAGTACTAGGCCATGTCAACGAAGAGGGAAATTTCATACAGATCGTGGATTATCTCAAATTTTAGGTGTATTCTCTCATCGAATCTAACCACTTGGATGTTATTGTCACCATCTGTTATGTTGCCGCTGAATTCGGGTTGAAGC
Source organism: Linum lewisii (assembly GCA_034768395.1). Lineage (NCBI taxonomy): Eukaryota > Viridiplantae > Streptophyta > Magnoliopsida > Malpighiales > Linaceae > Linum > Linum lewisii. The sequence continues at coordinate 60,444,554 of CM068301.1, forward strand.
CATCTGTTATGTGAATTGGGTAGATTTTTGCAAGAGGAATTTGGTGTCAGACAAGCAAAATAAGCTTTGGCTTTTGATAACAAACATAAATGACTCGACTGCAAGTATCGGCATGGAGGGTGGTTTCTAGAAACGAAATAGGATGAAGTTGAGAGGTGAAGAAATGAAAGAGAATGAGGAGGAGAAATGATAATGAACTGAGAGTGATTGCAGATATGGAATTCTAGGGTTTTTAGTGTTTTGGAAACCCCCATTCTCTCGTGTTGCATGAGGTGATAGGATTTGGGTGAGTTGGGTGAGTAAAATCATACACTCAGTTGGGATGAGTGAGTAAGATGGGTGGTTAAGTTTGATTAACTAATGGTATGGATTGGATGGATGTTTGAAAAGGGTGAAGTAATTTAACAAGTTACAAAATAATTGTATTTAATATGTATTTGATGTTATCATGATGATCATAATTTAATTTGGTGTGGTAAAACTAATTTGAACATATAAATAAAGAGTTATGATTATTTATTTATAAATAAAGCTAACCCTCCAAACATTAAATCTTAACCCTCAAACACAATATTATAGACTCAAAACTCTAAATCGTATTCCAAACTCTAACATTTGACGATAAGTCCAAATTAAAAGATCATAAACCCAAAAAATAAACTCGAAACCCCTAACACTATATTCTAACACATGGACATTAAACTAAAGCCCTGAAACTTTAAAGTTCAATCACAAATAGGACATAATTTTAATGATGGGGGTACCGAAGTGTTACCCATATATGGTGAACACTTCGGTACCCGTGGGTATCGGTACCCTAGCTAGCATAAAAATATATATATCAAGAGGTCCAAAAGAAAAGTTTTGACCCAACCAAAGCCTAGGTTCGCTCACCAAAGTTTTTTAGTAGATCCAAAAACAAGAAGAAGGGTAGAATTCATAGCTTTCGTTGCTTGCTTTGTTCTGAACCTCAAGACCCTTATTTTCTAGATCAAGTGCTTTGTTGCTTGGCAATGGAGTCATAGAAAGGAATTGGATTTTGCCCTAGATTAAACCCTAGGTTTTCAAAGTTTGATTGTTCTACTTGTCACGTTTTCCAACTAGAGAGCTTTGAAGAAACTTGCAACTGCGTGAACTGAACTCGAACTCTTGTTTCTGATTTCAATACCTTACTTGAGTGCTTACTAAATATTCGAACATGAGTGGTAAAATCATATTGATTGTGAGTTAGTTCATTATCTAGGTTGAGATATTTGTGAGGCCATTGTTCGTAACCTCATTTTGATGTTAAGATGGCAGATGAAAGGATGGACATGATAGAGGCTACTCTGGCCACTCTATTGGAGAGAATGAACCAGGCACCGGAAGGTGAGGACGGTCACCATGGTGATGCCCACCAATGTCCGAGGAAGAATGTATGAGATGTCGAAGATGACATCAGTGGCATGATTCCCACGGTTCCTAAATTCACTAGAAAGGCCAACGCTGGTGTCTACCTAGACTAGGAGAGATACATGGATGCCTTCTTCGAATGCCATAACTATTCGGACCGCAAGAAGGTAATCGTTGCTACAGTTGAGTTTACTAACTATGCTCTTTATGGTGGGGCCAGTTACGGAAGCAACGGATCAAGGATGAGATGATGCCCTTAGAGTCGTGGAGAGAGCTTAAAGGATTGATGCGAAGGAAGTTTGTGCCGGCTGCCTATACATGTGACCTATACACGAGTTTGTAGGCACTGAAGCAAGGAGGCTTGAGTGTCGAAGAGTTCCACAAGGAGATCGAGATAATCGTGACCCAGTTGGACTTGAAGGAGAGCGAGGAGGCTCGGGTTGCTAGGTTCACTAGTGGCCTTCGGAGGGGAAATATTGCATCAAGTCAACCTCGTAGGTTTCATGGACTACGACGACTTGTTCGCTTTGGCCATCCGAGTCGAAAGGGAGTTGAAGAATGCTTTGGGAAGGAAGACCGCACCTCCAACCACATGAATAGAAGCTGCCATCGCGTCGAATAATGTGTGGAAGAACAACGCTACCAATAGGGTGGAGTCGGGTTAGAGCTCTACGAACCGCGACCCTAACACGCAAGGTATTCCTAAACCTAGTGTGAATTCAAATAATACTACTAATTATCCGAGCGGAATTTTTCATTTCAAGTTCCAAGGACGTGGTCACATGACTAGAGATTGCCCCAACAAGCAAGCCATGGTGATTCGAGATGGAGAATTCGTGACGGATGATGAGGATGAAAAGAATGATGGTGTGGCCGATGTCGAGATGGAAGTCGAGTCGGATGCCGATATGGAGCTGGTACTAGACGGATTGGAGAAATTCTCGGCGATGTACATCCGAGAGCCGAGCACAGAGGTCGAGTCCGACACGGCAAAGTTTATTTTGTATACTGCAGGAAGTTCGGCTTTTTTATTAATAGGAGCTTTAGGACTTCTTGTCCCTGTTGAAAATTATGCCGCCACTCGGACTCGAACCGAGATGCTCTAGCACTGCTTCCTAAGAGCAGCGTGTACGGAAAAAAAAGAAGGAAGAAGAAGAAAAAAAGAAGGAAGAGAAAGACGAGGTGTTTTTAAGAGATATATTCATTCAGTTCGCCACCTTAACGAGAGAAAAAGGGATTGATCAAATAGATCATGTGATAGAAGTGGACACCGTTGCCGCAGTGACCAATGCGGACACCATGACCGACACAGATGCCAGATCAGAAGCTAGAGTCGATGCTGAGGAGGATGTCGGATCGAATTCTGGTACCGATGCCGATGTCGAAGCCAATACAGATGCCGGTGGCTCAGACCCTGAGGCTGGATCACTGTCGGACCGTACGAGAAAATTCTCGGTCGTGTCCCGAATATTGTTGAGTGCTCAACCATTCGAAGACGGTTGGGAACAAAGAGAAAACCTATTCAACACCAAGTGCGTCATCCAAAATAAAGTGTGCAACATGGTGATCGATGGAGGGAGTTGCACGAATGCCGTGAGTCAAGCATTGATGGATGGAATGGGGGTTCAAACAATGAAACATCCAAATCCCTACATGTTACAGTGGTTGAGCAATAGTGGTGAGCTAAAGGTTACTAGACAAGCACACCTGTCGTTCAGTATTGGAAAATATGTCGATGTCACACTCTATGATGTTGTGCCCATGGAGGTTGCACACGTACTACTTGGGAGACCGTGGTAGTTTGATAGGTTCTCCAAGCATGATGGGCGAACCAATAGGTACGAGATCACCCGTGGAGATAAGAAGTTTAAGCTGAAGCCGCTCACCCCGACTGAAATCTTTCAAGATCAAGTGACGAGACAAGCCACCCGTGTGAGCTGAGAGAAAAAAGAGAGTAGGGCTGGAAATCGGTTCGGTGTTGGTTAACCGCACCGAGATTTGTGGTTAACCGCACCGCAAAATTAATGAAATCGATAACCTTAACTGAACCGCTTTGAGTTGCGGTTAACCACTAACCGAACCACGTTATGCGGTTAGGTTAGTGGTTAACCGCAATTCAAAAAAATCAACAAATCTTATGTTTTGAACTAAGAACCAACGAGGACCTAAAACTCAATATTAACTCGAAATTGTTCAATCCAATCCAGATAACCACTACTCCACAAGTCTAAATCCATAAATTCAGAAATATCCAACACGTGATAAACATTAATAGTTTGAAAATGCCTCCTAAAGCAAATAAACATAACGATAAAAATTCAAAATATCGTCAATTCCAAGCTCCTTCTTCTTTAGCCTTGCAGAGTTGTTGACTTGTAGTGATTCGGTGATTCCAACCTATTAATGAAAGAACAACAAAACATATATCAAATAATGAAACCGATAATCTGGACAAAACGAGCAAAGGAAAGTAGAGAACCATCTCGATATTGAAAGACAAGCCATCTGGACAGAACGAGCAAAGGAAAGAAGCAGCATCATAATACAACAATAAAACATTATTGTAATGTCATCATGGTGATATCTAATCTAAGTAGCTTTATAACATGGTAGCAGATTAGATATCACCATACGGTCCATACTAGATATCATATACAAATACAATATTATCAGCAACTGAGGAGATTTCACAATGGAGCAGCAATATACAACATTATCATATACAATATTAACTGAATCCAGTGGGCTTGGATCATAATTGCACGAATATTACTCACTTTCAAAACTAATGTTGTGTTTTGTTGATCAAAGTAGCAGCAATAGCTACTGAAAATCAGCAGCTACTGCTGCTATATTAATCAACAAAACACAGCAGCTATTGCTGCAATAGTAATCAACAGAAATACAAAAATCAGCAACTATTTTCTGCCTTAATAATCAACCAAACATAGCAGCTATTGCTGCCATAGTAATCAACAGCTACTGGTCTATTGCTGCTATGTTAATCATAAAAAACACAGCAGTTATTGTTGTTGTATTAATCAACAAAAGTACAAAACACAGCAGCTATTGCTGGAAATAAGGAAGGAAACAAGAAAATCAGGCTGGAAATCATAGAGCAATATAGCAGAATAACAGAATACAGAGCAAAATTGCAAAATCATGTCTGAACTTTGAACTTCGAACGAAGCTAAGAACAGCAAGTACTCAAATTAGGTTTTGTTAGGGTCTGGGAACTAGGAACTGGGAGTATGTATCAGGAGTTCAGAATACTCACCTTAAGAAAATGGGAGATAGAAGAAAGAGTCGGAGAGGAGAGTCGGAGAGTCGGAGTCGAAGTCGAAGAATCAATCAGCGACGGACAGCGGACGGACGAAGTAGGGAGAATCGGAGAACTGTCATTGCCTCGTCGGAGTTTGAACTTGAACCGGAGAACAATCGTCGGAGCTCTATCGGCGGAGTTGGAGTCGACTGACTGTCGATTGTCGAAAGGCAAGCCGTCGAAGTTCTTCGATTTAGGGTTTTGACTTTGAGAGTGGGAAGGGAACTGGGAAAGTGGGATTATGTCCGAATGTGGCCATGTGGGATTATTTTTTTAGGGGTTAATTTTGCTGTGCAGTTATTTCGGTTATTTGTGGTTTAACCGTGCGGTTATCGGTGTAACCACTAACCGCAAAACCCCTAAATTGCTTACCGCAAACCTAACCACTAACCACCAAAATCGGTGCGGTTAGCGGTTATAACCACTAACCAGTAACCAATTCCCAGCCCTAAAAGAGAGTGAGCTCAAGAAATGAGAGAAGAGAGAAGAAACGAGTGAACCACTTAGTGTCGAGTGCCTCTTTTCCAAACAAGGCTGCCTACCGGACCAACCCGGATGAGACGAAGGAACTTTAGAGGCAAGTCGAGGAGTTGATGGATAAGGGCTATGTGAGGGAGAACATGAGTCCTTGCGCCACCCCGGTCATCCTAGTTCCCAAGAAGGATGGATCATGGAGGATGTGCGTTGACTATCGAGCCATCAACAATATCACTGTAAAGTATCGACATCATATACCTAAACTTGATGATATGTTAGATGAGCTCCATGGAGCCTTGGTATTTTCCATAATTGATTTAAAATCGGGCTACCATCAAATTAGAATGAAGGAAGGTGATGAATGGAAAACTGCTTTTAAAACCAAACATGGCTTGTATGAGTGGATGGTCATGCCGTTTGGGTTAACTAATGCACCAGCACCTTCATGAGATTAATGAACCATGTTCTTAGGGATTTCATAGGCAAATTCATGGTAGTGTACTTTGATGATATTCTCATCTATTCACCTAGTTTAGAACATCACCTAGGTCACCTAAAATCGGTCCTAGAAACCATAAGGAAGGAACACGTGTATGATAACATGTCTAAGTGCACCTTTTGCACGGATCACTTAGTGTTTCTTGGTTTTGGTGTAAGTTCTAAAGGGATACGAGTGGATGAGGAGAAAATTGAGCCATCAAGTAATGGCCAATCCCTAGTAGCATCACGAATGTTCAAAGCTTCCACAGCCTTGCAAGCTTCTATCAGAGATTTGTCAGAGACATTAGCACCATCGCTGCCCCACTCATGATGGTGATAAAAAAGAATGTGTCATGCCATTGCGGAGAGCCACAACAAAAGGCATTTGAAGCCTTGAATGAGAGCTTACCCACGCCCCTACTAACGTTGACGGATTTCACAAAGACATTCAATATCGAGTGCGATGCATCGGGTGTTGGAATTGGAGTCGTGCTCATGCAAGAGGAGAGGCCGATCGCCTACCTCAGTGAGAATATCAATGGAGCTACCGTGAACTACCCCACGTATGACAAAGAATTATATGCCCTAGCTCGAGCCTTGGAGACATGGCAACACTACATGTGGCCGAAGAAGTTTGTCATCCACGCGGATCATGAGTTGCTCAAATTCTTGAAGGCTCAACACAAGCTGAACAAGAGGCATGCAAGGTGGGTCGAGTTCATAGAGTCTTTTCCCTATGTCATCCAATATAAGAAAGGTAGTGGTTGATGCTCTATCTCGAAGGTAGGCACTGATTTCTACCCTTAGTACTAAATTCATTGGATTTGAGTACATTAAGGATTTACACACTAATGATATTGACTTCAGAGATATTTATGAGGCATGTGACAAGGGAGGATTCGACAGGTTCTACAAGCAAGATGGTTACTTATTTCGTGAGAACAAGCTTTGCTTGCCTAACACGTCTTGCAGGACTGTAAGAGAAGCCCATAGAGGAGGCTTAATGGGACACTTCAGAGTTGCCAAGACTTTGTCATGCCTGAAGGAACACTTCTACTGGCCACGTATGCGCCATGACGTGGAGAAGCGCATATCTCAATGTGCCACATACCAACGAGCTAATCCCACGTCCAACCACACGGGTCATACACTCCTTTGCCTATTCCTACTAGTCACTGGATTGATATTTCTATGGATTTTGTACTAGGCTTCCTAAGACTAGGAAGGGTAGAGATTCTATTTTTGTGGTTGTGGATAGATTCTCTAAGATGGTTCACTTCATACCATGTCATACAACTGATGATGCTGCATATGTTGCTAGCTATTCTTTAGGGAAGTTGTAAGATTGCATGGTGTGGCCAAAACCATAGTGTTGAATAGGGATTCGAAGTTTGTTAGTTACTTTTGGAAAACCCTATGGAGTAAACTAGGAACTAAGTTGTTGTTTTCTACTACGTGTCACCCTCAAACCGATGGTCAAACTAAATTAGTTAATCAATCATTGTCTCAATTAATTAGGGCTATCATAAAATCAAACATTAAGAGTTGGAAAGATGTGTGGAATTTGCTTATAATCGTGATGTCAATTATGCCACCAAGTACTCACCCTTTGAGCTTGTTTATGGGTTTAATCCCTTAACCCCATTGGATCTATCATATTTTCCTTTTCATAAGTTCTTAGATGCAGATGGGAAGAAGAAGGTTGAGTATGTGACATGAGGAGGCTAGGGCAAACATCGAGAGGCGAACCACCCAATATGTGACAAATGCCAACAAAGGCCAAATGGAGAAGGTGTTCCAACCCGGCGACCAAGTGTGGATTCACTTCCAAAAGGAGAGATTCCTCGAGCAAAGGAAGTCCAAGTTGCTGCCAATAGGAGAAGGACCCTTCATGATCTTGCAACGGATCAACAATAATGTTTATACTGTTGATTTACCTGATTCCTATGGTGTGAGTGCCACATTCAATGTTATGAGCCCCTTTTTATGATGATTTTGCAGATGCAGATTCGAGGTCGAATCCTTCACAAGAAGAGGGGATGATGCACCCGCCACACCGTGGACACGTCCGGAGAAGCCGTGTGTGGCATCCTAGGAAAACCCCACATTGACAAAGCACGAGGGAGATCCATGGGCTATGGGAATGATTCAACCTTAACTAACATGACGCGTTTTGTTGTGTAATGGTGGGGGTTTGATCATTAGAGGAGGAGGTCATGGGTTCGCATCTCACCAACACCCAAAAACAAATCCATGAGGGCTTAGACCCAAAGCGGATAATATATTGTCAAAAAGGTTGGGATGTTACAAGTGGTATTAAAGCCTCTCCTCCTCCCTCTTGAACGATGGTGGGGCAAACCTCAACGAGGGCGTTGAGTCCTTGAGGGGGGGTGTATGTGACATCCTAGGAAAATCCCACATCGACAAAGCACGGGGGAGATCCATGGGCTATGAGGAATGATTCAACCTTAACTGACATGACGCGTTTTGGGGTGTAGAGGAGGTCATGGGTTTGAATCTCACCAACGCCCAAAAGCAAATCCGTGAGGGCTTAGGCCTAAAGCGGACAATATCTTGTCAGGAAAGATTGGGATGTTACACCGTAGACACGAAGTCAGTAGAAGAGCTTCAAGACCAAGGTCACTGTTTACGTGGATGCCTGGTGATGACACTCGATTTGACGTGATTATCAGCCTCATTTAAGCGACATTTCTTTGCTTAAGACATGGTTTTTAGGGTAGAATAACGAATATTCAATCGATTGCCCTATCTCGTGCCATTTGTGTTACCTTGGCCCGTTTCGGGTCTATTTAATGGTTTTCTAGTGTTTTTGTGTTAGCACAAGTTTTTGCCGTCAGATAAAGTAGCCATGGACGTGTCTAAGGCGTTGGAACATCGAGGAACTGAACCGGAATCGATCAAAGGAGCCAATCAAAGTCAAACAAAATCCTGCCCGATTACAAAGATATTTTTGCCGAAGATTACCTATTGATTTTGGCGAAAATAACAGTACAAATCAACTGACGCCAAGTGAAGGAGATTTTTGGCGAAATCGATCAAGTGTTCGAACCGAAAATAAAAGGCAGAGAGATCACTCCCATTTACAAGCATATTTTCGGCGAAAATATCCCTATATTTTCGGCAAAAATAATAGAGGATTCCGGATCAGTTAGGGTTAAGTATAAATACTTAACCCGGCGGCCCAAAGGAAAAAAAAAACAATCACATCATAATTTACATCAGAAAATACTTTTTTCGAATCAGAATCCTCTCAAGTTCTGGAGCGAAGAGTTAGAGTTCGAAGAGCCGGAGAGAGATCGTGACGCCATCCCGTGCACCTCGACGAACCGGAGCTAGGAGTGTTATCTACCGAAGATCGAAGTCTGTCAGAGTCGTCTAAATTAGGTTTTTCAGATTCTTTTCTGTTCTTCCTCTGACTCATGAACTCTTTCTTTGTCTTTGTTGCTTTTGTAATAATCATGAGTAGCTAAACTCGTTAGAGCTTAGACTAGATGAACCCTAAGTGAGCCAGGGCTTTAAAGCGGTCACGGATCGGCGGTGATTAGATTCGAAATTCAATTAGTTCTTTTTCATGTTTGATTTGTTCTTCATTGTTCATGTTTCTTGTCTGGATTGATCACCTAGATTAGATTCTGGTTAAGCTAAGGATAGAAGCGAACGCTCGCCTTACTTTAGAACATCGAATTGAACAATTAACCTTATAATTGGAGCGTGTCTTTCGTAGGAACCGGTTAGGATTAATTCACTGCAAGAGTAACTCATTAATCATTAGTAATTACACCAATTAATTAAGTCGTTGCGAGAGGCGACCGTACCCGGGCGGCTAGTTAATCTTGGTAGTTAGAATGGATAGAGCGAACGTTCGCCGGTCTTAAACCTAAGGGTAAGGAGTTATGGTGGTGTCTTAGTAATTGATTGAATGAGAATCGAAATCCGCTGATCTGTTGATTGCCAATGCTTTGGGGAACGAAGGGGGATTCAAAGTCTAAGTTCGTCTGTCATCCTTGTTTTCAAATCCTAATTTCCAATCTGCTTTAGTTTAAATTTTTAATTTCTCTGCATTTATTAGAATTAGAAGTCGTGGAACTCACACCACGCACAACTTGCTTGTATTCGAGTATTTTGCCAGTTTTGAAGTAGTCAATCTTAGAAGACCCCTGGAATACGATCTGCTTAGCTCTCGTTAGTTGGGTAGTATTTGATCAACCGCTCGACTGCGACCCGCCATCAAATTGGCGCCGTTGCCGGGGACTTCTTTTGATTGTTCGAAAGAAGAACTGGTAATTTATTCTTCTATTTTCTATCTTTCATCTTTCCATCCACTTCGATTTTACACTGGTTTTTGTTTGTCTTTGTTATCTGTAGGTTTACAGGTGTATGCCTCACCGTCCTTGGACTCGCTCTCAAACGGAACAGGCTAAGAGTGCAGAGAGACCAGGCAGTTCTGCTACACCTCTACGATCACAGATTCTGAAGAAAGGCAGATCCAATCCATTCATCACTCCGATCAAGATCGAGGAACCGAAGGAGAGTTCCTCATCTCCATTTTCACCTGTACCGTCATCTTCATCCGCTTCATACACCGAGTCACTCTCACCTCCTCCATCTCCCGCCATGAACGATAGATTACCACCACCACCACCAAATGGCGATCAACCGCTGCCACCACCACCTGCACAGAAGAGTCTAGCAGACTATAACAAGCCGAGCGCGACTAGCGTTCGATATGCCATTGCCGTTCCGCGCATTGAAGGAGATCCTGACTATGAGATCAAGATTCCATTCTTGACTATGATCTCTAGGGATTTACAGTTTGAAGGCAGGCCCCTAGACAATCCGTGCACTCATCTTGCAGACTTCCTTGATCTCTACAGTACTTTCAAGAGCGGAAACCTTGACAAAAACACTCTTTGTCTGAGAGCTTTCCCGTTCTCTCTGAAAGGCCCTGCTGATGCGAACCGCTTCCTCAATGAAGGGATCGGCTTCAACACCCAAAACTATACTACCAGCTTCACGAATCCTAACTTTTGAAACCGCGGAGGAATACTTGAAATCCACTAAGTATAGACTTAGGAACCCCAAGGTATTCAGTCGAATTGGTGCCACAACAAAGGGTGATAACCTTCGATGATAAACCAAACCTTAAGCTAAGCAACAACGAGCAAAGACTTGAAGGAAAAAGAACAAAGTTCTGAAATTTCAATTGATGACGACTTAACGTGTCTTACAATGATGGCCGAGGCCTCTATTTATAGCACAAGGTGGCCTAAGCCGACTCCAACTCTAATAAGGTAAGACTAAAATAATCCTAAAAGATAGGCCGAAGAAAATATTAAAATACACAAAGTTGTCCGAGAGTGAAATTCTAAAACCGGCAAAATTGCACAAAACCCTAATCCGGCGGATTAGGGCACGCCGGGTGACCGTGTCCGGATGGGATTAGGAAAACCCTCCGGGCGCGGGCTGGACTCCGGACGCGGCTAGGAAGAGTGCCCGGAACCCGCGCGGTGGCAATTCTGTAATTACCGCAGGTTCCGGGTGACCGAGCGGTCGGGTGGCATCCTTCGGTGCTGGTGACCGGCTCGGCATCAAGTGCTCCGGACCCGGTACTAGGGTTGTGGTGATGCCGGGCGGTTCTGGCTTCCTGCTGGCCATTTCCTCGGACAAGTGAGGTTCCTCCCAAGTATTTGGACTCCTGAGTCTTCTGGCTTCAACTTGTCCGCCGGATTCTGAGTGTGGAGTATGGTTTAGCCGAGGGCAAGGGCCGGTTGGCTGCATCCGCCGGGGTTCGGGCAGTGTCCGTCGGAAGCCAACCTGTCTTGGCCACATATTCTCGAATCCTCTTGTCTTCTGTACGCCAGAATTCTTCCCAAATGGCCTTTGACGTGTGCTTGACTTGAGGGATCATTGAAGAGAGGTTGGGGAAGGGCTGAGACTCGGTGCTCGGTCTAGGACTTAGGTTCTCGCGCAGTAACATAGCCTGGAACTCCTTCCACTGGGTGCCTTCCGTCCCTGTGGGGCATCCTGCTTGTTCTTGAGCTCATTTCTAGGCTTGAGAGCTTTAAGTAGTCGAGCCCTTATTCTTAGGCGCTTTTTGTATGGACCCGGAGTACTGTCCTTACGGGGTGCCTTGGTGGTTGTGTATACCTTGTGGCCCGGGCCTGTGAGCGGGTCATATCACCTGCTAAGAGGTGGCTTACTGGCAAACCACCTGGCTTTTACACTGATTGGGATACTCTGGCTCAGGACTTCGTTGAAGAATACTTCCCTCCGGCCAGAACAACCGCCATCAAGGACAGCATCGCCAGATTCTCCCAGAAAGAAGGAGAAAGCTTATATGATACTTGGAATCGATTCCAAGAATTTCTCTACACCTGCCCTCATCATGGATTCGAGCAGAGGCAGTTAGCTGAGATCTTTGCTCGAGGACTTCGAGAAGAATCTGCCAAATGGGTCAATTCTCTAGCTGAAGGGGATTGCACTACACTAACACCTGAAGCTGCTCTTCTTCACTTCGCAAACTGTGCTTCCAAGTCAAGGAACTGGGAACGACAATCTGAAGGATCAAGGAACAAGCTAGATCTCGAAGCTACAATCAAAGCAGAGGTAGAGAAGCATTTGAAGAAATCTACCACACCGATCAAGCCGCCGGCAGCCTCTGTCTATGTTGCCGATTGCGAGTGGTGTGGAGCTTGCGCACATAACGGAGGCCGTTGTCAGAATTTTGGTAAGGCAGAAGTCTAGTCTGCCGAAGAGGTAAATTTCATCCAACAAGGCTTCGTCAATAATCAGAATGGTTATGCTGGCTAACGTAACTTCAGACAACAAGGGAACTATCAAGACAGACCTCCCTACAATGCTGGCGTCAACCATAACCAGAACCAGAATAACCACCCGGCTGGTCCAGCTCAAGATCAGAAGCCTAACCATCCGCCAGCAGGTGTCTACCAGCCGCCGCATTGCAATCGGGTAATTATGGAACTGCTCCTGGCAATCGCCAGAATCAATATCTTAACAATACCTATCCAGGGCAGCATCAAAGAGAGAACAATGTCAGTGACCTGGATAAGAAGCTCAGCCAGATCATCACTAGACTCGATGATCATGACAGTCAGTTCAAGGCTCAAGCTCTTCTCAATCAAGAACAGATAGCATCTGGACAAAGGACTGAGCAAGCCGTGAACAACATCTCGAGCATGCTAGCATCTGGTCGACCATTTGGCCAACTTCCAAGTCAGACAGAGCCGAATCCGAGGAAGGAGCAAGCCAAGATGGTAACCGCTCGAAAACTCCCAAACTTAATTGCTGATGCTTGTTCTGTATTGCGCAAGATCGCTGAGACTCCGGAGGAAGAAGAAAAAGAAGAAGAACAGAAACTGGCGCCTAAGGAGGAAGATCCTCCTCTTGCACCGTACGTCGTGAAACCTCCTTTTCCTAGAGCATTGCTGCCAAATGCAAGGATCGAGACTGGCATGAAGGGGAACAAGGAAGGATATCCTGACATTCGTATTAAGAAACCTGCTTCTCCATATCCAGCTAAGTTATCTGATCCTGGTTCTTTTACCTTGCCTTTGGTCATTAATGATGTTGAATTAAACGTTGCTTAGTTGATCTAGGAGCGTCTATTAATGTCATGCCTATGAGCCTGTTTGAAAAATTAAACCTAGGAGAACTTGAACCGCCTAGTATGCAACTTGTCTTTGCTGACAGATCACTTAAAAACCCCTAAGGGAGAGATTAAAGACGTTGTCACTAAATGTGGTCCGTTCACGTTTTTAGCTGACTATGTGATTATGGATACTAGTACAGATGATGCTACTATTCTCATAGGTCGACCTTTCATGGCTACTACTGGAATGAATATTAACATTCCAAATGGTTCCTTAACTCTAAGGGTCGGTAAAGAAACGAAAACGTTCCGTCTTAAAGATGGCATGAAATATGACTCTAGGAATGAAGAATCTCACTGCCTAGCTGTTGAAACTGTGGAGTTGACTCCGGTCAACTCCGTTTACTAATGCTTCTTCCAGTGTCTCTAGATCAGTTGTTGCTGCAGATATTAAACAGGTCATTAAGAAGAAGCCAGAAACTTGGTTCAGAAGCTGCCCAAGAAGAAGAAGGAACTGCAAGTGACGTGATCCGGGCCACCCGACCAAGCCTAGGGCCAAGTCCAGCCCCGAGCCGAGGGCCACCACTAGGCCCTGACCTGATTCCCACGAGCCTGAAGGTACTGACCACTCCTGGGATCCTCCAGAGACATTCCTAGAGCACAGGAAACAAAGGACCCAAGAGTGCCTGGCCAGAAAAGCGTGGTGCCCGAAGATTGACCCCGGAACGAGCCCAGAGTGCTCAAATGGAGCTCAAGACCTATTGTCACGAGCCCTGGACCATTCACCACCCCTGAAAGCCTCCTGTGGACATTACTGAAGAGCTGCACGAAGCAGAACTCAAAAGGCCTGGACAGAATTGAAGAAGGCCGAGAGCTAAGCCCGACGCCCGAGCCGAGCCCGTGCCCGGATGCCACAGAGAAGCACTTTTGACCGAGCCAAAAATTGGCCCGTGCCTTTTGGGAAATTCCAACTGTCTGGATAGCTTGAATCCCCAGGAACACTCTCCAACAAACGGAGCTCAATTTGGAGGAGAATTGAAGGAGATACAGTTGGATGAAGTAAGGGTGAAGCATGGGCGGAGCATCAAGGAGAGGAGCCCGGATGCTGATCCGAGGCTGCACATGATAGGAGCTGTGATCAGGCCACCACCTGAGCCTGATCCAAGGAAGGGTGCTTGACCATGGTGAACACGGGAAATGAAGAGAAGATGCCAAAATACATCCGAACACGGAATCCTAATCAAGCTAGGATTTCCCGGTTTTGGACAGATTCCTAGTCTGACAAGGATTGACGAATATGGGCTACTTGGAGGCAGAATTTGGACTGATGTCCACATGAAAGTTGAAGCCCATGAAGTCTACTAGTGATCTGCCAAAGGGCTTAATTTTCCGAATTTATTTGCTATTTATTTGGCTGAATCTTCCAGAACCCGTTTAGCTGTTTTTTAGGAATTTCCAGTTTTTTCCCTTTTAGTGTTTTTGTTTAGGAATGACTCTTTTCCTTGGTGAACAAGGCTACGAGTTTCAGTCCTTATTTTTTATTTCTTTATTAGTTTATTAGCTAATTCATAGGAGGAAAAGGAGAGCCTGTTCTCCCTTCCTCACCTATAAATAAGAGGCCTCGGCCTCATTGTAAACAACAACTTTGAAAGAAATAAACACTCAAAACTTCGGTTTTTCTCTTAGCATGGAATTGCTAATCTCTGTTCGACCATCATGGAATTGATCGTCGTCTAGACCGGTTTATCATCAAAGGCATTCATCCTTTGTTTGTGGCACCAAATTCGACCGAACACTTGGGGTTCCTAAGTCGTTACTTAGTGGATTTCAAGGTTCTCCGCGGTTTCAGAGGTTAGGTTCTCATGGGGCTGATAATATAGTTTTGGGTGTTGAGTCGATCCCTTCCTAGAGGAGGCGGTTCGCATCAGCTGGTATCAGAGCACGGTTCAACTCTTGGACCACCTATCCAGTTTCCAGGTTCTTCTTGGATTCATATCCTTTACTTTTTGTTTTTAGAAAATTGCTTCGAAAATCTTCATCTTTTAGTTCTTGTATCGAGTCTTTCATTGTAAGGCAGAAAAAGCTGGTGGCCATCAAAATCCATCAAGGAAAATATCAAAAAGAGGTTAAAAAAAATAGAAAAAAACCCAACCAAAGCAAGGCCACCTTGCCAAGTTCTTTTCGTGTAAGTTTCTTAGTTATTTCCTAGTTGGATTAGAACTTGATTCTTTTATCCTTTTCCTAGTTGGTTTAGGATTTTAGTCTACATATTCTTTTCCTAGTAGATCTAGGGTTTGTCTCGTAGAAGGGTTGTTCGTGTACTAATCATGGAAGACGAGAGGCTCAATACATTGGAAGCACACATGGCTGCCATGGCTCAAAGCATCACCCGACTCATGGAGCAACATGGAGTTCCTCATGCAAAAGAATACCAACGGCCAAGAAGGAATATCAATGTACCCAAATTTCCTGGCAAAGCAAATCCTGATGAGTACATTGATTGGGAGAGGAGCATGGAGGACTTCTTTGAGTGCCATTATTATTCCGAATGAAAAAAGGTAAACCTAGCCACAATCGAATTTACTGACTATGCTGCTTTATGGTGGGCTCAACTCAGGAAGCAAATCAGGAGAGAAGAAGAGGATCCCATCCTTAGTTGGAGAGATCTTAAGAGAAAGATGAAGAGACGGTTTGGACCAGCATCAGGTCTGCCCCGGTCCAGCATCAGGCCTGCCCCAAGCCAGCACCAGGCCAGCACTAGGCCCAGCACTAGGCTCAGCGCCTGGCCAGCACCGGTCCAGCACCAGGCCAGCACTCGGCACAGCGCCTGCCCAGCACCAGTGCCAGCACCAGCCCCAGTACCAGCACAGCGCCTGCCCAGCACCAGCCCAGCCCAGCACCAGCCCACCGAGTGCCCAGCACCAGCCGAGCGCCAGCACCAGCACTAGCCCAGCACCCGGCACTAGCGCCAGCGCCAGCACCGGCCCAGTACCCAGCACTAGTACCCGCACTGGCCCAGCGCCAAGCGCTAGCACCAACACCAGCCCCGGCCCCAGCCCCGGCACCGACGCCCCAGCGCCAGCCCCGGCGCCCCACGCCCACCACCCGGCCCCCAGCGCCCACCACCGGCGCCCGACCAGCCCGCGCCCGACCAGCCCCGGCGCCCGACCAGCCACCGGCGCCCGACCATCACCCGGCGCCCGAACAGCGTCCCACGCCCGACCAGCGGCCGGCGCCCGACCAGTGTCCGGCACCCGATCACCGATCACCGGAGTGCCCCAATCACCCAGATCAACCCGAGCACCCGTATCCGTCCCGGTACGGCCCAAAACCCCAAGGAGCGCCCACGAACTACCAGGTCCAATCCTACACATCCATGTTATTATTTTTTTAAATTTCTAACGGATTACCATGTGCGGATTCGAGGACGAATCCTTTTCAAGAAGAGGGGAATGACGTGATCCGGGACACCCGACCAAGCCTAGGGCCAAGTCCAGCCCCGAGCCGAGGGCCACCACTAGGCCCTGACCTGATTCCCACGAGCCGTGAAGGTACTGACCACTCCTGGGATCCTCCAGAGACATTCCTAGAGCACAGGAAACAAAGGACCCAAGAGTGCCTGCCAGAAAAGCGTGGTGCCCGAAGATTGACCCCGGACGACGAGCCCAGGTGCTCAAATGGAGCTCAAGACCTATTGTCACGAGCCCTGGACCATTCACCACCCCTGAAAGCCTCCTGTGGACATTACTGAAGAGCTGCACGAAGCAGAACTCAAAAGGCCTGGACAGAATTGAAGAAGGCCAAGAGCTAAGCCCGACGCCCGAGCCGAGCCCGTGCCCGGATGCCACAGAGAAGCACTTTTGGCCGAGCCAACAATTGGCCCGTGCCTTTTGGGAAATTCCAACTGTCCTGGATAGCTTGAATCCCCAGGAACACTCTCCAACAAATGGAGCTCAATTTGGAGGAGAATTGAAGGAGATACAGTTGGATGAAGTAAGGGTGAAGCATGGGCGGAGCATCAAGGAGGGGAGCCCGGATGCTGATCCGAGGCTGCACATGATAGGAGCTGTGATCAGGCCACCACCTGAGCCTGATCCAAGGAAGGGTGCTTGACCATGGTGAACACGGGAAATGAAGAGAAGATGCCAAAATACATCCGAACACGGAATCCTAATCAAGCTAGGATTTCCCGGTTTTGGACAGATTCCTAGTCTGACAAGGATTGACGAATATGGGCTACTTGGAGGCAGAATTTGGACTGATGTCCAACATGAAAGTTGAAGCCCATGAAGTCTACTAGTGATCTGCCAAAGGGCTTAATTTTCCGAATTTATTTGCTATTTATTTGGCTGAATCTTCCAGAACCCGTTTAGCTGTTTTTTAGGAATTTCCAGTTTTTTCCCTTTTAGTGTTTTTGTTTAGGAATGACTCTTTTCCTTGGTGAACAAGGCTACGAGTTTCAGTCCTTATTTTTGTATTTCTTTATTAGTTTATTAGCTAATTCATAGGAAGAAAAGGAGAGCCTGTTCTCCCTTCCTCACCTATAAATAAGAGGCCTCGGCCTCATTGTAAACAACAACTTTGAAAAAAATAAACACTCAAAACTTCGGTTTTTCTCTTAGCATGGAATTGCTAATCTCTGTTCGACCATCATGGAATTGATCGTCGTCTAGACCGGTTTATCATCAAAGGCATTCATCCTTTGTTTGTGGCACC
The DNA here is from genome assembly GCA_034768395.1 of Linum lewisii. Taxonomy (NCBI): domain Eukaryota; kingdom Viridiplantae; phylum Streptophyta; class Magnoliopsida; order Malpighiales; family Linaceae; genus Linum; species Linum lewisii. Next base: position 60,462,571 of record CM068301.1, read on the forward strand.
GAATTCGACAGAACACTTGGGGTTCCTAAGTCGTTACTTAGTGGATTTCAAGGTTCTCCGCGGTTTCAAAGGTTAGGTTCTCGTGGGGCTGATAATATAGTTTTGGGTGTTGAGTCGATCCCTTCCTAGAGGAGGCGGTTTGCATCAGCAATCCTCTTCTAAGCCACCGAGCACTAAATCGAGCAGGCCTCGGGGAAAGAACAAGAAGACGAACACCCAAATGATCTGGAGACCAAAAGTTCCGCCGTCTTCCACCGAGCCAGCTGCACCACCAATTAGTTCCGAGAAACCGGCACCGGAACAAGTATGGAAGGAGAAGCCGAAAGCATCTCCTAAGGAAATACTGACGATCACCGATCCTGGTGATACCAAGCCGAAGATAAAAGAAAAGAAGAAGCCGACAGCCTTCATTCCTTCCATCGTAACAATCAAGAAGGATGACCTCTCCAGAGAGCTGTTCGGGCCCTTCAAGATCATTGATCATCTTCCCGATGGACGTACCAAGCTTTTGCATGCAAACGGGAAGAGATTCACGCTTACCGGATAAGTCCCGAAGCTGTACTTTATGAACTCCGACGCGAGCGTTAAGGAGAATCTAAGTTGGGATGTCTCCTAATACCGTCCAGGTATCGTCCAGCTCAAGGACGTTAATAAAAGAGCGCTTCGTGGGAGGCAACCCACGGCTGGAGTCTGTTTTAATTTTTGTCAACTTGGTATTTTAGAGTCAGTTCGGGGGAGCCAAAAGTGTCAGTTTGTTTGATTTATTATTTTTCGTGTAGAGTCTGTGTGTCATAGAGTCAATTGCAAGTTGATTGAGGTCATTCCGATTTTTGTGGATTTAACTGTGATTTTCTGAAGTTGGCCGGATTTGCAAAAATATTTTAAACCCGAACAGTTCAAAATTTTCGGCGAAATCACCCCTCATTTTCGGCGAATTCGATTTTTGAAGACCAACAGCCATTTTAATTAAAATTTTCGGCGAAACCATATGGTTATTTTCGGCGAAATTACCTTCGAAAATCCGGCAGTGCATTTGAACTGAAATTTTCGGCGAAACCACCCTCTTATTTTCGCCGAAAATAATTTTGAAAATCACCCCACTATTCCTTTAAAATCCGGATTTACTCCCTCTCTCTCCTTCTTCCATTTTCGTTCAAACACCCGAAAATCCCTTCCCCCTTATCTTTTTGAAATCGTCGCCGCCACCCACCTCTTTAAAACCGTCGTCGCCGCTGTTTCCCGCCGCCGCCACCGTCGCTGACCGCCGCCGATCCCTTCCCCTCTCCATTCCGATTCCGTCGAGCCCTAGAACAGCCAAATCGGAGCTCTACAGCTCCAGTTCACCGAAACCCTAGTTTTCAAGGTTTTTCACCGATTCCTCCCAAAACTCGTTAGAGCTTAGACTAGATGAACCCTAAGTGACCCAGGGCTTTAAAGCGGTCACGGATCGGCGGTGATTAGATTCGAAATTCAATCAGTTCTTTTTCATGTTTGATTTGTTCTTCATTGTTCATGTTTCTTGTCTGGATTGATCACCTATACTAGATTCTGGTTAAGCTAAGGATAGAAGCGAACGCTCGCCTTACTTTAGAACATCGAATTGAACAATTAACCTTATAATTGGAGCGTGCCTTTCGTAGGAACCGGTTAGGGTTAATTCACTGCAAGAGTAACTCATTAATCATTAGTAATTACACCAATTAATTAAGTCATTGCGAGAGGCGACCGTACCCGGGCGGCTAGTTAATCTTGGTAGTTAGAACGGATAGAGCGAACGTTCGCCGGTCTTAAACCTAAGGGTAAGGAGTTATGGTGGTGTCTTAGTAATTGATTGAATGAGAATCGAAATTCGCTGATCTGTTAATTGCCAATGCTCTGGGGAACGAAGGGGGATTCAAAGTCTAAGTTCGTCTGTCATCCTTGTTTTCAAATCCTAATTTCCAATCTGCTTTAGTTTAAATTTTTAATTTCTCTGCATTTATTAGAATTAGAAGTTGTGGAACTCACACCACCACAACTTGCTTGTATTCGAGTATTTTGCCAGTTTTGAAGTAGTCAATCTTAGAAGACCCCTGGAATACGATCTGCTTAGCTCTCGTTAGCTGGGTAGTATTTGATCAACCGCTCGACTGCGATCGTTCATCACCTGGAGTCTGGCCAACCATAACGGGTTGACCGTCAGATGCTAAGGAACGGATGCCTGGTTCTTGGGATGATCATGCCGAGTGCCGCACCCAACGATGTTGAGGGACGAACCAAACCAGCGTCGAACCGTGGGTCGAGGCTGCTGATGGTGCCGATACACGCCGAGGCCGAACCAGAGACTGAGATCGAGGGCGAACAAGAGACTGAGGCCAGGGACGAACCAGAGATTGAGGCCGAGGTCGAATAGGAGACTGAAATTGATGTCGCGTCGGATGCTGAGACCCGACTAAGTATTGATGTCGAGTCAGACCAATACAATCGACCAAGTGATGCTGATCCGAGAAAGTTGACTGATGCTGGGCCGATACATGGCAATGTTGGGCCGCTCCAAGCCCGAATGACTGATCTGGATGGTGACAGAGAGACCGAATCCACGCCACACATGGATTACCGCGAATCCGACTGCAACACAAATTCCGCGATGTGCGGGGATTTTTTAAGACCGCGATCGAGAACCTCGGATTCCTAATCCAATTCATAATAGGAATGTTGAGTAAAGTGTCTTCCATGCCAGATTAGGACTTATTCTCGGATTAGGGTTTTATGAGATATTTTAGTAGTTTTTCCTTTTTAGGATCGGATTTTTCTCCTTTTTTATATAGTTTTTCTGAGTAGTTTAATATTTTATAGTTAGAATAGTACAAGGAAACGAACGAGCATTTGGCCGAACCCATCCTATAAATAAGAACCTTTGTACTACGTTTTACTCAGACTTTGAATACAAAATTGATTTTGGAACTTTTGTTCTTGTTTCCTTCTAACTTTTGCTCGTTGTTTCATAGCTTTTAGGTTGGTTTATCGTGGTCAAGGTTACCACCTTTGACTTCGTGGCACCGTTCGACCATGATACTTAGGGTTCCTAACTCTTTTATAGCTAGTGGGTCCAAGTCCGTTCCATCCCGGTTTAGAGATTGTACTCGATTGCTAGGTTACAAAGCATATTGATATAGGGTCACGGCCCACGGTTGCTGACGGTTCATATCACGCGAGGTCAAGACAGATCATTTTCCCTATGTAATTACCAATCTTCGAAACGGCCATATGATTGTAATTAATGAATCAAAAGTCGTGGTAGGCGAACCCACATCGAGATAGAGTGAATCAGTTCTTCCTTAATTACTTCGAGTGAACAACGTGCAACCGTGATGTAGTAATCAAATATCTTACAGGGTCCTCGGAAAGCTGCCTTATCATAATTTGTGCCAGCTGAAAAATGGACAATGAAGAAGGCATTCACCGTGTTTGTGACCAGAATCTTCCCTTTCTTCTCCCACAAGGAGAACGAGTGTTCCAGACATTTAACAATCAAAGCCTTAATCTTGTCCTCAGAAAACCGAACCCTAGGGAAGCTGGGGTTTGGTTAAATGTCTTCTTGCATGGCATGGCCCAATTTATCGAAGACACCAGCGTCATCCTCGATTATTCAGCCGCCCAACCACTTTTGTATGACCCCTCGCCCCTAGGTGGAACGGACTTCGGGTCGACGACTATGGTAAAACGACAGGATCAAAGATCCTCTCAAGGTCGAAGAGATGGTAGGAGGGAGTGGGAAACGCTTCATGTGCACACTTACAAGCGACCGAATCGAGGCAAAGGTCAATCCCGTAAGCTGTTGGAAAGGAGGGGCAGCTCACGAAGAGACTGGAATAAGAAAAACATCCAGCACGGCCATTTTAGGTCAGCAGCGACAAAGTCAATAGGGTTTGCTTCCGGGATCTTCGGAGCGTTTGGCACCATTTAAAGACGAGTACAAAGATTGAGCAGTAAACACTTACCCACCTGCACAATTGAAACCCCACAACTTGCTTTGTTTACACGCCCATGTTCAAGGGGTGACCCATGGCACAGAACAATCGAATCAAGCCAGCCAAAGTTGGCTAAAACCATAAGATGTTAGTGAACCTAACCTATGCATGCATCAACTACATACCATTAGACTAGACACACAGATGAATATCTTCAAACCCCTTAGAGAATCAATGTACAGATGTGCCCAGGCTTTAACGTCATAGGAGCAAGAAGTCATATGGAAAAAGAGAAAGCAAAGCTGACTAGAATTACTCATATAACAGCTGACTAGAAAGCCAATTTTATTCATTCTGTATGCATCTCCTTCAACAATAGCCCCATCATATAACAACATATCACACAAGAGACTAGGCCATCCATCATCACTTGACGAGGGAAGCTAGAACCCGTCGAGGCGGGTCAAATGATTTCCGAGCATGAAGAACAGCCCAGTTATCAATAAGAAGAACATCACCTGTCTTCCAAGGGATGGCAACACTTTCCTCTTCTAGGATGTTCAAAAATCGTACACAATTTCACTTGGCAATGGCTTCCCATCTCCATATGTAACAGCTTTCTTTGGGTCATTCCTCTCGTCTTCCCACCCTGTGTACGCCGCCACCATGCTGTTAAACCATATCTTCCGATTACTCCTCAACTCGTCTTTCTTCACTCCTGGTATTGGTCCCATTACCGTCTTCACCCCACCATTTTCCAACCATTCCAGTTTCATTCCTAGCCTTGCAGCCCTGTCACTCAGAGTGAAGAATTATTTTAACAGAGATTGCTTGGGAAAGTGAAGAAAAAGCTAAGGAGGGAGGGCAAATTTATTAAAACCTTTCCTCAGCTACGGATTTGTCATTGGTTAAGAAAGTGGATTTCCAGCCACGGCCAATGGGAGACAAAGGGTTGTCTTCCTCACCCAGAACTCGGGTGTACATCAATCCGTGCTCCTCCAATCGGCTGACGAACTCCGGGCACTTGTCTTTCATCCTTTGGTACACAACGTGACTCAGAACAATTGGGGTCTCGCCGCCGATTCTAGGCTCCACTTCGCAGAAGAAGAAGAGTTTCGATGGGAACTCCGGAACCTAAATTGATTCATATTGAGGTAAAGTCCCATCAATTCGGAATATTTGAAACTGATTAAGATTGAGGTAAACTGAGTTCTAACAGACCTGGGTCATATGTGGTGGAAAGGGATTTTCTGGTCCGGAGGGGATTCATTGGCGGTGAACACCCGACCGACGACGTTGGTGCGAGGAGCAGCTCCGCCGACGTAGGGGAGCTCCTGGAAGCCGAAGGATTCGACAAAGTCGTTGAAGTGGGAAGCGGCGGTGAGCGGGAATCCCCTGAAGAGAATCGCTCCTGATTTGAGGAGGAGAGATTCGAGGAAGGGTTTCTCGGATTTGACGGCCGAAGTGAGGATATCGAGGGTAGTAGGAGTAGCTTGAATATTTGGAATGAGTATGGCTGGAAAAGGGACTGAATCGAATTGTTTTTGCTGCGGGAGTGTCACCTCACTGAATAGGCTCGTCGCCGTCGCCGTTGTCATTTCTTCGCCGGTCGATTCTCCCAGTCCCTGCTCTCTCAACTCTAAAGTCTCAGCCACACCTTTTTTTATTATTTACGCCCCATAATAAATAAATAATTCAGTTGTTAATTAATTATACGGGGTGTTACGATTCCATTTTAATTATATTCCATATTTAAATTCCTTTCCAAAAATAAAACGATTCCATATTTAAATTTCTTTCCAAAAATAAAACGATTCCATATTTAAATCGTACAGTATTCCATAAGGAAGATGTGGTGTGGGTTTGGAACACTGAGAAGCAAGCATGGAAGACTTGTTCACAACCAGAAGAATCTCCTAGGGAGGATTTAGATCTCCCATCCAATTGCAGTGCCTTTGAGTTTCCTGGGTCTAATATCCCGTGCAAGAGAAGAAAAGTCAGCGGGAACTCTCTAATTGTTTTTCCTGAGACTGCCTGTTTGGATGAGCTCGATTGCGACTCAGAGCCAGATTGTCTTGTCGAACCAGATTTCCTGAGACGAACCAAGAAGCAAAACCTGCTTCTTTATCCACGAGGACAAGAACTAGAAATGAAGCTAAGAGTCCAGATTCAGAGCCAGAGGTTTCAGAAGATGATTCCAGAGTAGATATGTCTGCATTGATTTTCTTAGAAGCTATGGCTTTCCTCTGAGAGATGGTCCCAAAAGCAATTCTGTTCCAGTTCCTAAAGATATTGAAAACGAAAATAGCTATCAGTCATGTGAAATATGTGGTGATTTGGGGAGTATAGCAGACATGTTATTATGCGATGGATGCGAGGAGGCATTTCATGTGTCTTGCAGTGGTGTGAGCCGAGAGGTATTGGATGCTGATGAATGGTATTGCCAATCTTGCTTCAAATTGAATAGCAAAGATGCAATAGGGTCTCCTCATGTTAGCTCTCAAGGCATGAGAGGTTGGAGTTTGGCTTCCAGATATCGGTTAGGTCAAATAGCATATATGTTGAAGTATCCGGATTCACATACTTCCAAGGTGAGGATTGGCGACTCCTTTCAGGCAATAGTTCATGAATGGCATGGTACAACTTGATAACTAGTTAACTCGACTTATTAACTAGTTAGCTTGATAACTATTTAACTAGTTAACAACTTGATAACTAGTTAACTCGATTGGATAACTAGTTAACTAGTTAACTCGATTGGATAACTAGTTAACAACTTGATGACTAGTTAACTTGATTAGATAACTTGTTAACTTAATTGGTTAACTAGTTAACAACTTGGTAACTAGTTAACTCGATTGGATAACTAGTTAACTCGATTAGTTAACTAGTTAACTCGTTATCTAAATCATGATGCTAATTAACTAGTTAACTAATTAAAAACAACATAACTAGTTAACAAACAATTCAATTAACTAATTATCAACAAAATAACATGTTAACTAGTTATCTGTTGATAACTAGTTAACTGTAAAAACTCAGGTTAACTAGTTATCGATAAAAAAAATATTGTTAACAAGTTATTAGTAAAAATCAGGTTAACTAGTTAACTTGTTCTCGCCGGAAAAGTCACTGGAGTTGGGTCGGTCACCGGAGTCTCGCCGAAAACATGTTAACTAACTAGTTAAATATAGAACCCCAAGTTAACTAGTTATCAATAAAAAAATCATGATAACAAATTATTTATAAAAATCAAGTTAACTTGTTCTCGCCGGAAAAAGTCACTGGAAAAAAGTCCCCGAAAAAGTCACAAAAAAAGTCATCGGAAAAGTCGTCGGTGACCATCGCTGGAAAAGTCGCCGGCGACCAGCGACTGTAAACAGAAAACACATAGAAATATTTAAAATAAAAAAATAATAATATATAATAATAAAATATTTAAATTAAATATAATAATTAAATTATTTGTGTAAAGTCCTAAATACCCCTGACAAATCTGGACCATTAGATTAGTCAAAGAGTCAAACTAGATCTAATGGTTGAATAGGGGGTTTGGAACTTACCAAACCTAGAAAGTCTTGGACGCGGATCTGCTTCCCATCGGATTGTATTAGCTGACGTAAAAAATATTATTTCAGTAATCAATCTTAACTATTGATATTTTTATTATTTTTATTATTTATGGTAGTTTATTGTCTTAATTGTATATAATCAATAATTATCTCTAGATTTTAAGGTGAGAAATCCATGATATTTCTTATTTAAGAACTCCAATCTGGACCGTTGGATTTGTAACCGTAATAACCATATTCGAGTGGTACTAAATGTAGTAAAGGGCATATCGGTAAATGTATAGTAATTAAAAATAATAATTTATATTTATTATAAATCCACAAACGTGGTAGTGGGTGCGCGGTTATTTGTGTTTTTTTTTCTTCTAAAACAACACTCTTGGTCAAAACTTTGCTTTCTCAACTTGTTTCTTTCAATTTTTTCAATCTCTCATGAAACGGATTCAAACAAGAATGACGTTCTTCATGATTTTGATTTGAATGAACCATTTGTTGATGAACATGTAGCCAATAAGGATAATCATTTGTTGATCGAACAAAGTAGTATTCATGAAGTTGATGACGAAGTTTAGTAACACGATGCTTGTCGTTTAATTTTAATTCAAATAATGATGTTTTTTGTTGTTGATATCACTGATTTATGAGTTGCAGTCTTTGCAAATTTTTGTGATCAACATGATTTCACCATTTATTGATGTGGTACCATCCACTGTGTAATTGTACCATTCATATGTGTCGGTACCATTCGTAGTTTATATTGTACCATTCATATGTTGTATTTTTTAAAAATGTACCATTCATGTGTTTTTGTACCATTCGTAATGATATTGTACCATTCATATTTATTATATCATTTTTTTTGTAATGTACCATTCGTGGTTATATTGTACCATTCATATGTTGTATTTTTTTTAAATGTACCATTCATGACTAAATTGTACCATTCATGTGTTTCTGTACCATTCGTAATGATATTGTACCATTCACAGTTAAATTGTACCATTCATATTAATGGTATCATTTTTTTTAATGTACCATTCGTGGTTAAATTGTACCATTCATATGTTTTGGTACCATTCGTAGTTAAATTGTACCATTCATATGTTGTATTTTTTTAAATGTACCATTCATGGCTAAATTGTACCATTCATGTGTTTTTGTACCATTCATAATGATATTGTACCATTCATATTTATGATATCATTTTTTTTGTAATGTACCATTCATGGTTAAATCATACCATTCATATGTTTTGGTAAATGCCGGAGTTTAATCACCGTCTCGGCCACGAAAAGTAGAAAAATATTTTACTGCGTCGGCCAAAAATAAAAGAATCAGTTAACTTCTGGAAATTAATTAGGGTTTCAGAATTTAATATAGTACAATAATTATTTCATAATTATCCTAATTAGGTAGTTATTCAATAATAGATTTGACATATATGCCCTTATAACTACCCAAATTAGATCAACCATTGGATTGGTATTATAAAATCCAATGATCCAAAATGAAGCTCTTATATAAGAAATCTTATAGATTTCTCATTATACATAATCCGTAATATTTGATTCTCTTTTATCTCTTACCTCAATTATCCGGGAGAAGATCCGGATGCAACAATTTTTGGTTGGACCACTTCCAACCAATTGACAGGAGGGGGTATATCCGGAATTAAAAAAAATCTAAATAACCCTAATTCTGCCGTCGCTTCAACCCACACCTCCCGCCTCTCGCCTCACACCGCCGGCACTCCGGCGAGTCCCACGTCAGCCGCAAATCCTCACTCAGATCCGACGACATCACCTGCTCGAAGAACGACCATAACCGTCCCATCATCTCGCCCGACAGCCGCCGCCTCAATCTCTCAATCGTCCTCTCCGATCTCGTCCTCCGCTGCCATTGCCGTTGCTAAGGCAGGCGATGGGTTTCATCTGGCGGTAAATAGAGTAGTCCCTGGAGCAATTAAAGAATGAAAAGGGCCGGCCGTAGAGTCCCCGGAACGTCGAAGATTGGGCGGCTGCCGACGACGGGATTCAAGGTTGAAGACGAACAGCGGAACAGGGATGATATTTTGACAATTGTGGAAAATTACATTTTAGTCAATGTTTTTTACATTATAGACAGTTTGATTGTTTAATATTAAAAATTACAATTTCAGTCACTATTTTTTATGTTGTTGACATTGTTGGAATAATCTTTGAATTATATAAACGGGTTGTCGAATAACATGTTAACTAGTTTGTATTAGTAAGTAGTTAACTAGTTAACTCGATAAGTTAATTAGTTGACTAATTTTGGTAACTAGTTATCACCTAAAAATCTTGTTAACTAGTTATCTAAATCATGATGTTAACTAGTTAAATTGATAAGTTAATTAGTTGACTAATTTTGATAACTAGTTAATTGGATTGGTTAACTAGTTATCATCTTAAAAAAATATTAACTAGTTATCTTAATCTTGATTTATTGATGTTAACTAGTTAACTCGATAAGTTATCTAGTTAACTAATTATGCTAATTTGTTAATGACTTGTTAACTAATTTTGATAACTAGTTAACTATTGTTGATAACAAGTTATCACCTAAAATTGTTAACTAATTAACTAGGTAAAAATAACACAACTAAGATAACATGTTAACAAAAAAATCTCGTTAAAATTTTGATTATATGATTACTCGTTAACTAGTTATCAAGTTAAAATTTGTTAACAAGTTATCAAACAAAATACGATGTTAACTAGTTATCAGTTTAAAAATCATTTTAACTAGTTATCAGTTAAAAAAACATCGTTAACTAGTTATCAACAAAAAAAGGTGTTAAGTAGTTAACTAATTTTAAAAAAAATGTTATCTAGTTAACTAATTAAAAAAAAAGTATTATCTAGTTATCAATAAAAAACATTGTTATCTAATAAAAAATATTGTTAACTAGTTATCAGGTAAAAAAACACTGTTAACTAGTTAACAGAAAAAATGTGTTAACTAGTTTTTTTGAAAGCAAAAAAAACCGCCAGAAAAGTCACCAGCGACGGTGGCCGGCCGCCGAAGAGTCACTGGCGGTCCACAGGGGAATTTAATTAATTATTTTAAATATAATAAGTAAATTATGTGTGTAAAGTCCTAAATACCCCTAACAATCTAGACCATTAGATTGGTCAAAGGGTCAAATGATGATTTAATGGCTGAGAAAAGGTTGGAACACTTCCAACCCTTGGAAAGGTTAGAGCAGGATCCCAAGCCTCAATTATCCTCACTTTAAATGTAATTTATTAATAATATTAACCTAGTACATTTCGTAACTAAACCCTACCGCTAGTCACATTCTAATTGTCATATATTTCTTAATTGGTTCAAATATTCCTCTATCTTATAAACAACAAACAAATACTAGTATTGGACAATTAGGTTCATGGTTCCATGAATCCAAAAAGACAAAACCCCTTTATTATTATTTGAAACATCAATTTGAAAGGGTGCTGCTATATACAGTCCATAAGAACGGACTGTGCGAAGTAAAACCTGGACTACGCGAAGTAAAAACGGGTTGCGCTAAGTAAAAATGGACTACTCGAATTAAAACATGGACTGCACGAAGTAAAAACGGACTGCGCGAAGTAAAATACGGACTGCACAAATAAATAAGGGTATAATGGTCAGTTTTTGAGAAAATATGGACTGAACAAAGTAAAACATGAACTGTATATAGAAAAGCGCATTTGAAATAATAACCCACACATGACACAAACCCTATTTTATGAAATCCTTATTTCCAATCCTAACCCTTAAATATACTAGTATTCACGTCAAATTCAGAAAATTGGTTAGTAGAAAATACTAGTATTGGCATGCACTCCCATTATAGATATTCCCACCTCAAAATACAATATTAGCTCCTGTTCACATCTTTTGGAGCCAAAACCTGGTTAAAAAAAATTTCAAATCAGAATCCCCAGTTTTTGAATCGCTAATTTCGAATCTTAACCCAGAAATACTAGTATTGACATTATAGAATCTCACCTCAGAATACTAGTATTGACTCTTATTCACATGGTTTTGGAGCCAATGCCTGAATAACCAAGAATAACGGAACTTATACTATTATTTGACATATCTAACCAATAAAAAGAACCCTGACATTTAACGAGTCAACTTACTTTGTCACTAACACTCAGTAAATAACTAACTGGGTTATGTCTGACTGGGTCTCAGATGCTGATTGGATGTATACGGGACGCCAAGTCAATAGGTAGTAAAAATACACAAATTTGAGTTGAAACCCTATATAGTCTCCCTTGTCCCTACCCGCATCCGAGTTCTTCACATCCTTCATTTGAGTGGCAGTGAGAACTTGAAGCCACTTCCTGGAACCCCACAACCACAACCAAATCTTTCTGCCCTTTCGATCCCCGTCCTCTTTCTTTCCCCTTCTTTGTTCTTTTCTCGTCACCTATTATCCAGTAAACCACTCAATAGCTTGAGGATGCAAGGTGGCAGAGGATCTGATTCACGTGAAGGGGACTCAAGTAATGGATTCATGATCGGTGTTCCAGTTCTTTGTCAACACAAATAGGTGACCGTCGTGAATGTTTTCGATGAAATCTTGGGTAGAAATCCCACTGTTGTCATTTTTGGACGGTAATGTATGATTTTTATCTAGTTTTGGGTTATTGAATTGGGGATTTAGGGTTTCATGGGAACAATTTTTGTATTGGACCTCAAAGGAAGTGTGGCTTCTTCGAGTGGGTAGATGGAATTCCCTCTGCCAGTAATAACGCATCAACACTAATCTCCGGTTTAACCTCCAAGAATGATGCCTCAATCTAAAAGAACATGTGGACACTCCTGGTTGATTGAATGTGTCACAAATGTCAAAGAAAGTCTCAAGGTGGGCGGTCGGGCACTACTCCGGCTACCGTGAAATGCTCTAGCCTTAACAAGTGTTTTTTTTTCCTTGCACCTATCTTCAATGAGACAATGCCTTGTTCTGCTTTCCCCACCAATGGTTTGGTGTAATAAGCTAGAGTATGACGTTGTTGTGCCATTTCTAAGACAACCAAGCTTGAAACAATGCTAAGGATGTCCTCTTCAAAATCACTCTCTGAGAAGCTTGAAGTGTTAGAGGATGTCTCGAATGCGTCCTCAAATTCATTTACGAATTCTTCCTCTTCGAACGAGAGCAAACAAGGTGAAGGAAAACTATAACTAGAAACACAAACTAAATGTTTACTAGGATTCATACCACTTTAATTACCCATGCTTGACATTCTTTCTATGAGATTTATGCTTGTTTCCATGCTCTTTCGTTGGCATTTTACTCCAATTTTGCGTTTATGACGATTGCACTCTCTAAGGACCTTCATGGTCCATTTTACTACATTAGATGTGTTTTTGTTGCATTCTCAAGTCAATCCATGAAAGAGGGTTACCTATCGGTTCGAGCGGCGAGCCAATCGGAGGTAAGATGCTCCCGATACGCTTATCTGAATGGAGCAAGTTGAAAGAAAGTGAAGCAACTATAGTGCACCCCATGTGAGTACATCGTGCCCTGAGTCAGCCAGCGCATCCTGCGTGTGCCCAATGCAGCCACCTAGCGCATTCCAGACAGGAGGAGTTTTTTTGGTATAACTAGCGCGCCCATGTTGGCCTTCAATGCGCCCGTGTCCGCTCATTAAATGCAATGTCTTGTTCTCATTGGCGCGCGCCCACGCTCTTGCTTGCTGTAACGTCCCATGTCCGGCCCAACCCTTGAATTGGGGTTAGTCTTCGATTGGGACAGACATGGATAACAACGACCGTTGTGTTGAGCCATGTAACAGGCATTACTGATACTAAAACGGGCGTTACAAGATGATGGTAACGATAGTTACCAAAGGAGCAACAACCGTTGTGTTGGGCTATAGACTTATTAATACTTAAGGCTCAATCGGGCTTTAATCGAGAGGATTAGGGTTTTGTCGTACAATAGAGAGAAAAAGGGAGTTTCAGAGGAGTAACAAAGGCTTATTAGCCAACCATGAAATATCAAATCAGGATTTCAGGAAAGGAGGCCAACTTGGATCGGTAAGCGGATCTCGCCTTGGTGTTCTCTACTCAACTCTTTCTTCGGGTTTTGATATCTTCTCTTCTGGTTGAGCGAGGTAGCTCAGGGAGCAGAAATCTGAGAATGGAGGATCGGAGATCGGGTTCGAGCTAAGGATTTCGTCGGTGAAAGCTCGGGGGTTTATCTAAAGGATTCAGGGATTTGGTTTGCTTTCTGGTGGTTGTATGTTCTTGTGACGGGTAATCGAGAAGGGATAAAGTTATCGGTAACTGACAGTTAATTCAGATATCAGTTCTAGATAAGGCGATAAGCCTAGATATAGGAGATAGTTGGGAATTACTACCCCCATTAATAGGCTAGTACATGATTCAGTGCTGGTGGCCCACCTATGAATTGTGCAATACCCTAGGTAACAGAAAAAGGTAAAGGTTCTGGTGGTTCGTAATTCACAACGATTCAGGGAGTTCCTTAGTGCTGGCTTGAAACTGTAAAGCGCTTGACAACATTTAAAATGTGTGGTGTTTCCTTTCGACTCTAGCATTTTGCTGGGGTGTTTCTACACATGATATTTGGTGTACAATACCAATGACAGAAGTATTGAAGGTGACCCCTAGTTTCAGATTTGTGTTTCATGAGGTAAACCCAAACCCCTCTACAAAAGTCAGTAACAATGGTCAAGAAGTAGGAAAATTTGTCATGAGATTTAGTGGCTAATGCTCCCCAAATGTCTACATGGATCAGGTCAAAAGGATGATCAGCAGTGCTGTCACTTACAAGAAAAGACAAACGTTTCTGCTTAGCTAAGTGACAAACTTGACAATGTAAAACCTTCTCACTCACTGTTTTAGGGTTACAAGACTGCAATAATTTAACTAATCTATCATCATTAGCATGACCAAATCTCCAATGCCACATACACATTGATTTTTTGGGGTTGAAAATTGTATGTGATGGTTGGACATTGTGCTGATACAGGCCTCTAATCTCTGTGGCCAAACCAATCTTCTTGTTGTTGGTAAGGTCTTGGATACAACAAATATGGGATTGGAAAAGCAAGGAAACATGGAGATCATGAGTTAACTTGCTTATGGAGACCAAATTGAACCCAAAGTTGGGAACGAAAAGAACAGTGTGAAGAGTGAGACCAATAGGAAGCTTGACAGAACCTATATGGCTGACTGACACTCTAGATGAGTTTGGTAGATAAACATAGACACCAAAAATAGGATGAGAATCAAAGAATAATCGAGGGTGCAACATATGTGATCTGAAATACCTGTATCTAAAATCCAAACTACATCCAAATCCTTATGTTTCTGAGAGGACATGATATATTTGACTGGGTAAATTGGTGGAGTAGGAGTGCCTTGACTCACACATAAAGCCCTGTGCAAAGGTGCAACAGATGATTGGAGGAGAGATCTCAACTGATGCAGTTCTTCATAGGACAAACCCGTGGAACCTATGGCAGAAACATCACTACCAGTAGAATTGTTGTCTTGACCATCTTGAGTAACTACAATACACCAAAGCAACTTGGACCATATGGAGCATTATATCCTTTTCATTTATGTTCTTTCTCTCTCTTCCATTTTAAGCAACACCAATCTTCTATGACACAATTATCTTTCTTACAATACCTGCAAAACTTCTTTTCTCCTGTAGCACTAGAGAATCTATCAGAAGAGACAACTTGAACACTCAATGGCAAAGGCAACTGGCTGAGTTTGCTCTTGGCCAATCGCAATTCCTCCTCATGCTGTAAAGTATCATCATAAGCAGAAGTAACTGAAGGCAGGAGTTTCATCATGAGAAGTTGAGTTTTCACAACATCGTATTCAACATTCAAACCTCTGAGGAACCGAATCAGGTAATCGTTGTCATGTTTGGTTTGAAATGCCTTAACAGTAGGACAGATGGTCATAGTTCCTAGAGCATAATCACAGGGTACTATGGGTGAGAACTGACTATATTCTTCCCATAGGCCTTAAATCATTGTGTAGTACTGAGTAACGGTCATAGATCCCTGCTTACAAGCATGAATTTCATCTTGCAAGTTGGCTATCTTAATGGCGTTTGCTAGGTCGAATATCTGTTTGAGCTCTTACTACAGCAGCTGAGCTACCTCATGATTCATAACACTTCGTCGACTCTTTGGATGCAAGGAATTGATGATCCAACAAAGAACCATCATATTACAAGCATCCCAGAGCACATACCTCTCACTAGTAACTATAGGAATTTATATAGAGCCATCTATAAACCCGAGCTTATGTTTGGTTTTAAGAGAAAATCGTACTGATCTACTCCAGACTTGATAATTACAACCATCCAGGACTATGTTAACGATAGATTATGCTAGATTTTCATTTCGATTCAGATAGAAAGGGTTACCAAAGTTCATCTCAGAGTTGGAATTCCCTTGTCCGTTGTTGTTGTTGAAGTTGCCAAGTTCCACACCTAAGGTGTTTCATGTTCCATCACCTCTTGGTGAGTTTTGATTGCCTCTTAGAGGCGTCTCCATTGACTTAGCACTGACGTTCCATCGTCAGTCGCTCTGATACCATAACAAAAAAAGGGAAAGAGCACCTGCAGATTTTTAGGACATCAGAAAAGAATTATTGTTGTTTCCTTTCTATTTTCTATTTATATCCTCAGCCATAGTGTTTCCATTTACATTGTAGGTAACTAAATAAACGGCAACAATAAATGCCCAACGTGTGGCAACAGTAAATAAACCAAGTATGTGTAATTTAAGGAGATTTCTACCATCAAACACTATTTAGTGTCCTCGTATGAGGACACTAATCATAACCATCCATTTTTTAAGCGAATATCCAATGTTCCATGTTAAAAGGATAGGAGTGTAATTGTATTTCTCTAATTTTACAGATTTTTATTTTTCAAGATCTTTAATTGCAGTTAAATTAAATTATTTTAATTTACCATCTCTACCTACGGTTCTATTTTTCCGCCGTTTGCACGTTATTTTTACTTCTCCCACCATACTTTTTTCAGTCATCATCTTCGACCATTCTTTATCGTTGTTCATCGTTACTTTTTCATATTTTGGAACAATCATACATGGAGTGGTTTTACAATTTTTTTATTCATTGTTCCGTTTCCATATTTAGGAACAATCATATATGCATCAGTTTTATAATATCTTTGTTCATTGTTCCTAGCACCGTTGATGGAGCTCAAGATCCACCGCCGCCACTCATAGCACCGTTAATGGAGCTCGAGATCCGCCACTGCCACTCGTAGCACGTTGATGGAGCTCGAGATCTGCCGCCGCCACTAGTAGCACCGTTGATGGAGCTCGAGACCCGCTGCGGCGCCGTAGCACCATTGATGGAGCTCGAGATCCGCCACCGCCGCTCGTAGCCAGATCTGCCGTGATGTTGTAGCCCAATTGATGGAGCTCAAAATCCACCATCGCCGCTTGTAGCTAGATCCACCGCCACGTTGTAGCATCGTTGATGGAGCCTGAGCTCAGTCTCCACAAATGAGAGAGAGAGAGAGAGTCGACGGAGAGGTTTTTTGGCTGATTGTAAAGAGAATTAGGGTTTATGGCGAAACCCTAATATGATTTACTATATATATCAGTTCTAAATGACTATTTTGTCTATTTTAATTTAGGCCATTAGATCTACTCTCTAATCCTATGGTTCTAAAGGGTGTCCTGATGGTAGTAGACTAAAATGACAACACATTCTTTTGTTCCTCTCTTCGATCCACAACTGTTTGTGCACATGCACACATATTTTTACACGTGCACACACTCTTTGTACACGTGTAACATATTTATATACGTGTACATTCTCATTGTACACGTGTACACAATATGTTTACATTTGTTTCTGTAAATGTGTACACACATTCATACACATGTACACATATGCGTACTCGTGTGTGTACATGTGTACACATACTTGTACCCCATACACATATTTTGTACAAACAATGTGCACACTACTTGCTAAAATTATTTTATTGATACATAATATCAATAATGTTAAGGGGTCGTTTTCCGCACGGAAATGAATTGTAGTGGAATTAAAATCCAGAAGGGATTCGATTGCTGGGGAAGATCCTAATTCCTTTCGGATTTTAATTCCTTATTTTCCAATGTACCATTATTATATGGATTTCAAACAAAGGACACCTAACATGATTGAACTACCTTTCCTATCAATCTGAACAACCCCTACTTTCTTTCTGCATCTCATTTATGCTGTTTATTTACACAAAATACTCATAAAATTCGATTTCACCATTATTAAAAAAAATTATATCGACCAAACTTGAATATTCAAATAATCAAAATTATTCAAACATAAAAAAAATGGAATAATATGACACTTTAGCTTCATAAAAAATTATATGAGCTGCATCTCATGACCAATGGTGGCTCAATGTTAATCCATCTCAGCTATTCAAATATTATAGAAGTTTTTCCCTTTAAAAAGGATGAACCAAAAAGTTGTTCTCTCGCGTTAGAAAATAGAACATAAAGGGGTACTGTTGAAAAAATCAAGGGAAAAAATAGAAAACCTGTCATCTCCTTCCCTTTTCAAAGGGTAACCCAGTCGGAGCTCATTTGAAATCCTTCCCAGATTTGAAATCTGCCGGTTTTGTGTACCCTGTTCTGCTCGGAAAACAAGGAAATTGGACCGGGCAGGAATTCGACACAATTTCTGGCCCAATTACTACGTGAAAAATGACTCCTAAGTTACATGGTGGCAAATGTTTGATTTTGAGAGAAGGGGGTCATGATTTTGAATCCCTCTAACACCCAATTTTTTGTATTATTACTGAGATGGTCGAAGGTGGTTGACGAACGACGATGGTGGTCGGTGACCAGCCGACAGCGATGGTGACCGAGGGAGGAGGTGGTTGGCAGCTGGCAGGCAGGGGACCAGATGACTATAATGATATTTTGAAAATTCTAAATTACCCCTGTATTTTGAACTGTTTGATTGATGACTATAATGATATTTTGAAAATTCTAAATTACCCATGTATTTTGAACTGTTTGATTGATGAGATTTAATTCAACACTGAGATGTCTTGATGGTATCAAGGAGCTCATTTCCTTTATTGCAAGCTGGTCTCCCCTAGATTAGGGCTGGCAATCGGGTCCTTTTTCTGTCTGACAAAAAACTGACCAAATTGAACTCGATTTTGGCAACCGAATGACCGAATTCATGGGTTCGATTTCGAGCGTGGTTATAGGTTTTGGACCGGTTTTGGTCATCGATGAAATCGATCAATTTCGGTCATTGATCGAATTGACCGATTTGGCATGAAAACTCTTTGTGTATCACTCCATGACTTCTCCTCCCTCCTCAAACCCTTCAAATCTTCGATAAAATTCCGCCTCCACAATACGTGGCCGTCACCACCAACGACGTCGACATCAAAATCCTCATCCATGGCTTCTCCGTCCTCCCCTGCCACCTACACCCTCAAATCAGATTTGTTCAAATCCCTAAAGTTGAAGACCAAACAGATCCGTCCTGCTATTCTCTATTCCAGATCCCTATGCTCTTCTTCATCTTCTTCACCTTCTTCTCCAAGGACCAGACATCTTTGTCGTTGAAGTCGCCTTCGTCGTCGCCGGTTTCTCAGCGTCCTCCGCTACGAGTCCATGATCCACGAGTTTGATCCTTACTTCTAACTACCACACCACTCTTCTTATCCCTCCCCTATTCAAGATCCAAAATCATGATCCGATTCTTCTCTTCTAGATCCCGATTCTCTATTCTAGATCTCTATCTTCTTCTTCTTCTTCTTCTTCTCTAGGGACCAGACGTTGCCTCCATTGAATTCGTCGTCGCCGGTTTCTCGGTTGACCATGTGTTGCTATGGACAAAGTTCGGCCAATCACCGGTTTTGCGGTTGGCCGTGACCGATTTGAATTCGGGCACAGTCAAACCAAAATCAAATCAATCACGGTCATGGTTTCATGTTTCGACCGAATTCAAAATCGGTGACTAATTGAATTCAGTGCGGTTCGACCGAAATGACCGACACTATAAAAATATTGACCTTTAGCTACTGCAAAATTACAACGGCAAGAAAATGCAGTAGCAAATAGTTAGTATTTGCTACGACAATCACTATTTCATGTAATAATTTGTTGTAGCAAATACTATTTGCACACCACTATTTGCTACGGGATGCTGGGTGTAGCAAATAGTGGTGTGGCAAATAGTATTTGCTACTGCAAATTACTACATGAAATAGTGATTGCCGTAGCAAATACTAACTATTTGCTACTAAATTTTCATGCTGTTGTAATTTTGCAGTAGCTAAAGGTCAATTTTTTTTAGTGCGAATAGCCACCCATAGACTAGATAGCTACAAATTTGCTACGCGATTTACTAAGTATTTTGAGGAATATAAACGTGTTAGTTAATTAATTAATTATTTAAAATTTAGCGGAGACAGTAGTACAACAATATACAATGTAATGTGTCCATATGAGTTGAACCGAACTACTACTTTTAATTATATTTGTCATTTTGTGAGTAAAGTGAGTAGGTAAGTTGAGATTAGTGGTAGGGTGGTTAGTGAGATGAGATCTCACAAAGGACAAACATGAGTGTGATTAAGGGGGCAGCAGCTAATAGAGAACATAACATTAGTAAGCATCGGCCAAAGGATGGTGACATAATTTAAATTATGTCACATCAACAATATTCATTCACAGTTATAAGATGAGATTTCATAATCAAACCAACTGATTAATTATGGAATGAGTGAATTAATTGCATTAATTATATTTGAGTCAATTTGGGGAGGCATTTATATTATGATATTATTCTTATTCTTTGCAATCAATCATTTATATTAGTTACCATATTATTACTAATATTATTCTTGTTCAAATCCGAAAATATCTTACTTTTTTTTTTCAATCGAAGTAAATCATTCAGAGACGACTGAGAATACTGCACATCTCTGCCAATCTTGAATTTTTGCAAGGCCACAGTATGGAGAGAATACTATTATCTAACCAATACTATTATTTCTAAATCTTCATTTTTACTTACTCATTATGAACTCGATTTTCAATAAGATAATAAATGATTTATTTTTTATATTTTTTTTTATAATCGTCTTCAGTCGGATCTTCAGTGTATATTTCGTTCATTTTTCATTTTTTTTAAGTTTCCAAATAACCGACAGTATAGTATTATATGAATTCTGATGTTTCGTTATTCGCACAGTACTGATATTTATCTATTTTAGTGTGTGTTTGTACGTGTTTTACATATAATACTATTATTTACCATTAGTTTCTGTTCAATTTCTTAGATGTGTCTGAGGTAGCTTTTGATTGGGAGGCGTTGGAGTTCAAAACTGTTAAGGATGCCGAATCATTTTACAGAGACTATGCTCATAGGAGTTTTAGTACCGAGCTTTGCTTTGCTGTGTATTCATTTGAGATTCACCAACAGTAGGTTGATCCGGCCTATTCATCGGTTCATTCCTGTCTACCAGACGTTTTGGTACAACAGGTTTCCTCGGCTTCGGCTTTTTGGATACAACCAACTTAATCCTTTTCCCATTTTTATGAATAGGAGTTTTAGTCATCCTGATCCAAGATTAATTGTATCTGCATGAGGCAAAGGCATCCTGATCAAAGAATAATAGTATTCCTAATATACAATTATTGGAACAACCAAACTACACCCCAAACAACACATATAACTCAATCAATAATAGTAAAACTACAATACTATTATATGCATAATATTGTGTTCGGAGACAAGTAAATGTTCAAAATCAATCATAATAGCGGCAATTATCTGGAACAAATAGTAATCATAACATACTATGGTGATGTTTTCTTGCACGGAATTAGGACCCGGAATCAGCCAAATCCGTCGGAATCACATAATTCCGTGTTTTCCTCGCTATTTTGTTGCCCCATTTCCAGCGGAATTAAATTCCGTTAAGGAACTCAATTCCGCCCATGGTTGGAATCATGATTACCGCTAAAACTGGACGGATTCTCTGATTCCGTTTCAATTTTTTTTGGGATACCCACAATTGCCCTTCAAACAACCTTTTCTTCTTCCTCCCCGTAACAATACTGGAGCCCTTCCTCTTCCACGAAGCCGACGACCGTATTCGAACCAGCCGCCGACGAAAACAGCACCTCCACCACCTCCGTCCCTGCGACTCGCAGAATGTAAAGTACCTATCTCCTTCTTCTTTCACTGTACAATACCCAATTTTTTCTTGTTCGTCGTCCCTCCTGCTGCATTCTTCCTCTGCATCCCTATTATTTCTTTCTATTTTCATCTGTAAAGAAGATTATTACCTCAACTAGAGGTAACCTACCTATCTTCTTCGACTACTGCTGCACATGCTTTAGTTTACAGATTAGGGTTTCACAACTTCCAGTTTTGCTGAATCTTTTGTACGAAATTTTTGTTTCTAGATTCATGATTCTTTCCACTACTGCTTCTTCTATTTGTGTGTAACATGGGAATGGGTTAAGTGCTTGAGAAAAGTGTTGCTCAAGTGGTTCATTTGTATGTTAATTGGTCATTGTGCTAAAGCTTGTGTATGCAATTTCGTTTCTAGATTAATGAATACAAGAAGCTGCTGCTTCTTCTACTTGTTTATGAAATGGGAAGGGTTTATTTGGTTGAGAATGGTTTAGGGTCTAGCTCGGGTGGATCATATATGTTCTATTCATGTACATCTTATATCATCAATTTCATTTCCAGATTATTGATTACAAGAAGCTGCTGCTTCTTCTTCTTGTTTATGAAATGGGAAAGGGGTTATTTGGGTGAGAATGGTGTAGGGTGTAGCTCGGGTGGATCATATATGTTAATTGCTCATTCATGTAAAACTTATGTCATCAATTTCATTTCCAGATACTGATTACAAGAAGTGCTTCCTCTTCTTGTTGATTACTGAAATGGAAGGGGTTATTTGGGTGAGAATGTTAAGGTGTAGCTCGGGGATCATATTGTTAATTGCTCATTCATGTAAACTTAATATCTCCATTTCATTTCCAGATCTTGATTACAAGAAGTTGTTCCTTCTTCTACTTGTTTATGATATGGGAAGTTGTTCATTTTTTCGTTAAATGGTCATTGTGCTCAAGCTTATGTAGGCAATTTCATATATGTTATTTGCTCATTCATCAGTTGTCATTGTATACTTCTACATTATTGACAACAAATTCTTAAATGGTCATTGTGCTCAAACACCTACTCAAGGTTTTGTTATATGGCGATGACTATCATCATTTGTTATTAAAATGCTCAGTACACCAAGAAAAGAAAAGTACTATAGAGTTCTCAAGTTCTGATTACTGGACCTTTGTATGGACCTCAAAAGCTCATTATTGAAAATCAACTAACCACAAAACCTCTGACTTAAAACAAAACAACAGTACTGAGTTTGCAATATGATCCCAAAACTATTAACGGGAATTATATATAGAACAACACCATGCTATAATTAGTACAGGAACCACTATCTCGAAGCTAACGTTGGAAGAAGACAACAGCCTCTAAGCGTGATAGGCGAGCCTTAATCGCCTGAAGCTCATTAACAATGTTCGACTCTGACATCGAATCACTGCAACTGCTACTAACTATGTCGCGCGAGTGTTTGGTGACAGATCAAGTGTTGACTCCAACTCATTCTTCTGGCCTGAACTTCACGAAGTTGTAAAGTAAGGTCGCTAACTAACGAGGCTAGTTTCCGCACATCTTCTTGGATCTTGCTATCATACCAGAGGAAAAAATCACACCCTTTGGCATCCTATATGAAAGGTAAAACAAGACAAACACACATGATAAACATTATGATTGTCAATGTCGACCAATTACTATACATTAACCAACAATTTACCGCCGAATAGTATAACGGACAACCGAAGAACTTCCTATTCGGATTCGCCTCCGTTCGGGAAATGCGGCGTGAAGCTCGTAATTCACAGAAGCATCTGACATCGTCGTCCTCGTAACTGAACTCATCCATCAAGTGAGCATCTTTCCTCAATTTCCATAACACTCTTGCTGAATTCGAACCCTACAATTGAAATAGAAAGCACAGAGATACGAACGGTAAGCACAATTTGACTCCTGCAAGCGTAACGGATAAGAAGGCTTGAGATCCCTAGATAGGATGATTGAGAAAATAAAGGGTTGCAACCATCTTCAACCCAATGAACAATGCAGAAGCAGGGTCATTCATACCTTTGTTCCCATTAAGGGCATAGCCGGATTCTGAGTAAAGACGAAAGGAGGATGGTTGAAATCGTTTGGAAAGGTTTGGTGATGAAGACGAGGTGTGGACGTTGGATTGGCCGACGATGAAGGCTGAAGATCGGCCGAGAGGTGGACGGTGGGGAAGGTTTTCGTCTGCACTGAATGAATTGGACATAATAATAAAGGATAAGGTGAGTGGGTTATGACTGTGGCTTATGACAGGGGCAATATAGACATTTCACATGGGATTTTACTTTCATTTCCGGGACAGCAATATAGCAGGAAAACACGGAATTGAGGTCCGGATTTTGGGTTGATTCCGGCTTACACTAATTCCGGCGGAAAGCTTGATTCCAGCGGAATTTCTCCTATTTGCAGGAAAACATCGCCTATTATTAGCAGGAACAAATCACACACACAAATCACAGTTGCAGTCACCATTTACAATACAGATTCAAAACAGGTCCGCACGAGATTCAAAACTCTTAAACCACAAATCAGACTCTTCGAACACTAATCTTGTTTGATAATAGTATTAACCTAATAATAGTATTTGTCATTCCAAAATCAGAGTAGAAAACATATATCGGAGATGAATGCTGGTTCACAAACCTAACCCAACACAATCGACAAATAAAACTAGGTCTGATCGAACATGCAGAGTAAGAAATCAAAACCTGATTATAGGTCGAACGAGATTCAAGGAAACGACGGCGGCTACACCACGCACCAGAAACTGAATCGGAAACACAAAACGAGCACTGAGGAATCGGCAGTGGAATGACGTCCGGTAGTGGTTCGCTGAATGTAGAGATTGAATCGGCGGGTTCGGCGACTGAATGCAGAGAAGATTCGGGAGAGAATGGGGTGCGATTTTTTTTGTGGCAACGGTTAAAAGAGGAATGAAAATGGAAAAGGTAAGTAATATAATGCAATTTGGGTTAATAAAAATATTTAATATGACACAATAAATAGTGGGATCACATTATTTTATTAATATAATCCCTCCACCATTGGATCTAATATATGGAGATCTAATGACTCTTATGGATTATGTCTTATAGACATAATCCAACTTTTGTCACCACTCCTAACTGTTTAAAAAAAACATTAGTAAACTAAAAACTAAACTGTATTAATTAATATTGTTCGTAAGATGTTACGTACTACAACAACTCGCAAAAAGTTAATCCGAATCCTGCTACCCATAATTTTGTTTTTGTCGATAAATAGATATTTATTCATCATCAAAAGCCAATGGCCGGTTATGTAGGGTGAAAATAAATTGGGAGGACACTCAATCAATGGAAATTGATTCTCCCTTTACAATTTTAGCATCCCAATCTGCGGCTTTGTTGAGTCTCCTTAGGATGAAGAACACTGAAATCCATGGGCACTGTAGAGGAGAGTCATGTCGCGCACTCCCAAGGCCAAGCAAAAGTCACGAAGGGCAGTCACCAGGTTTAAACAATCTGATTTGACACTAGTAGGGATTCCTAACGCTGCTGGGATCGACAATGCAGTTAGGAGAGCCTTCGCTTCTGCCACTAATGATGATGAGCAATTAAAAGTACATGTCTTCCCATCCATAACTTGTCCTTCGGGTTAAGCACGACGACCCCAAAACTCGCCACAACCGCGAACTCTCTATGAAGGATCCGTCACAAAAGATCTGTTGTTGGGTAAAACACACAGGCGATGGACTAGCTACTGAATTAGGAACCCTAGAGCAAATAGGGGGCAAGGTAATCGAACCAAGTAATCTCCAATCTTCCTTCAGCTCTGAGACCCATCTAAAGTATTAACCTTATTCGGGACAACCCGCTGGAAGATATTCTCGTTCCTAGCTCGCCAAATGCACCATAAAATCGCGACAATCGTAGTGGGGTGGTCCGGTTTCCCCTTTTGTCAAGAATCCACTCGAGGATGTTGTCTATATGCTCTCGCAGGGTTGTGGTTGGGAAAGTCCGGGACCATACGTCCCTTGCATGGGGGCACCCGTATAGACAATGAATAACATTCTCTTCTTCCAAGAGATAAACTTGGCACAACGGTGAAATCGTACACCTTCTTCTCCAAAGATATTTTGAAGTTGCAAGTGCATTATTTACTTTCAGCATGTAATGATATTTGTCATTAATTCATTGTGCGTGATATATTTGTTCTTAAGATTATTAGTATTAAATAAAAATTGAAATGTGCCGCTAGACATTTTTTTTAATTTGAGTAATTTATCATCGAATATTATGTTTTTACTCATTCATAAGTCAAGATAAAATAGTATTAGGCCTACTCAACCCTCTACACATCTTGACAAAATATTAGTATTAGAGAAAAGTATGATTACTGTGATGAGTATATTAACTATATTAGGTTACATGTTTTAAAATATATTTACTTTTAAATTTTGAAATTATAACAATGAACTAAGCCAAATTAGTGTCGCACTGAGAAAAATTTAAAATTTGCACCAAGTCGAATTCGAAAAAATCACATATTTATATTGGGATGTAACGCTTGGAACCGAAAGTGGGTGAGTCGGGGCTCGGCCCAGCTCTCCCTTAGTTCCGCCTCTGGTGATTTTTGTACACTTTGTATGTGGTTCGTACAACTTGTAAATGCATACACACTATGAAAGTTGATGATGAGGCAATGTATTGTCATTAATTATGGATGAGTCATATTGGTGAGTCATGACTTAACGAAATTTTGGATGGAAGTGACTGTTTGTTAGGTTGGCTATAGTAGGAGGGAGTTAATCGATCATCTCATAATATAATGGACTGTTTGTTAACTTGACAAAGTAGAGGGGAGCCAAGTACGATTTTCCCAATTTAGAACGAATAAGATTCATGCTAGATTGGAGCCTAGATCAATTTTTGGCTTCGAAATCGAACTCAACATGTATGCATCACATATTCTGAAACTTGGAATGGGCGAATCACAACAACCACCACCATATATCATACATACTTTCACAAACACACAACCCTGCTTTTAATCAGGAAAAATAAATAATTTGACTTTTGCTAAATCTGGATTATAAAGCTAAATATTAAGCAGTAACTAATGATTGTACAATCAAGGAAAGGATCAGAGAAACTGGAAAGCAGAGAACAAAGGACAAAATGGATAGGAGCATGAAAACGAAGAAAATTCTATTAAAAATCAAATAATATTGCGTTGTAGTAAATTTCTAATGTATTCAATATCAAAATCTTGATTAGTGGAATCGATGGTATCCAACAATTGAGACAGCTTTCCACTTAATTCAGTCACTTCCCTCTCCAGCTTCCTTATGTAGCTGCATGTTTCCTTCACTATACTCGATGCTTTAAGCTCCTGGGTTTGATTAAGCTGAGGCAGCAGAACTTGCAGTTTCAAGACTAGATCAGTAATAACATCATCTTCACACAGATTGGAAGCTGATCTTGATGATGAAGAAGATCTCCTGCTGCTGCTAGGCATTTTGTTGTGAAGAAACCTGATGAAGTTGGGAAGTTCAAATCAAATTGCAGAGGGGATTCAGCTTAAATAGAGAAATTAATGAATTAGGGTTATTGAGTAGGACAAAATGACTTGTCCATTCCTCGACAAACAATGACAGCACAAAAAAGAATTGTGTTGTGTGTTGTGTCTCCTAAACAGTACAGTAGTACATTGGGGGGAGTTGGGACCTATTAATTATTACAAACTTTTGGTAACCTTCTCTTTGGCTAAACGACAAAGCTAGATTTTGTCAGCTTGCTTAGTTCCAAGGGAAAATTGGTAAGAGTCTTGTCAATTTATTTTCATGTGAGCCTAAATAAATGATATGATTGAATTACTATTTGATAAATCATTAGTTTATAAGGTGACTATTAATATTGTAAAAAGAGTTAATGTGATAAGAAAGTGACTGAAAAGTACAAAAAAGTAGTGACAAATAAACTTCTTCTTGTTTTAAGATTAAATTCTTATAACTTATATCTCACTGATCTCATGTTTGTAGATGATACATATTTATTTCTTAGAGTGTCTTTTCAAGAAATTGACAATTTGCTCATCCTTTTTGAAAATTATAAAAAATTCAGTGATCAAAAGATTAATCTGGATAAGTCAGCAGTTACATTCTGTGGGTGAACCCCAGATGACTCCAAAATTGAATGGAGCTCGAAGTTGGGAGTAGAAATTTGAGATATTTATTTGGGTCTACCATCAAAGGTTCGTAGGAAAAAACTTGAATCTTTCAAATTCCTCGAGGATCTAAGTATTAAGAAAATTCAATGTTGGAAAGGAAAAAATTTGTCCCTGGTAAGAATGGAAATCCTTGTCACTTCAGTGCTTTCAGCACTCCCCGTCAATACCATGGCTTCATTCAAACTTCCCAAAAAGAATATTAACAGAATGACCCAATTGCTTGCAAACTTTTGGTGGGGAAAAATTGATAAATCAAAGAAAATGAATTGACTTTCTTGGGAGAGACTTTGTGAGCCAAAGGATGAAGGTGGTCTAGGTTTCAAAGATTTTCATGCTTTTAATCAAGCCCTTTTAGCAAGACAGACATGAAGAATCTTACAAGAACTTGACGGCCTCTACGTTCGTGTGGTTAAAGGTAGATATTTCCCTAAAACATCATTTTTGCAAGCTGTTCAAGGTTATAACCCATAATGGGGCTGGAGAAGCGTTCTACATGATAGAGAGCTACTTATTAAGGTCATTAGATGGCAAGTTGGATCTGGAAGATTGATTAATCCCCTTTTGGACCTTTGGGTCCCAAATTTACCAGATTCTCTCCCAATTTTAAGCATCTCTGACCCAGTGACGTCGATCCCTCTGTCAATTTCAGGTCTAATCTTAAGTGGAATATGGAATTTGGAATTTTTAAGTCAAATTTTCAACAATTTTACGATCCAAAAAATATTAACAATATCGTTGCCTATTGAGACTATTGAAGATAAATTAATCTGACATTTCACTCATTCAGGAGCTTTCACTGTCCATTCAGGGTATGAAGTTGCTCGTGGTAAGTTTCACTCTGCACCCATCTTTAGACCTACATCCTTATATGATGAACCTTTCTGGAATAAGGTTTGGTCATTACCAGTGCAACCTAAACTTAAAATTTTCTTATGGAAAATTTTCAGAGGTATTTTACCAACAAGAGAAAATATCGAGAAAAGATTTCCTATCAATTATGAGTGCCCAGTTTGTCTTGAAGAAGTTGAATCCTCAGAACATCTTTTTATGAGATGTATCTTAGCAAAAAAGCTTGCATTCCTCCTAAACATTCAAACTCGGGCTTTCTATAATGATAGTGTGGCCTACGCTTGGAGAACCTTATTCACAATGAATCAACATGTTCAGGTTAAAGTGCTAACGTTCTGGTGGAGGTAGTGGAAGTTGAGAAATCACGCTTATTTTAACAAAGCTCAACAAGTTCCAATAATACTATGTTACCAGTTTCTTTATGAGTAACAAGAACTAGAAGAATATATGGAAAGGGCTCAAATTTCAAAATCAAAGAATCTAGGGCCAAAAACACTCCAATATAGGTTGAATTCTCCAAATTTTCCTCCTTGTTTTTCCACGCAAGTAGATGGAGCAGTTTCAAATGAAATTGGTGGAGCGATTGGATTTATTATTTGAGATTCTCTAGGAAGAGTCGTCTTTGCAGGTGG
Organism: Linum lewisii; assembly: GCA_034768395.1. Lineage (NCBI taxonomy): Eukaryota > Viridiplantae > Streptophyta > Magnoliopsida > Malpighiales > Linaceae > Linum > Linum lewisii. The sequence continues at coordinate 60,492,043 of CM068301.1, forward strand.
GAAAAGCTTTCAAGCAATTACTGATCCATTTACAATTGAATGTCTCGCTGGAAGAGAAGCTATTGTTTGGTGTTTTCAGATGAGGATTTTGAATATTTTGATTGAAGGTGACGCGGAAGGAGTACAAAGGAAATTTTTAAATTATAAAACATTACATCCAGTCGCAAGGGAAATTATTTAGGAAATTAGACTCATCTCAAAAAAATTCAGAAGATTTGAATTCTACTCAATCCCAAGACTTAGAAATCAAATGGCTCACAATATAGCAAAATTTTCCCTGAATTTTCTTCCGAGATCTTCAAATTTGGTTAATCTGAGCTTGTTCGCTGCTTGTAATGTCGGTTAATCTTCTCTCTTCTTGTTGTTCCCCTTTCATCTCTTCCCAATCCCCCTCTTGACCCTTCCCTCCTCTCTCTCCTTTATTTTTTTTTTTTTTATCTCCTAGGTTGGTTAACTATCTTTGGTTCTCCCTTCCCTGGGAGTTGCCTCGGTTAAAAAAATGTATAAAAAACGATTTTCTTTCTGGAAAAAAAATTAGAGAAACTTTTACGTTTTCAAATTAGTTTTCAATAATTTTAACGTCAGAAGTTGTGTAATTAAATGACGAATTTAATGATATCACTCTTGATGGGTTTTAAGAAATTAATCGGTTATTAGACATTCTTATGAACGATGCAATGGTGGCATATATTAAACAAAATTTATGAAATTTCATCATGATTCGCAGTAACTGGTGGTTATTATTGAGTTATTGTACGAATCTCAAATGTTATTTTTGTTGACTTTTTGTTTCGTTTAGTATTATCTTTTCTATTATAAGATTATTTTGTATAAATCCCAAACGAATGAGACTACTAATATTAATTACCTCGCTGTTGTGTCATGCCATCACTAAGTCCCAACTACCCCGTGGTTTCACATTTGAAGACATTGAGTCCTAGCTATTCAGAAAGTTCTAATTGCTTTTGGTTGCTACGTAAAATTAGAATAGTAAAAAGCATATGTGGTGTGGGAATGGAATAGCTAATCAGAAAGTTGTGAAAATGATGGCCTTTTCACCTAAATAAATACATAAATTAAACTATTTACCCAAATAAATACGTTTTCACACTATGTACAAAAATAGTAATTTTCGCCCAGATATTGGGCGAATTCACCAAAAACCCAAGCGCAAATTACCCATAAATTGGTCTAACCAGCTAGACCAGTCATAACCAAAAAACAAATTTCGCCCCATCAGTGAGCGAATTTGCCTACTTCCCTATCAAATTATCCATTTCATAAATTACATTACAGATAAGTCACCCGATTAATTAGCAATTACAAAATGATCACTAGTCTATATAATTTTGTAAAATAATCATTGAAGTTTGAATTTAGTAACGAGTTCGTTCTACCATGATCGTAACTAAATTAAATTCGATCCTTACTCACGATCTTGTCGCTCATTAATTCTTTAACAAGTAACGAGCTCAACTCAATGAGTCTAACGATATGCGGTAAGCGGTAAACTCAATATAATGATGAAATATAAATACACAATATTAAAATTTTATTTTGCTAAAAAGATACCATGCGTACAGTAAGTTATAATGGGAATGTAAGCAATGTAGTCAAAATCTCAATTTTAATCTTAAAATCTTACGGTTTTACGATTTCACTGGTCTCTAGCGATCTTGATTCCACGCAAAATCTAGTAAAATCTCGATCAAAATCTTAGAATCTTATAAAATCAACAATTTTTCTTGTATTTTACCATTTCACTTTCTAGGGGAAATTACCAGTTTGTACAACTACATATAAGTCAGAACAAAGACAATTAAATTAAATTTTTTAAAAGATTTTGATTAATTAAGTTAGAATTTATTACTAAAAAGTGTCTAAAATCTAATTATTACTTCCTCGAATGATCGCTTAAGAGCCGACATTCTCTTTTTTTTCTTATCTAGACTTTTCAAAGTTGGGTAATGGTCTTCTTATTCTTATTATGTTGTTGACTTAAATGTTTCGATAGTAGATCATAAAATCTTACTATTTTACGATTAAAAACTGCAATTCCGATTTCACCCATGTTTTCGATTTCACGTGGAATCACGATTTTGACTACATTGAATGTAAATAACATTAACAAATAAAAAGGCTACAACATAACATGATTGATGGTAATTCATTCATCATTAACCAACATGGCAAAAATATTTATCGCCAATATAAATGACGATGTGTGTTGTACTTTGTCAGAGGCTGGAAAAGTTACTATATCACCAATTGTATTGGCGATTTATTTAGTACAGTTAGCAAAAGTACCCTAGATTGAGAATTAACTTATGAGCTACCTATTGTGGGAATTGAAATCTCATATAACCTTACTTTTGGAAAAATTCCACGGTTCATGGGAATTGTTCTTCGTCTTCAGGCATTGTGTGGTCAACGTTCTACCGCCCATTGCACCAGGTCCGATCCAGGCATGGATTCTAAATACAGTCCAAGTTCACTCCTCGACTCTACGTTACTTGATGTAGTACTAAAAACATATTACCCTTAAGAGTTAAGAAAGGGACAATATCGATATACTTACATGTCAATGTGGTTGGTTCTTATATGCAGCTAACTCGAGTGCTACTAACTCAAATCAAGCATTCATTCACATACATTCATTCACATTACAAACCATAAACCAATGACACAAATAAATAGAAAGGCCAAACCAGCAACATCCAATACTAAAACCATCAAGAAACATAGAAAGAGGGGTCAGTGACATGCACTTAGTGAAATAGTAAAATTGATAATCTAGTAAGATTAAAAGCAAGTAAACTAGTAAGAGATCATAACATTAAGTCACTAGGTTGGTAGCCAGAGCAATCCCTATATAATCCATAAGGATCCCCAATCCCAATAGCCAATACGTTCTAATGACCACTCGTATGCCATAAGGGCTCTATAGATGGTCATTAAGACCCCATTAACTAGTACATTTCCTAGGGGATTGTGCAATCCAATGATGGATCATCCGCGCTTACAACTATTCCAACCCGTATGATCAGTCTACCATGCACGTAATCTCACTGATATCAACCACCAATATTCTATCATCCTATACCAATATCAAATAGTGAAATGTAAATCAATAACTCTACAATTATCATTTAATCAAGGTATGGATCATTGCAGTAAAATAAATGATTTTCGTGAAAACCCACTCACAGTTTCCTTGTTGTTCGTTAGTAGTGATTGCGAGAAAAGAGAATTATTTTTTAGACTTCTGACTTACTGTCCAACGATTCACTTAAATACTGACAGGTACAATTCCCATTACAGCACTCACAATGCTCGTTGTCTGCTTGAGACAACGGCCGTTGGAGGCTTGGCAATGCGTGTTGTCTGTTCCAAGATAGAGGTTGTTGCACATGTCACAACGCACAATGGCATGCCTGTTGGATAATGCACAATGCCCATTGTGTTATCCAACAGTGAGTTCTGCAGCAGTTGCTGCAAGTCTCAGCAGTCTAACCAAAACTCTATTCGTTCCAAACCAAACACAAAAATCAGACGACTAAACAGTAACAAGATGTTATAGTCATAGGAAGAAGAAAAATCTTAACCATACCAACGTCAAATCGAGAAAGGAAAAGATAGAGCAAAGGAAGAAGAAGAGAAAGCAGCTTACTTGAACTATCAAACATGGCGGCAACAACGAAGATATGAAGAAACTGGCGTATACTCCAAAGATCATGAAGAAGAGAAACAAGTGTAAGCTCCGGTAAAAAGAGAGAGAAAAATGAAAGTGAAAGTAAAAGTAAAAGGGGAAGATGGTGAAAATATAGTATTCAAGGGGCTAACAGGGAAGTGAAACGTTTCCTCCAACGAATTGACAACCATGCGTCAGTTAATGAATGAGAAAATCACGTTAAAGATACACAACTGTCCCCTTAAGGACACGTGTTAGTCATGCAATGGAAAAGGTCTCGCCAAAAGGTTCCCCACCGCCTTTTTTAAATCCACGAGCGTCAGTCATACAACGGGAAAAATCCTGCCTAGGGAGACCCTTACCCCATAAAGGCCATCTGGCATTCGACATAATAAATTCGGCCATAAACGCCTCCTCACTGACAACCATAAAGCCTGGAACAGGAAGAAATTCATCAAAAACGTCTGACAGAAGCCGAATCAGGAAAATGTCAGAATGCTCAGAGAAGTGTCGTTAGTAGGCGAACAGGAACTTGGAGCGCTTCCCCGAAGGAATACGCCCAAAGGTGGACGTTCGAACCCTTGGAGCGTGATTCAGAAGACCCTCCTTGCCTCAGACTTCTAAATCACGCTCGGTAAAAATTGATGGGCCCAAGCCTAACAGCCCCACACAGCGTACCCACCGGGGCCAGCCAAAGTACATCCTCAGCACGGCGTAACCCTAGAGCTGCCAAGCACGTAGGATTTCCCCAAAGACTATCTGGGCTGCACAACATTCAAGGCTCACTAGCGGTCCCACAGAACCTAGCCATCAAGATTCAAGGGTTTCTCCGTAAGCTAGGGAAGTCGTCGAACCATCCATTGACACGTGACAACGTTGGACCCGAACTCCAAGACGCTATATATAGATGTATGATCTCAACACAATACATAATACACAGAGGATACGCCTAAAGCAGTACACACTTGTTTGTATGTTTAAGGCTCTCCTTCTCAAAACCCTAAGGGGTACCCTCAGTGCTTCTCCGTTTGTCTCTCATACGACCTTTACCCTACTTTTACACACACAAACTGTTCGTTCTCTTACAACCATCTGCGAGGGACACTCTGTATTTCATCGTTGATTAGGAACATGACGAGCAACTCCACATCTCTCAACTTTCTAAGTCAAACATCATTGTACCCCAGATCCACATGGACGGAACAACCCAAACAACAATAATATGTGTATACGTAGATGTAATGATGAGATGATGGTATACACCTGGAAATAAGTATGTGATAGCTCGTTGGCTTTGAAAATAATTATTCGTACCCTTTGCATGTCGTGGTCAATTTAATTTAAATGCTACAACTAATGTGGTTGGTGACAAAATAATAAAATGGCATTCAACTTTTTAGTACCGTGGGCAAAACAACGTGGCATTCAAAATCATAAATGCAGCTATTACTGTGGGCGAAACAATGTTTCATGACTATATAAATAGTACTGTGTCTTTTTTAAGTGGAATCACACACACTCAGTCATTTCATCTTATACACAATCAAAACTAGTTTCATCATCATTTCATCAGACTGCATCATGGATTCCTATCAGTACTTTTTCCTGAATATCTACGCCACCATTACTTCAACCCTCTTAAACGGAACCATAGCAACAATGTTAAAACATGAGATGCTCTCCTTTGATAGGGTGCACATGCTTACTCATGAATATGCATTTCAAGGGGCGTTGAGAATTGCGAGGAAATTGAAGATCATTAATCATGATTCCATAGTCAACAAACTCATGGAAATAGCACAAGCCCTAACTGATGGGCATCCCTTTGATAAGGTCCACGTAGGAAAATGCCATCAGATTTTGTTTTCATGTCGATTATTAACCTTAAGAAGCGTTTTGTTGCTTGACAATGGTGGTCGGACTCTCGTTTGAAATCAAATTCAAATCCTGGTGAGGTGTGAGAGCTATTTTTTTCCTGGGGACTTCTGGTAGCATAATCCAATGCATGAAAAACAAAGAGAACATAGTCACTTAAGATTTGCTTGACATTTTGCTTGAAAAATTATTCGTAACTTGATTGTACTTTAAATGACTTCACTTTCCGTTTACAGCTTCCCGTATTGGGTTGTGACATGTTGGGTTTGTAACATATTAGTCATCAAAATTATCAAAAAAAAAAAAAAAAAAAACATATTGGTCATCAACGTATTGGGTTTATTATCTATTGTGGTCACTAACGTATTGGGTTTGTAACATAGTGGTCATCAACGTTTCATGTGGTCATTAATGTATTGCGTTTGTAACGAGTTGGTCATTCCGTCAAGTCTCCATCCATTTTTCCGTTAAGTGATGACATCAACAATCCAACTCATCATTTTTATCCATGTCACCTATTGTCACATCATCCTATCAACCCCACATTCAACCCAATGAACCAACCCAACCTAATCTAAATCATCCTAACCAACGCATAACTCAAACCCATCTTCTTACCCCCTTGACAGCTACCATTCATCTTCTCTTCATCCCATCTCAACTTGATAAACTCAAGTCCTCTTCCCGCTCTGATCGGACTCTCCTTCCCCTATCTCAATAGCTGTCAAGGAGGGGAAGAAGATGGGTTTGAGTTATGGGTTGGTTAGGATGAGTTAGATTAGGTTGATTCATTGTGTTGAATTTGGGGTTGATAGGGTGATGCGGCAGTAGGTGACATGAACAAAAAATGGTGAGTTGGATTGCTGATGTCATCACTTAACGAAAAAAATGGATGGAGACTTGACGGAATGACCAACTTGTTACATACGCAATATGTTAATGGCCACATGAAACGTTGATGACCACTATGTTACAAACCCAATACGTTAATGACCAAAATAGATAATAAGCCTAACATAATGTCACCAAAGTGATCTCTTTCATTTATATTTATTTATCTAAAGTATTAAAATGGTTATATGAATTCAATTCTAATGTTTATTGACTAACTCAAAGGTAAGTTTATATTTATAAGAATTTTACTCATATCATGTGGTGATAAATATGTGACAAGGGTTTTATATGTGAATAATTTGTTAGTTCAAAGATTTACACATTATTCGACATAATTTATTGTCAATATTTGATCACCACAACAAGAGAATCGCTTGCAGTTAACATTACTGTCCAAAGACTTGATGTTAATGTTATGTTTGGTATCTTGATATGGGGTTTGACCAATATTGAATTTATTATTTATTTTATTGATGTGATGTGAGTTTGTTTAAATTTTGTTCTATTCTCATAGATTGCATCATCTGCCGCCAACATATCTTCTAACATTAATTATGTACCAATGCTTAATGGGACAAATTTCAAGGACTGGAAAAGGCACTTACATATAGTGCTTGGCTACATGGATTTAGACCTTGCACTAAGGCAAGAAAAACCTGCACCACTCACTGTGGAAAACAACCCTATTGATAAAGTTGATAATCAATTCACCAAAAGGATTAAAACTGTTAGATCTGATCGCGGTGGTGAATACTATGGAAAAAATGATGGATCAGGTGAACAATGTCTTGGACCATTTGCTGAATTCCTAGAGGAATGTGGTATTGCCCCACAGTACACCCATGTCAGGGTTACCTAGCATGAATGGTGTTGCTGAAAGAAGAAAGCGAATTCTTGCGGACATGGTAAGGAGTATGATTGCTTACACTACCTCTCCTGAATCACCATGGGGAGAAGCATTAAAGAGAGCAACTTACATTCTGAATAGGGTACCAACTAAAGTAGCTGCAAAGACACCTTATGGACTTTGGACAGGTCGAAAACCTAGTCTAAAACACTTCAACATTTGGGGATTTCCAACTGAAAATAAACTTGACTCCAAAATAGTTAGCAGTTACTTTATTGGATATTTTGAGCGTTCAAGGGGCTATAAGTTTTATGATCCCACTACTCAAATGTGTTTTTAGACATGACATGTGGTATTCTTTGAGGATGTTGAGTTTGGGGGGGGATCAATTTCCTATTGAAATTGAGTGAACCCACTGGGTTTAACTATGCGTCGAACCTAACCTGAAAGAGTGGTTCTAAACTCCGCACAAACATCAACAATGGAACCAGACACAGCCATACCAGATTTTAATTCCCTAAAACAGTCTAGGTGATCACATAGGTGCAGTTCTCAGTTCAACATTCTCAATCAACAACAATATATAACATGGAGACGTCAAACATACAGTTCAACATCAAAAGCATCATACATGCGGTTCAACATCATAAATACCATACATACAGTTTAACCTTAGGAATATCATGCATACAGTTCAACATCATATCATAAGTCATATCGCAATCACCATCAATACGCACACACACATTCACATACACCACACTTCTTATTTCAGTTACTAAGTGAGTTATTAGGCATCCTCAGTGTTCCAATAAGCGTATAAAAGCGCTAGGCGGCCACTTGGCGCTTCGCTTTTGGGGAAATCGGTGATAAAAGTGGTGAAGGGAGTGAAGCGGTGATTTTCCCGCTTAATCGCCGCCGCTTTTGTTGCTTAAGCGACACTATTTGTTGCGTAGCTTACTTTAATAAATTAAAAACTTAAACCCTCTTCTTAATTAAAATGCCAATGTTTTTCTCTTCAAGTCAGCCTCTTCTTCCTACTTCTTCTTCTCTGCTAGGGGTGGAAGTTTGGGTTTGGGATTGGGGAATTCCCCTCCCCAAATTATTTAGGGAATTGGGAACCCATGTACCAAAATTAAAATTGAAAATTGGGGTTAGGTTTAAGAAATGGGAATGGGAAATTAAGTTTGGGTCTGGGAAAGCCCAAATACCAAACTAACCCATCAAACAAAGTCTAATCCGTAAGAACAATTTGTTTGGGATTTAACCTGTCAAACTTTTTGCTGGTAAAGTTTGAATAAAAAAATATGTCGCCATAAATTATACTTGCATAATTCAATTGTCAAGATTATGCCGTCAAAATCCTTTTAACATTTGGGATTCTGCTGTCAAAATTTTGCTATTTTTGAATTCCACCAATTAGGGTTTAGGGTATTATCGCTAATTTTTTGTCGATATCGACGAAAATCTGGCTGCAAAGAAATTCTGGTGACGTCGATGAAAATATGACGGCAGAATTCTGGTGACATAGATGGAAATTCAGCAACATCTGTGAAAATCCGATGACAAAAATCTGGCGGCGGAGAAAGTCCGGCAACTTAGATGGAATTTGACGACGGAATTTTGGCGACATCGATGAAAATTATTCAGCGGAAGTTCGGCGACATTTGCAGAAGTTTGGCGGCGAATTTAAGCAGTGGTGATGAAAATCTGGCGGCGGAGAAAGTACGGCGACATAAATGGAAATTTGGCGGAAAAATTCCTGTGACGTCGTTGAAAATTCGTCAGCAAAATTTCGGCGTCATGTGCGGAAGTCCAATGAAAAAAATCTGCAGCGAAAGTTTGGCGGTGGTGAAAAAATTCCAACAGCAAAAATTCGATGACGTCAACAGAAATTCGGCGACGGATGTTCAGCGACATTGTTAAATTCTAACGAAGGAAATTCAGCGCCGAAACTTTGGCGGTGGTGATGGAAATATGGCGGCGGAGAAAGTACGGTGACATCAATGGAAATTTGATGGCGAAATTTTGGCGACAATACATTCATGAAAATTTGGCGGCGGAAGTTCGACGGCATCTGCGAATGTCCGACGACAAAAATTCGGCGGTGAAAGTTTGGTGGTGTTGACGGAAATCTGGCGGCAGAAGTTTGGCGACATTTTGGAAAGTACGACAATAGAAATTTGTTCGCAAAAGTTTGGCGGTAGTGACAGTAATCCGACGGCGGAGAAATTTCGGCGACCTAGATGAAAATTCGTCGGCAAAAGTTCGGCGACATATGCAGAAGTCCGAAGATGAAAATCCGATTACAAAGTTTTGGCCAAATTTGGAAAAGATTCCATGTGTTAATTTGAATTTGGGAATTTGGGATCCCGATTCCTAAATTAGAATTCTCGTTCCCGAAAAAAAATTCCCAAATTAAATTCGGGATTGGAAATGGGAACTCTAATTTGGGATTTGGGAATTGGGATTTTGGAAATATGGGAATGGGCCTCCCATTCCCTCCCAATTTCCACCCCTATTCTCTGCTTCTTCCTCTGTCATTTTCCACTAATCCTTAGACAACTTGTTCTTCCTCTTCTTCTACAGCCAGAATTCAAGAAATTAGGTAATTTTGTACTAACTCTTAATCTCACTTAATCTCCACTTAATCTTAAAAAATTCTAGTCGGAGGCTCACCGATCGCCTAGCGCTTAGTTGAACATTTGGCATCCTTAAGAAGTCTTGGTCATCACCCAAGTTAAGTTCTCCATATTAACAATTCACAATTCATATCATCGCCATAATCATAATCCATTCAGCATTAATCCCACAGCTTAGTACAAACACACAATTCAGTTCACATATCAATCCAACATAGTTCACAACATAACACAAGGAATCTCACAATCACTTCCAATGCACAAATCATACACAAATCACACACACACACACACACACAACTCAAGTGATTCATCTAGATGAGTTCATTAGGCGCCATAAAGAGTTATCCCGTACCACCCCAGCCGGCTCACAGACGCACAAAGAAATGAGGAAAACCGAGTGGGGGTAAGCAGAGTAGATCAACCGGTAATCACAAGCAATAAAACACATGCTTAGGAACAACCAGAATTGATTAGCACGATCAGAGTTCAAAGAGTCAAACCGACATTCATAAAGTCAACAAAATAAAACATTGAACCCTAATCACGGCAAGACTATCACAACACGGAAATTGACGGTATAATATGATCTCAGATGACAAACACAATAATATGAACGAGAATGAGCACATAAGGCAGCCAAATAATCATAAACAGTTCACGGTCAAACCGACATTTCTCAAAAGTCAGCATCACAAAGAATCAATCCTATGCATAGCAACATATGATCAAATGATATGGAATTTAAGCACGATACTCCCTAAGCACGCTAGAACAGCTCAACAAATTCAGCTAACCTAGTTCACACGAAAACAGTCGGCACGCAAATCGAGGCAAACCGAAAAGTAAACTGAAAGTCAACCCCAACGAAATTCAGCAATCAACATGTCAAAAGATTCGTAATGAAAAGTTCTACAACTTACCTTGAAGCCATGAATGCTAAAAATGAACGGATTGGGAGGAATCGGTGAAAAATTGAAGATTTTAGGGTTTGGGAGAACTAGAGCTGTAATGCTCCGATTCGGCTGTTCTATGGCTCAAAATGATCGGAAATGAGAGGGGAGTTGAGCGGCGGCGGTTGGATGGGAGGCTGAATGGGAGGCGGCGGCGATTTTGAAAAACAAAGGGGAGTTTTCGGGTTTTGGGACGAAAATAGGAGAAGGAAAGTGGAGAGAGAGAGAGAGGAAGCCCGGATTTTAAATGGAAAATTGGCTGATTTTCAAAGGGATTTTCGGCGAAAAAAATGAAAATTTTCGCCGAAAATAAACGTTCAAATGCACTGCCGGTTTTCAAAAAGATTTTCACCGAAAACACAACAAATTTTCGAACCAAAAATATGAAACAGGGGAATGGTTTCGAAAATTCATAAGGCGATTTCGCCGAAAACAGGGGTGTGTTTCGCCGAAAATTTTGAACTACTCGGGTGAAAATATTTTCGCAAATCCGGCAATCTTCAGAAAATCACAGTTAAATCCAAAAAAATCGGAACGACCTCAATAAACTTGCGACTGACACTACGACACGCAGACTACACACGAAAAATAAGAAAACAAACAAACTGACACTTTTGGTTCCCCCGAACCGACTCTAAAACACTAAGGTTGACACAAATCAAAAACTGACTCCAACCGTGGGTTGCCTCCCACGAAGCGCTCTTTTATTAATGTCCTTGAGCTGGACGATACCTGGACGGTGTTAGGAGACATCCCAACTCAGATTCTCCTTAACGCTAGCATCGGAGTTCATGAAGTACAGTTTCGAGGCTTCTCCGGTAAGCGTGAATCTCTTCCCGTTCGCATGCAAGAGCTTGGTACGTCCATTGGGAAGATGATCGATGATCTTGAACGGTCCGAACAGTTCTCTAGAGAGGTCATCCTTCTTGAGTGTGACGATGGAAGGAATGAGGATTGTCAGCTTCGTCTTCTTCTAATCCTCCGGCTTGTTATCACCAGGATCGGTGATCGTCAGTACTTCCTTAAGAGATGCTTTCGGCTTCTCCCTCCATACTTGTTCCGGCGCCGGTTGCTCGGAACGAATTGGTGGTGCAGCTGGCTCGGAGGAAGACGGTAGAGCTTTTGGTCTCCAGACCATTTGGGTCTTCATCTTCTTATGATTCTGCCTCCTTGACTTGCCAGACTCTTTGCTTGGCGGTTTAGAAGAGGCTTGCAGTTCCTTCTTCTTTGGAGGCTTTTGAGGAACAGATTTTAGTTTCTGCTTGGTAACCTGTCCAGCACCTGCAGTCACAATCGAGCTAGGAACACTAGAAGAGACATCAGTAATGAAGTTGACTGAGGCTAACTCCACAGTTTCTACGGATAAACAATGTGATTCTCCCTTAGGAATGTATTTCATATCATCCTTGAGACGGAATGTTGTCGTATCCTTCCCAACCCTTAATGTTAACGAACCATTTGGAACATTAATGTTAATGTCGGCTGTCGCCATAAATGGCTGGCCTAAGAGAAGGGTAGAATATGTCTCTTGAGTATCCATTACTACATAATCAGTGAAAAATCGGAAAGGGCCACAACAAGTGATTACATCGTTGATTATTCCTCTAGGTTCTTTTAGAGTTCTGTCGGCGAACACTACATGCATGCTAGCAGGTTGTAATTCACCTAGGTTCAGTTTCTTATATAAACACATAGGCATGACATTTATAGACGCACCTAGATCAACCAAACTACGCTCAATTTCAATGCCATTGATGATTAAAGGTAACGTAAAAGGGCCAGGATCAGAGCACTTAGCTGGAATAGGTATGGGTGGTGATTGAGAGACGATAGCTGAACACTCTCCCGTAGAGAGAACGGATAGTGCTCCCTTCTTCTTCTCCAGGCTGTCCTGCTCACTGCTCCTGGTTGTGAGGACTTTAGCATGCTCGTTCTTCATGGAGGAGTTGTTTTGAGACGGCGCCTGATTGAAGAGAGGAAGGTTGGCTAACAAGCTAGCAACTTTATTTATCATGCTCTCTATTCTCTGTCCTTGGTTAAAGCATCTTGGGCTTTAAGCTTTTCTTCGTGATCATTAAGCCGTGCTGCAATCAGATCAAACTTTTGGGCTAGTGTCCTCTCCCACATGTCTTCAGACGTAAAATTCTGAGGATGTTGTGCACTGGTGAATCTGGGAGGATCTTGATAACTATTGTCCCAGCGTTGATTTCGACTCTGGTAGAGCTCCAAGTTGTGAGGATAACACTCAAGGAAGCTTCCCTGTTGTTGATGAGGTGTTCTGAACTGATGGTAGTCGAAGTAGCCTCTTTGATCCTTGGTGAAGCCTTGATCAATGAAATTAACTTCCTCTCTAGACCAGTTATTAGCTGTTCCGAAGATCTCTTCCATGTGTTTCTGCACTTCGATCTTGATCTGCTCTTCACAGCTCGGTTGGCTCTTGACTGCTCCAAACTGTCTTTCCCTATTTCTGGACTTAGATGCGCAGTCCGCAAAGTGAAGGAGAGCAGCTTCTGGTTCAAGTGTTGTGCAGTTTCCCTTAGCTAAAATGTTGACCCATTCAGCCGTTTCTTCATTCATACCTTGGGCAAAGATTTCGGCTAGCTGACTCTGGTTGAATCCATGATGAGGGCATTCAGAGAGAAGCTCTTGGAAGTCGTCCCAAGCATCGTATAAGCTTACTCCTTCCTTCTGAGAGAATCTAGCGATGTTATCCTTATAAAATGTCGTTTTTGAAAGAGGATAGTATTCCTCTATGAAGTCCTGAGCTAGATTATCCCAGTCAGTTTAGTAGCCAGGTGGTTTCGAGCCGAGCCATATCTTGGCATTGCCTTTAAGAGAGAATGGAAATACTCGTAAGCAAAGATTGTTCTTACCGAGACTTCCGCTCTTAAACGTCTCGCACATGTCAAGGAAGTTCCCCAAATGTGTGTAGGGGTTTTCTTGCGGCTCTCCTTCGAAACGAAGATCCTTAGAGACCATTTTCAGGAAGGAAATTGTGATCTCGTAGTCAGGGTCGTCATCGCTGTGCGGCACGACGACGCTAGCTCGAAAGTTAGCTGCACTTGGTCTACAGTAATCCGCCATGGTGCGCTGAGCAGCTAGTACGGGAGGAGAAGGTGGTGGTGAATCTGAAGTAGTGGATGGGGTGGATGAAGATGAGGAGTTCTCCCTCGACTCCTCAATCTTATTAGGGATAGGTGGTGTAGGCGGAATGATTATGACTTGCTTCTGAGCTCGCGGTTTCTTCGGCGGAGTAGAATTACCCAGCTTAAACTGAGAATGAGCGATCGAGCGGTTCATAAACCTGTAGAACAACCTACAAGCAACAATAGCAAACATACCGGCGTAAAATCGAAGTGGGTGGAAAAATGAAAGATGTAAAGTAGAAGAATAAATTGCCAGTTCTTCTTTCAAACAATCAAAAGAAGTCCCCGGCAACGGCGCCAATTTGGTGAACGTGTCGTTGTGCGTAAGTTCAAACAAATAACTAACAAAGCTAACAAAAGCTAGGGTAGATCGTATTCCAAGGGTCTTCTAAGATTGACTACTTCAAAACTGGCAAAATACTCGAATGCAAACAAGTTGTGCGTGGTGTGAGTTCCACGACTTCTAATTCTAAGAAATGCAGAGAAATTTAAAAATTAAACTAAAGCAGATTGGAAATTAGGGTTTGAAAACAGAGATGACAAACGAACTTAGACTTTGAATCCCCCTTCGTTCCCCAGAGCATTAGCAAACAACAGATCAGCGGATTTTGATTCTCATTCAATCAATTACTAAGACACCGCCATAACTCCTTACCCTTAGACCGACGAACGTTCGCTCTATCCGTTCTAGCTACCAAGATTAATTAGTCGCCCGGGTACGGTCGCCTCTCGCAATGACTTAACTTAACTGGTGAAATTACTAACGATTTATGAGTTACTCTTGCAGTGGATTAACCCTAACCGGTTCCTACGAAAGGCACGCTCCAATTATAAGGTTAATTGTTCAATTTGATGTTCTAAAGTAAGGCGAGCGTTCGCTTCTATCCTTAACTTAACCAGATTCTAATCTAGGTGATCAATCCAGACAAGAAACATGAACAATGAAGAACAAATCAAACATGAAAGAGAAACTGATTGAACTTTGAATCTAATCACCGCCGATCCGTGACCGCTTTAAAGCCCTGGGTCACTTAGGGTTCATCTAGTCTAAGCTCTAACGAGTTTAGCTACTCATGTTTATCACAAAAGAATCAAAGACAAAGAAAGAGTTCATCATCCAGAGGAAGAACAGAAAAGAATCTGAAAAACCTAATTTAGATGACTCTGGCAGACTCCGATCTTCAGTAAACTACACTCCTAGCTCCGGTTCTCCGAGATGGAAGGGATGGCGTCACGATCTCTTTCCTACTCTTCGAACTCTAACTCTTCGCTCCAGAACTCCAGAGAATCCTTGGAAATCGAAATTATGAAAGGTATTATTATGAGGTATATCTGTTTGGGCTCCCGGGTTAAGTATTTATACTTAACCCTAATTAATCCGAATTTAATTGATATTTTCGCCGAAATTATTGAAGAATTTTCGGCGAAAATTCCTTTGCAAATGAAGGGACCTCCGGCTGATTCTTCTGAACTTCCTTCTCGGTTCGAAAACTTAATCCTTTCCCCGAAAATTCCTTCAGCGGTCATCAGTTGATTTGTGCTGATATTTTCGCTGAAAATCCTAGTGTATTTTCGGCGAAAATTCCTTTGTAAACCGGGCATGAATTTGTTTAACTCGGTTGGCTCCTTTGATCAATTCCGGTGCAATTCCTCGAGGTTCCAACGCCTTAGACACGTCCTTAGTTACTTTATTCGACGGCAAAAACCTGTGCTAACATAAAAATACTAGAAAACCATCAAATAGACCCGAAACGGGCCAAGGTAACACAAATGGCACGAGATAGGGCAATCGATTGAATATTCGCTATCTACCCTAAAAACCATGTCTTAAGCAAAGAAATGTCGCTTAAATGAGGCTGATAATCACGTCAAATCGAGTGTCATCAGTTGCAATTGCATAATCCAATCTCTCAAATCATTCAATTACAATCCTACAACCTTAGATCAACATCAATCAATCATTCTCATGTATTGAAAGACATAAACAAAGTATCAAAGGAACAAGTTAAGTCCCATGAACAACAAGCACAAGGTCTAGGATCATCATCTTACACAAATGGCTATGAGAGACTCAATCCATACAATCAATCACCTATCCTAGCTTGATCCATCCCCCACTAAACTAAACCTAAGCTTAGCCTAGCATAACCATGGAAGGAACCTGAAATTGAGTAGAAGAGATCATCCTTGGCTCCATGGAGGATCTTGCAACTTGGCTCTTCAAGCTTCAATCCAAGGAATGGAGGACTCCACTTAGATCCTTGATCTTCAAGTTGATCAACAAAGGAGGGAGAGGGATGATCGGTTGAGAGGAGAAGGAAGGATGATCGGCGATTGCTAGTTGAGAGAGAGAGTGACGAGTGTGTGTAATAATAATAATAATCCTATTAATTTCCACCGCCTTCACTTTATATAGTGTGTAGATTTTTCTTCAAGTTTTCGCCGAAAATTCCTTTGCAAAATCACCGAGCAACCTTGCATTCCTTCATAGGTTTTCGGAAAAAACTCTGGAAGTTTTCGCCGAAAACTTCTTCACAAAACCAACGTCAGCCTCCTGTAACTCTTTGATGACAACTTTTCGGCGAGAACTTAGAGTTCTCGCCGAAAACTCCTTCAGTCATATTTGCATTTTTTCCAATCTTGCCAAGGCCATAACTCCTCCGTCCTAGCTCCGATTGACCTTCCGTTTGATCCTACGTGCTCCTTGTCACCAGTAATATGACACCAAGGCCTGAAAATGCACATATAAAACTCCAATAGGCACTGAAATTGCCCTCAAAGTGGCACTAGAGCACTTTGCATAAAACTTCCATAAAAGCATATAAATCATGGCAAAATGAGATCAGACATGGGAGATCCTTAGGCTAATCGAGGGCTTAAAATACACGAAATATAGTCACATCAGTATGCTTAGTTTTATCAAACCAAAACTCAATTCAAATGTCTAGACCGTTCACGAGTAATGTGAGTAGTGGCCATTGAGAGAACCTTGTTGAAATACGACCTTGATTTTGTGAATTGATAACTTGCACGTCAAGTTTTTGGCGTCGTTGCCGGGGACTTTCTCAATCCTAAGAAAGCATTTAGTAGTGGACCGATCTATTCACTTCCTTCCAATTTAGTTTTGCTTCTTTTTTTACTTGTTTGCTTGTTTTTGTTATCCCACATTGTCGTGCTACTTTGGTGTTCTTGTTGTGCTTGTTTGTAGGTATCTCTTGGTAGTGCATGAGGCGATTCACTCGACCCCAAGCACGATTTGGAGGCCTTGAGCAAGTGATTGAACCAGCGACTCCTTCTCCTCCTCATTTAGTTCATGGGAGCAAGATGGCTAGTGGGATGAACCCATGGCATGGAAACCATGGTTATGATACCTATAAAGGTTGGTATCCTTCTACCAACCCATACTATGGTCATCATACTTCATCCAACTACTACCAATGGCCTTTTGAGGGAGATCGCCAATGGTGGGGTCAAGATGAACAAACTTCAACACCAAGTTGGAATGAACAATATCCTTCTCCACCTCCACTATACCATCAAGTCTTGCCGGAGTATTCTCAAGAGGAATTCATAAGCCATGAGCAACATTATCCACCCCCTTCCTTGATAGATGAGATCTTGAAGATTGCGGAAGATAATGCGGTTCGAGTTAATCGCCTAGCTCAAAGTATGGAGCTCATCAAGGAAGTTTTAGAGAATGAAAGTCGTCCCGACAATTTGGAGCATGTTTATGATGATGATGATGATACTTGTGATTCGGAAGTGGTTGATATGGAAGAACGCTTGGTAGTGGAGGAGGTTGAAGAACATATTCCTCCTAAGGACACACCAAACGACCATGATGCACGGGTAGAAGAATCAAGGAGACTTGAAGTTGATGATCCTTTACAGGTGGTAAGAGATTATTTGAAGACTCTTCAAGAAGAGGTTGCACCTAGAGTAGAGCACTTGAGGATACAACATCATCCTATGATTTTGGTGCAACCAACCAAGCCTAAGAGTACTCTTCAAACTTCTTGCTTGATCATGAAGTACTTGTGCCAAGAGACTAAGGACACATACTTCTCGACCCCTCCTAAAGAAGTCATGAGAGTGGAGCCGCGTCTACATTACCTGAGGACTCTTTGAGTGACCTCTCCGACTTGGAGGTAATAGAGCTAAATTGTGATACCCCACCATACTACTCCTTCATTCCTCAAGCTTCTACATTCAAGGGTAAGAAGCCATTCCAAGGTAACAAATGATATTCAAGCATTGTTCATTGGCTAGTTTATCATTCAATCAATGTGTTACTTGGCGTTCGATTTTCATCTTGGAAGAAACTAATGGACTTTAATGAGGTGCTAAGTTGGATACCATAACACATGTATCATCTAGCTATAGACGTTAAAGTAGCGCTTCATGGGAGACACCCCATACTATCTTTACTTTATCGCTTTTATTTGCTCATTTTGATTGCATGATTGTGTGTTTTTGTGGTGTTCAAGGTCCTTGAGTGGTTGTGGTGTCCTTTGTGGTCTCGTAGGTGTTGAAATTATGAAGTTCGGGGTCCGTTTTGAGTTGATTTGTCGGTGGTTTGGTCATTTTTCGTAGGCTGAAAATTTTGATTTCATATAGAGGAGGTGCACGTCGTGTAAAATGCACCCCGTGCACCGTGCACGGTTGGTGCACAGGCTGTATAGGAGATTTTCCAAAAAAATTTCTCGCCAAACTGCTTATTTTCACTGACTTTCTCGCCGAGTACACTTTGGGTCTACCTTGTGCTACTTTTGTTTCAGATAGTGTCAAGTTTGGGGCACGACCTCATCTTCCGGCACCCACGGGCCCGCACTTTTGGACCGATTCCACCCCAATGACCTTTCCAGAATCACACCTCCTTCCTCTTGTGACTTGTTTTTGTTTCTTTTTCTGTTTGCTTGAGTGTGTTTGGCTGTTCGCGACTATAGACCGATCATGGCTCACACTGGCACTACTGTTTGTGGTTTATAACCCTATGGAAGTACTTGTTTATGGTTTGGTCTCACATGCTTTCCCGCAGGTTGCTTGACTTAGTGTTCCCTCTCCTCTGCTTTTCTCTACCAACGCGGTAATCTCGTTCTACCTTACTCTCTCTCTCTCTTGAACATTGAGGACAATTGATGTGAACCGCTGCAACCGTGGGCAGACGACCCTTGAACACCGCAAGTTGATTACCGTGCAACGAGGTAGAACCGTCGGAAACCGGGGATGGAGAGGACTTTGACCCGCAAGCTATATAACAGCTAGGAACCAGAAGTATCAAGTCGATGACGCCACGCTAAGAGATGGATGCTCTTGATGATAAGTCGATCCTTCAGAATCGCAACATGTAGATACAATAAGTGGTTTCAAGAACAAAGTTCTATCAAAAGTGGTTGTTTATTTCATAAAAGTTGGTGAGTACAAGGGTGGTCGGCGGCCTCCTTATATAGGTGAGGGAACAAGCTCTCCTCCCTAAACACTACTTCCTAAATAAGAATAAAATAAAGAGTCCTACTCCTAAAAAGACTCTTAAAACCCCTAAATAATCCTACTAAAAAGGAAAAAAATAATTAAATAGTCTTAAATCCGAAAATACAACTCAAATAGGACTAAAACTCTTAAAACACTAATCCGGCGGTTTAGGGTTTCCTAGTCCGGGTGGGACTAGGATTCGGCGGTCTGTCGGTCTCGGGTCGGGCCTTTGCTCGGCTCCGGGCTTCTTCTTCTTCAAACGGTGGTCCTTCGTCTGGTCTTGGGGCCTGATGCTCCGGGCTTGTCCAAGGGCTAGGGCCTTGCCAAAAGGCTTGGGCCACACGGTGGCTAGCCTCATAAAATACTCCCGATCGGCCCGACTCTCGGTCTAGGACTCGGGGCTGGGCCTTGGTGGGGTCTTCTCCATTTCTGCTCGGGGCTTCCTCTCCTAGCTTCGAGCATCTCCTTAGGTAGCTCCATATGTGGCTCTCATGGGCTAGGGTCGGGCCAGGAGTGGTGCCTTGGAACCACAGGCTCCTATGTTCCTTGAGACTGGGCGCCGGGTCGGTCTTGGGTGGCCATCCCTTCTTGGCCAGGTACTCTTGAGCTCTCTTGTTCCTGTACTCAAGGAATGCTTCCAGAGGATCTCTAGAGTGTGCTTCCTCTTCAGGGCCCTTGGGAATTAGGCTAGGATCCGACTAGGGCTTATCCTTAACCCTAGGGTTTCTACACTCGGACAGCAGCATGGCCTGGAGTGGCATTTCTTCCTTCTGAGCTTTCCTACCTGCAGGGGGAGGCCTTAGTCTATACTTCATCACATACCTTGGTTTAAGGACTTGTAGGTGGCCTGCTCTTGGTTCTACACGCTTCTTTTAGGGTCCTAGGGTTCTGCCTCGGACAGGTGACCCTGGTGGGGTGTAGGAGTACCGGCGGGTACTAGGGCAGCTGGGCCGGGTCATATCATCCCCCTCTTCTTGCCTTGAATTTGTCCCCAAATCCATCTCGGGTTCTCTTCTAGCACTCATCACCCTCTTCCAAACTTCAGCAATTTTATTGGCCACGGTCGGGGAAGACTCAGCATCATCTTTAGACCTAGGAGTGTCACTTAAGTCAGTAACGGACCAAGGCTCGGGTCTTTCAGTGCTTTCTCCATCGCTCTCCATAGCTCCTTCTCCTGAAAAACTATCAGCAATAATGTTAAGGCTTGAAGAAGTGTTCGGTGAGAATTCCTCACTCATTTTCACGTCGGGTCAGCATCCAGATCTTCTTCGCTCGGGGCAGCCCTCAAAATTGGTCGGGAGGTGATCTCCCATTGAATCTTGGGTGCACATGGGACCGTCGGTGAGGCGTCGGGTCGAGGCACTGGTGTGCCGGAGGCGCCGGGGGTAGGCCAGGGCATGTCGGACAGTGCGGCGGCGCCGGGCAGTGGGGAGGTGGCGGCGGCTAGTGGGAAGGTGGCGGCGGCGGGCAGTGGGGAGGCGGCGGCGGCGACCAGTGGGGAGGTGGTGGCGACGGGCAATGGGGAGGTGGCGGCGGCGGCCAGTGGGGAGCCTGCGGTGGCGGCCAGTGGGCAGCCGACGTCGGGCAACATCGCGTCGGGGCAGTCGGGGTCGGGTAAGACCGGGGCTGAGTGTCGGGCAGGGATACGCCGGACACGTCGGACGGTGATCCGTCGGGGGCCACGTCGGGTGGTGATGTGCCGGTGGGCGTCGGGCAGCGACAGGTCGGGGCCGGGTGTTGGGGGGCCGGGGTCTGGTCGGGCAGAGTGGCGCCGGGTTCTGGGGCGCTCAGACAGGTCGGGGCGGGCCAGTCGGCGTCGGGGCCGAATGCTGGGGCGCCGGGGCTGGTCAGGACCGGTCGGGCAGCGCCGAGGCTGGGCGTTGGGGCACTGGGTGTTAGGGTTTTAGAGATTAACCCTGCAAACTTCTCAAGCCCTTATGGCTTAACTTGTTCTCCCTCATCTGATTCTTCTTCTTCTTCCTTCTTCTTCTCTTCTTCATCATCTGTCTCGATTCCTCCTTCTCTTACCACCATCGTCCGTTGGTTAGGGCAGTCCCTTGAGATATGTCCTCTACCTTGACATTTAAAGCATACAATTCCACTGGGACATGGGAATTTTGAACTGTAGAAGTAGGTGGGGTGGGTGTTACCGGTGGTGCCGAATCCCTAGGGTTAGGGTTTGGCCGTGAGCTTGAGCCTCGGGGCTGTTCGGGCTTCCATGGGGCTTGGCATGCATTCGGGCCTCCTCTCCACGGGGCATTGGTTGCTCTTCTCGTGTAGCCTTTCCTCACTTCTCTCTCCACGCGGTTAGCTAGGGCTTTGAGATCCTCGTAGTCAACATAGTTAAGTATGTTGACTTGATGCATGATCTTGGGGTGTAGCCCACCCACAAACTGGGCTATCTTTGCTTCGGGTCCTTCTCTAAGGCCGAGTCTGGCTACCAACACCTCTATCTCCTTGGTGTATTGTTCCACAGACATGGTGCCTTGCTTTAAGTTCCGGAGGGAGGTGTGTAGGTCTCGGATATAGGTACCAGGAACAAACTTCTTCCTCATTATTCTATCGAGATCTCTCCACGACTCGATGGGGTCTTCTTCATATCTTTGAACCTGGCCTTTGAGTTGGCTCCACCATAGAGCAGCATAGTCAGTGAATTCAAGAGTGGCGAGGATTACCTTCTTTTGTTCAGAATAGTGATGGCACTCAAGGAAGTCCTCCATACTTCTCTCCCAATCCAAGTACTCGTCGGCATTGTACTTGCCGGCAAACTTAGGCACGGTGAGCTTGAGGTTGCTCACATTATCATCAATCTCCTGAGCTAGCCTTCAGGCTCTTCGGTTCAGGCCTTCAGGGCTGTCCTCTAGGCGCTCATCTCGTCCTCTCCCGGCTTGAAGCCTGGCTAGGGTTTCTTGGACGACGGCTAGGGTAGCTCCAGGATTCTGAAGGTGGCCTTCCATGTTGGCTAATCTCTCGTCTGCCATGGTTAGTACTAGCAAACGGAAGCAATTTTCTATCCCCTCTTCTTAGAAATAGACTTACAACGAAAGAAAATAACGTGACAATGGTGGCCTTGCTTTTTTTTTTTTCTTAACCTCAATTTTCTTGATGGTATGATGGCCACCAATTTTATCTTGCCTTACAACTAGAAACTGAAAACAAGAACTGAAATAGAAGGGAATTTTCGAATCTATTTTCTAGAAAGCAGTAAAGGATATGAATCCAGGTAAACCTAGAGACTGGGATAGATTGTGGTCCGTGAGCTGAACCGTGCTCTGATACCAACTGATGTGAACCGCTGCAACCGTGGGCAAACGACCCTATAACATCGCAAGTTGATTACCGTGCAATGAGGTAGAACCGTCGGGATTCAGGGATGGAGAGGACTTTGACCCGCTAGCTATATAACAGCTAGGAACCAGAAGTATCAAGTCGATGACGCCACACCAAGAAATGGATGCTCTTGATAATAAGTCGATCCTTCAGTATCGCAACATGCAGATACAATAAGGGGTTTCAAGAACAAAGTTCTATCAAAAGGGGTTGTTTATTTCATAAAAGTTGGTGAGTACGAGGGTGGCCGGCGGCCTCCTTATATAGGTGAGGGAACAAGCTCTCCTCCCTAAACACTACTTCCTAAATAAGAATAAAATAAAGAGTCCTACTCCTAAAAAGACTCCTAAAACCCCTAAATAATCCTACTAAAAAGGGAAAAAACAATTAAATAGTCTTAAATCTGAAAATACAACTCAAATAGGACTAAAACTCTTAAAACCCTAATCCGGCGGTTTAGGGTTTCCTAGTCCGGGTGGGACTAGGATTCGGCGGTCCGTCGGTCTCGGGCCGGGTTGCTCGGCTCTGGGCTTCTTCTTCTTCAAACGGTGGTCCTTCGTCTAGTCTTGGGGCATGATGCTCCGGGCTTGTCCAAGGGCTAGGGCCTTGCCAAAAGGCTTGGGCCACACGGTGGCTAGCCTCATAAAATACTCCCGATCGGCCCGGCTCTCGGTCTAGGGCTCTGGGCTGGGCGTTGGTGGGGTCTTCTCCATTTCTGCTCGGGGCTTCCTCTCCTAGCTTCGGGCATCTCCTTAGGTAGCTCCATATGTGGCTCTCATGGGCTAGGGTCGGGCCAGGAGTGGTGCCTTGGAACCACGGGCTCCTATGTTCCTTGAGACTGGGCGCCGGGTCGGTCTTGGGTGGCCATCCCTTCTTGGCCAGGTACTCTTGAGCTCTCTTGTTCCTGTACTCCAGGAATGCTTCCAGAGGATCTCTAGAGTGTGCTTCCTCTTCAGGGCCCTTGGGAATTAGGCCAGGTTCCGATTGGGGCTTATCCTTAACCCTAGGGTTTCTACACTCGGCCAACAGCATGGCCTGGAGTGGCATTTCTTCCTTCTGAGCTTTCCTACCTGCAGGGGGAGGCCTTAGTCTATACTTCATCTCATACCTTGGTTTGAGGGCTTGTAGGTGGCCTGCTCTTGGTTCTACACGCTTCTTGTAGGGTCCTAGGGTTCTGCCTCGGACAGGTGACCTTGGTGGGGTGTAGGGTACTGGCGGGTACTAGGGCAGCTAGGCCGGGTCATATCAACAATGCCCGTTCTAATCGTAGGGGGAATTTGAGGTTTGGTATGATTATTTGTGGTAGAAGTATAATTGTGCTCTATGATAGTGGGTGTCTTGTGCTAGGTAGCATGCATAATCGTGTCTTTCTTTTCATCTACCTTAGCATGTTGTTATCGTTCTGTATGATCCACTTTCGCCTCTTTTGCTTTTTAAATACTTAACTCGCTTAAACTCTATTCGTTTGACAATCCACTTGATTATATGGTGAGAACATACGTGATAGCCGCGGTTTTCAATGTAAAGTGTGAACTGTTTTATTCCAAATGCCTTTTAACCCTTTTTATAACAAGTATGAAACTAGGTTTTATTAAATTTGAGATCTAGTAACTTGACAAAGTGTTGTTATCTTCGATAGGTGCCAGTATTGTGTAGTGTTTAGTGTCGGTCAAAGTTTCCTGGAGTCTAGGACATAGGGTAGGAAAGTGAGGTTTCCAATGTGTGAGTAAGATGACCTTTGTGTCCACTTGAGCGATAGACCTGCGTAGGAGCCGCTTGGTTGAGATCCACCACGAGCTAGCAATTCGTTGCCCGCCCATTGCTTAGTCCCCAAAGGGGAAGTCTCAATGTAGCATTCTCCTTCTAAACCCCTCCCGGCGTGGCCAGGGTTTAGGATAACGAGGTCCCCAATGGGGCTGGCTGCCTCATACCTGCATGGGTCTCCAAGCTCCTACTGGTAAGACAAAATAGTCTAGTAAAAAAAACTTTTTTCTAAAGTCGCTATCAATAGAAAGACCAAAAGCGAAGAAAAAGTGAGATGTGGGAAGAAAAAGAGGGGGTAGAATAAATAGCCTAGAGTCCTTTCGCAAAAGCCGCAAAATCTAAAAGTGTGAGGATGAGTGTACTACCCCCTCGACACAAGTTGACCAAGGTCGACCGGACCCCTTACTTTCCCTCCGTTCATGTGTAGGCTCCAGGAATAAGTGAACCGTACAGTAACCGATGCTTTTGTCAAGTTGTTCGACCTTATGTCTAGTAAGAACTAGTTTGGTTCTTGTTGTAAAAATGTTTTAAGGGTTATTTGGTGAAATTTTGGGATCTTTTACCTTGTTAAAACTTGGGCTATCAAAGTGGTTAAACTAACTTAGAGATATTTTGGCTTGCTCAAATGATTAGTGCGTTAGTGTAAGTATTTGCTCGCTTGAGGACAAGCTTCGGGTTAGTCATAGGGGAGTTTGATGTGATGTTATTGCTCATGTTTGAAGCCTATGATTAACCTAAGAATTTCTCATTTTTGATCATGTTATGCCATAGCTCATGTGCTTTTATAGTTGTTTTGTGCAAAGTACACTTTTGTTGTCCGAAAGTCACTTTTGGACCCAATTCGTTGTCTATCGGAGTTAACTTTGTACATTTTCAGGACGTGGCATGGTAGTACGGATGACAATGAGCACATACGAGAAAATGGGAGCTCAATCGGAGCTAGGACGAAGGAGTTAAGGCCAAAGACAAATCGAGATTTCTGCACCTGTTTCTACTGAAGTTGAGTTCTCGCCGAAGATTACTGAGGATTGAAGCCATTTTGGCGTCGAGATTTTCCAGTGAATTTAAGAGGGATTCTCGGCGAGAACTTTGTTCTTTTTCGGTGAACGCGATTTTGGGGGATTCATTCATATTCATTCACACACTGGACCGAGAATAGAGAACAAAGCACGATCGCTGATCGCCACCACCTCATTCTCGATCATCCTCCGCCTCTTAACCTAAGGGAATTGAAGATCAAATTGAAGGAAGGAGCTAAGGAAAGCCTCTAACCTTGGAGTAGTAACTTTAAGAGCGAGGTTGAAGGATCATCCATGGAAGCTAGGGTGTTCTCCTCCGCTCCAATTCAGGTTTCCTCCATGGCTATGCTAGGATAGACTTAGGGTTTATCTTAGTGAGGGATGATCATGCTAGGATAGAAGGATGATTGATTGAATTGAGTATTCCATAGTCTTTGTGTAATGAATTGGTCTCTAACCTTGTGCTTGTATTGCCATGTGAGCTTGATTGGTTTCTATGGTACATTTTAATGTCATTCAATGTATGAGAATTTTTGGATGATATTGATTTAAGGTTTAGGGATTGTAATTGGTGATTTTGAGAGATTGGATTACTCAATTGCAACCATTTTCACTTGATTTCTTTGTTGACATTTCTTCAAACACTTGGAGTGCATTTGGTTTTACATTCATTTAGTAGTTGAAAGATCTTTTGATTGTTAACCTTTTGTTCTATGATTGACATGAGAGTGTCTTGCATCATTGCCTTGTGTTAGAAGTTGTTGATTAAGAGTTTAGGTGAGTGAGCATTTCATTGAGCTTGACTAAAGCACTCCATTCCTTTGTTCTTATAGCGAGAGCATAGTTCATGTGGTTTAGGAGTAGTGAATCAATTGTGCGAGAGTTCGTTGATTCTATATTAGTGTTATGCGTGGCCAAGTAATTACACATTGATGTTTGTGACTCAATCCATCTTTCATTACTCTTGAGCTTGAGAAACTCCCGTACTAAGTTGACCTTCTTCTCTCTTGTTTGACCCTCAACTTTCCTTGTTTAATCTTTGTCTTGCTTGCTTTCGTATGCTTAGTTTTATCAAACCAAAACTCAATTCAAATGTTTAGACCGTGCACGAGTAATGTGAGTAGTGGCCATTGAGAGAACCCCGTGGAAATACGAACTTGATTGTGTGAGTTGATAACTTGCACGTCACGTTCCAAAAGAACAATCTCAACCACTCGAAGAATTACAAGTGCCATTAAGAGGATTCACTAGAGAGCGGAGAAATGCAATTTTTGATGATTATGTTGTGTTTCTCCAAGAACATCAGGATAATCATGGTGTGATGGAAGATGATTCAATCAACTTCTGTAAATCTATGAAGAGTTCTTACTCTCAAAAGTGGATTAATGCCAAGAATGAAGAGATATGTCTATGCAAGACAATAAAGTTTGGGAACTTGACTCATCACTAGAAGGTGAAAAATCAATTGGTTGTAAATGGATATTTCAAACCAAGAAGGATGCAAGCGGTAATGTGGAAAGGTACAAGGAACGTCTTGTTGCTAAAGGCTATACTTAGAAGGAAGACATTGACTTTACATAGACTTTCTCTCCAGTTTCATCGAAAGACTCTTTTAGGATTATTATGGCACTTGTTGCTCATCTTAATCTCGAGTTACATCAAATGGATGTTAAGACCGTGTTTCTCAATGGAAACATTGAGGAAACTATTTATATGGTGCAACCAGAAAAATATGAGTTGGTAGACTAAAAGAATATGGTTTGCAAATTGACAAAATTCATCCATGGACTCAAGCAAGCTTTCCGTCGATGGTACCACATATTTCATCAAGTAATTATTTTATTTGGTTTTAAAATGGATATTGTGAATGATTGTGTCTGTCACAAGTTCAACAGGAGTAAGTTTTTATTTCTGGTTCTATATGTCGATGACATATTGCTTGCCACTAAAGATATAGGCTTGTTGCACGAAACCAAGTGTTTTTCGTCTAAGAATTTTGAGATGGAAGATCATGGTGACTTATCGGGAGGATACCTAGTTTTTGGATAGGGTCGTATTCCCGCGGGTCTCTTTGTTTGGCTTACTCATTCAGAGAGAGGTGCTCGGGCGGGGGGGGGGGGGGGGGGAGCACTTCACAATGCAGCACTTCAAACAAACACAATCAAGACATGCTCAAGTTATCACGAAATCAACTCAAGCACGGCTTAAAGAGCATGGAAAAGGAGTTTGCAACAATTCTATCTAAGCGCGCACGAAGACAAAACACAGAGAGTGGATTAAATGGGAGAGAGATAAAGGTCAAGCAAGTTTCCCTTTCTAGATCATGAATCATGAAATACACAATCTTGGATAAAATAGTCCTAGCAAGCCAAAGACGGGATATTTCAACACTTCACCAACACGTACCCTAAAGATCATGGGTCAATTAATCAGGACCAAGTACAGACATCAATCAATCGAGTATGGGTCACCTCAAAACTGACTAAATGAAATGCACACCAAGTGTTCGATGAAATGTTTATGAATTTTTCTACCTAAAAAGACATAGCTAACATCTTATCTTTCGAGTTATAATGCAAAAAAAGATCATTCCCACGATAATCAATGAAAGGAAAGCTCATGGGTCAAGTCATTCCAAATCAAATAGCAACCTAATCAAGCATCTAGGTCAAGAATGCAGAGAAGAGGAAATAAGAATAAGTACATGGGTCTGAATCACATATGAACTTGAAATTAAATTGAATCAATCAAAGAGTATGAGAGTGTAAACAATCATCAATACCCCTAAGGTTCCACTCGATGAACCCTAGGATTTTTAGTTACATCAAGTCATAATAAGAATCTGAGAAATACAACCTAGAAAGAAAGGGTAGAACGATCCGCTGATTTTTCAAGTTTGGAGGATTTCTGATCTTCGCTTGATGTGTCCGTGATGTTGGGGATGAAGGCTGATGAGTTTTGGGCTCTAAGAGGGTTTTCCAGGTGCTAGAGGTCGAAGGTATTCGTCAAAATTGAACTAAGAACGAAATTGGCTCTCTTTTGAAAAATGTCAAAATAGGGTTTTTAAGTGCCCAGGTTTTTTCCCAAGTGCGGCGCATAAATGACGCATTTATGGCATCTGGGCGGCGTATGCGCCGGTTTTACACCGTCTGTGCGCTAGATTTCGCTGACGCAGCCCCAAACGCAGCCTCTTCTTGTTGTGTGTTGAGATCGAAATGACATTTTTCTTTTTTCTTCCATAACTTGAGCACCCGGGCTCCGATTTGGTCACCGTTCAAATCTGT
The DNA here is from genome assembly GCA_034768395.1 of Linum lewisii. Classification (NCBI taxonomy): domain Eukaryota; kingdom Viridiplantae; phylum Streptophyta; class Magnoliopsida; order Malpighiales; family Linaceae; genus Linum; species Linum lewisii. The sequence goes on from CM068301.1 coordinate 60,520,960, forward strand.
GGCTTCGTATTAATGCGCTCTATCATGGGACATCCTGAAAAATTGTCAAAAATACCTTGAAAATGTGAAAATGGACCAAAAGTTTCCTAAGAGGCTATTTAAGACAAATAATCATTAATTAATAAAAACCCAATTAAAAGACAACATCAACACTTAACTACCACACAAAATGTATCAATTGTGGAGAATTAAACAAAAATGCCGAACTTCCTACAGTATCCAATTTTTCAGTCTTCTCCTTTTTTTGTCTATTTGGCAGAATCTGGCATATCTTAACCAAACCCTTTGCATGGGTTCATCGTGCACTTGTATTCCTAATTTATCCACTAGGTCAATCTGGTTGGTTTTTTGCACCAAAAAAATCTCAAATATCCTTGATCATGAGACATATAATTGTCACTATAAAAGATATCTAAAGAATAAGAGAGGCTAAACTATATTAGTAACAAGTAAATCCTTTATATGAAAAAAGTTTTGAGAAATTTTCAAGATTTCGAGATAAGGGCTAATTAAAAGGTCCGAGATGACCCAAAAAGCACTTGGTCATGATGCCCTTTGGCCTACATGGTATGGAGAAAATTGATTTTATTTTGAATTCAAAATAATCTCACGTGTGTCTATTTACGGAACAGTCACTTCAAAGAAAAGTTTACCTAAACAGTGACATATTTCAAGTCATCAGTGACGCCTCTTTTGTTTAGGAATTCAAATACATCGTGAACGAACTCAAGGTGTTCTTGGATTATCACAAAAGAGCTATATCAATAAAGTAATTAGGATATTTGGCATGCAAGAATACAGACCAGGTGATACCCCTGTTGCTAAAGGAAACAAGTTTAGTCTCACGCAGTGGCCTAAAAGAAACCTTGAGAGATACAAAAGATTCCATATGCATTAGTTGTTGGGAGTCTTATGTATCAAGTTTCTATGTGTCCAGATATTGTGTACATCTTTGAGATGTTAGGAAGATATCTAAGCAATCCTGGTATAGATCATTGGATCGTGGACAAAAGGGTCATGAGGTATCTTCGGAGAAAAAAGAGTTCACACTCACTTACAGAAAATCATATCATTTGGAGGTTATTGGGTATTCGAATTCTGACTTTACTAGATGCCAAGATAGGAGAAAGTCTACATCAAGATACATATATCTTCTAGTTGGAGAAGCTATATCACGGAAAAGTGCCAAACAATCACTTGGTAGCAGAATTTGTAGCATGTTATGAGGAGACAAATCATGGAATATGGCTGAGACAAATCACTGGGCTGCGTATTTTATAAAATGTTGAAAACCCACTCAAGTTATTCTATGACAACAAATCATCGGTTTTGTATTCCAACAACATTAAGAGTTCTTCTAAGTCAAAGCATATTGACATTAAGTTCGTAGTTGTAAAAGATAGAGTACAGAGTGGAAAAATATCCATAGAACTGTTGGGATTTGATGTATGAATGAAGGAATGAGCTAAGTTGTGTTGAATACCCCATTGTTAATTGATGGGAAAGTGGAGCTAGATATAAGAATTCAAGCCCACTAAGGTTGGTAAAAGGGTTGAGTTGGTGATGGGCCCTTGCGCCGCCGTCGCCTCGCCTCGGCCTCGGATTCAGATTTCGATTTGGTCAAAACATTTGATTTGATTCAATTCTTTTGCTACCCGGTTGATTCGGTTTGACCGAAAAGTCATCTAGAATCTGCGGCTTAAATCCAAACCAGAATCAGGTTTTAAATCGGTTCAGAGGCAAGCCGACATGTCTTTTCGATTCAAAACCGCCCAGCTGCCCGACTGCTAGAAGGCACCCCATCATTTACTATAAATAGCAGATCCATCCCTGCACTTTCTCCTATGGACTTTTCCCCTCTCTAAACTTATTCCCTGCACGAAAAAAGGCTTTTTGCATTCATTCTCTCTTATCGAGTCGTGTGATTGTGCCGTTCATTGTGTTTGTCGATCACCTGCGTTTGTAGCACCACTACGCTTGTGAGTATATCCATTTTATCTTGGGAGAATTGATTCCGTTAACCTTGGGTGACCTAGAGAGGAATAACAATTCTTAAGGCACTACAACAAACCCTAGCTACAGTGGCACACCGTATTTGCCTCTAAAAACATTTTTTGCCTCTATAGAGCTTTAGAGGCAGGTAGCTTAAGTGCCACTAATGCTGCTGCGGCTAAATGTCTTTAGAGGCAAATACGGTGGCACATGTTATCTGTGGAAGAATTAGTGGCAGATATAATTGTTAGTAATTGCTACTATACAAAACTATTATTTTGTCATCTTAGCCACCTTTTAGAGGCACTTATTTTTGTTGGAGATAATTTTTTTAGAGGCACATATATATGCTTCTAAAAAAAATTATTTCTACAATGATATTTTCCTCTATTGAACTCTCTCACTATTTACATACATCATTTTCTACTTTTTTGCTATCTACGGGGTTTGAACCTGGGTAGCTGAAGGAAATGTGCTAAGTTCTTAGTTCTTACCACATGGTCTAGAAGTACTCAATGATATCTTTTACGCAGTTTTTAAATATGAATCACAAAACTCAACGATATGCAGAAACTATGCCAAGAAAAGAAATCAAAATTGAAAAAAGTAAATTTCTCCTTAATCATTATTAGAAAATAAAATCATCAATGTTTATATATACATATATTTCACCTTTTAAAAATAATATTTTATCTATCCAAAAAGTACATAGTTTACAAGTTATCTACCACCGCAAATTTTAATCATACAACATATAGAAATAACTGTAAATTATCTAGCTCTAAATATTTTAATCGTAGAATCTATAAAGCCGATTCTAAATTATATGCCTCTAAATTAAAGAAATTTTTTGTATAACTTATAGTGGCAGTTATAAATTATCTGCCTCTAAAGAAATTTTTTGTGTAACTTATAGAGGCAGTTATAAATTATCTGCCTCTAAAAGAATTTTATGTATAACTTATAGAGGCAGTTATAAATTATCTGCCTCTAAAGAAATTTTCTGTGTAACTTATAGAGGTAGTTATAAATTATCTGCCTCTAAAGAAATTTTCCGTAGAGACAGTTATAAATTATCTGCCTCTAAAAGATTTAATCCTACAACTTTTAAGGCAGTTATAAATTATCTGCTTCTAGGACTATAAAATGATATTTATTAAACTTAAAATAAATAAACAAAATACAATTATAGGCGGATATTTGCATCTATAGAGGCACATATAGTATTTATTATTTAAAAGTATATTTAGAGGCAAATATTCTATATGCCTCGTGAATCTGCTTCCGTAGCCAGGTTATGTTGTAGTGAGGACAGATCGTGAAGTCGATTGACTCAGATTTGTCCTTCTGTTTTTGCATGCTTGCGTGTTGATTCCTCTTCTGCAGTTTACGATATCCAATAATCTTAAGAATTGTTAAGTTTACGATACTGTTCTGTAGGTAATCTGTTTGCATGAACATTTTCTGTTTCTGTTATTGCTAGTGTTCACGTTATTTTCTTCTGTCCAGTAGCATGATTACTTAATTTCTTCATCGGCGTCATTTGTTAACTAAATGTTGCATAGTTTGCATGGTGTGCAGAATGCAACTTCCATGTTTTGGTATTCTGTTAGAGTTTTTCTTTTTGCCAAGCATTATCTTTCTTGTGCATGCAGTAGCACTTTCGTTTGCTTTTGTTTTTACTATTTGGTCACTTATCTTATCTTTTGTGATCTTTTGAGTTTTATTCTTTGGCTTGCACGTTTCCTATAGTTGGTTTGTTCTAATGCATGCTTTGCATGATGTGCATGAAAAGAGTTGGTTTAATTGGATTCCAGTATCTTGACTTTTGCATATCTGTATTGAGTTTATGATAAGATTTTATCTGTTTGTTTAATCTGTTTGGTAACTGACGCTTCTGTTCTCTTTTAAGTTAGTAGTTTTAGGTTACAGGTTGTTTCATCTTTCGGGATCGTTTTCTTTTCTTATACACGGATTAACTTTCATACGATTTATAAAGTTTCTGCGTATTACTTATTATTGTGATACATATTTGTTGGAGACTAAATCTTCGGATTTCTACTCCTACCCGAGATTAGAGTCTTCGTGACTCTCTACTCACCCTGAGATTAGAGTCTTCATGACTCTCTACTCACCGAGATTAGAGTCTTCGTGACTCTCTACTCACTGAGATTAGAGTCTTCATGACTCTCAACCGTGGAAACTAAAATCTTTGATTTTCTACTCCGTCGAGATTATAGCTTTTGTAGTTGTCAACTCGAACCTATTGGTATTTGTTACTAATAGTTGATTGTTGTTTTATTTTTCAGCATTGAACTGAAAGATGAGTGGAATCGAGAATCCTTCTGGATCAATCGCCCACCAAGGCGGGACAAACCAAGTTCCGCTTGCCTCGTCGCCGGCAGAGAAGCTCGACAAATTTGAGGGCTCCGACTTCAAGCGTTGGCAACAAAAAATGTACTTCTATCTTACAACATTGGGTCTACATAAATACATCAAGGAGTCTGTACCGACTCCTGATGAACAGGTCTCAGAGAATGACATGTTTCTTGCTATAGAAGCTTGGAACCATTCTGACTTCTTGTGCAAGAATTACATTCTCAATGGGTTGGCGGATACACTATATACAGTGTATACCCCCCTCGCCACTTCCAGAGAGTTGTGGGAGGCGTTAGACACGAAGTACAGGGCTGAAGATGCCGGCCTAAAGAAGTTTGTTGGTGCTAAATTTCTTGACTACAAAATGGTTGACTCCAAACCAGTTGTAGAGCAAGTTGATAAGCTACAAGTAATATCCTTGAACTTCACAATGAAGGAATGGCAATCAATGAAACATTTCAAGCTGCTGCCTTCATTTAGAAGTTGCCTCCTAGATGGCAATTGTGACATTCTAGGCAAATCCCACATCGACAAAGCACGGGGGAGATCCATGGGCTATGTGGGCTATCTGGAATCGTTCAACCTAAACTGACACGACGCGTTTTGTGGCGTAGTGGTGGGGGTTTGATCTTGAGAGGAGGAGGTCATGGGTTCGAATCCCACCAACACCCAAAAATAAATCTGTGAGGGCTGGGCCCAAAGCGGACAATATCTTGTCAGAAAAGGTTGGGATGTTACAAGTGGTATCAGAGCCTGTCCCCGTCCCTCTTGAACAATGGTGGGGCAAACCTCAACAAGGACGTTGAGTCCCTGAGGGGGGTGTATGTGACATCCTAGACAAATCCCACATCGACAAAGCACGGGGGAGATCCATGTGCTATGTGGGCTATGTGGAATCGTTCAACCTAAACTGACACGACGCGTCTTGTGGTGTAGTGGTGGGGGTTTGATCTTGAGAGGTGGAGGTCATGAGTTCGAATCCCACCAACACCCAAAAATAAATCCGTGAGGGTTGGGCCCAAAGCGGATAATATCTTGTCAGAAAAGGTTGGGATGTTACAGCAATTGTTTAGAAATTACTTGAAACTCAAACGCAATGAGATGACGCTTGAGGATCTAATTGTCCGCTTGAGAATCAAAGAGGACAATCGGCTGGTGGCAAAGGGACACAATGTTCAAGAGGCGAACATTGTGGAGTCTTTTTCCAAGAAGAGGAAGAGGACTTCCGGTGGAGCAAGTGGTTCTGGGACGAAGACCCAGAAGAACATGAAGAAGCAGAAGTTCCTTGGAAGTTGCTACAATTGTGGCAAGGTAGGACATCGTGCTTGTACATGTAAGGCCCATAAGAAGCAGAACAAGGGAAAGGGTCAGGCGAACGTGGTGGAAGACGACCTCGATGACTTTATTGTCGTTTTCTCTGAGTGCAACATGGTGGGAAATTGAAGTTTTTTTCAGTGACAAAGTCCTTACTTTGTCATCTGGACAAAGTTTAATCTCCACCATTGATCTCATCTTAACTACCTAATTAGTTATTTAAGTTAATTTAAAAATGTTAATTAATTCCCCACTTCGGCTGCCACATTGTAACCACCGGTTTAGTTAATAGTCTATTAATATAATCATTTTTTAAATATCTCCTCCTCAAAATATGAAACAAAATATTTTCTTAACTATTTTACTAATCCTATTTTCTTTCTCCTCTCTTAATTACGCCATTGAAAACAAAAGCTTTCACTATCATTTTTTTTAAACGGCAGTAACAGTAACCATTAAAATTGGGAGTCATAGTCGTGGATGAAAAAAAAGCATAAACAATGATCTCTATATGAGCATAAACAATGAACTCTCTTAATGTGAATTTTGAATCTAAGAAATTAAGCACTTTGAATGTATTAAAGCACAAAAAAAAAACCAATCTCTTAATGAAAACTCTTAATAGACAAACAGAGCTAGCTTTCGGTTTCTAAACGGGTTGTGGCTTTATATGGTACATGTACTTACTTGTAATGCTATGCTATTAATACATGAACCCCAATTCTTTCTGTAACAAGATCCATATATGTACATTTTAGTTCTCAATTCCAAATTGCCAATAGATACTATTTCTTTATATAATTTGAAAAGAACATTTGAAAGTTTTATCACATTCAAAACCATCATCTATCTTTACTATCTAACTCCATGCACTAACTATTGTAGATAAAGCTGCCAACAAGAGTATGAGATTTATAACAAGCAATAACTGATGATCAAATAGAGCTCAATTTGAAGATAAACTAGTATGCACCGATACTAGTACTGAGACCTAACTACTCGAGACGTTTCCCACATCATAGAACAAGCTTAACCGAAATTAGTTAAAATCATACTAGTACCACCAGCATACAAGTTAGATGAAATCATAAATGAGAAGTGGTAGGTAACGGCTCCTACATTTTCAGAATCTAAAAGTTCACGATGATTGCAACCACAAACATACTAGTACTACGAGCATACAAGTATTGCATTATCGAGCCACCACAAACATACACAAATGTACTAGTACTACGAGCATACTAGTATTAAACATACCACAAATCGATACGGCTTCAATTGCAATCAAAATTCTCGTGATTCTTCGTCGGTATGGGAACTTGGCTGCGGCAGTGATCGAATCACAGAAATTAGGATCTGAAAGTTACATGCAATAGAAAGATTGAAATCGGCAGATGGAATAAATTATCAAAAAAAAGGGGGATGAACGCCGGTGCCGTCAAGAACCACCAGGAGACAGCAACGGCAGGGGAAAGAGCAGAGGTGCGCTTGCAAGACGATGCCGTCGAACGGAAGAGAGCGCCGCCGCACGGGAGAGAGGCGCCGGACTGGACAGCGCAGGCCGTCCGGAGAGAGATCGTCGTCGGTGGAGAGATTGTCGTCGGGAAGGGAGGAGCCGATTGGGATTTGCGGTTCAGAGGAGTGGGGGATGTGGCGAGAATTACCTAGGTAGTGGGGGAGGTTGGTAAAAAATAAAAATAAAAACAGTCATTTCGGTCCCTAATATACTAATAATATCATCCGTTAGATTCAATTTATGGAAATCTGACGGCTGTAGATGACTTTTGTATAGGATACAAAGGTTCTCATTTGTCGCCCACCCCACTCCCGTGGGAAATCCAAGGGAGTGGTGGATTGACTTTGGAGCTAGACGTCATGTATGTGTTATAAGGGAGATGTTCTCATCATATGCCTCTTCTGATGCCGGTGAGAAGCTGTACATGGGGAACTCTTCAACCGCTCAAGTTGAAGGTTCCAGGAAGATTTGTCTGAAGATGACTTCGGGCAAGGCTGTCACACTCACCAGTGTGCTTCATGTACCTGAAATTCGCAAGAACTTAGTCTCAGCGTCGCTCTTAGTCACGGATTTAAGGTTGTCTTTGTTTCTGATAAAGTTGTAATTAGTAAGAACGATATGTTTGTCGAAAAAGGCTATCTGTGTGATGGTCTTTTCAAACTCAATGTAATGACCATCAATAAAAATGATGCATCATCTTCCTCTTACTTACTTGAGTCGCCCACTTTGTGACATGCCCATTTGGGACACGTGAATTACAAATCTTTACGGAAAATGATAAACATGGAGATACTTCCTAAATCTGAGTACATTAAGTCCAAATGTCAAGTATGTGTTGAATCAAAGTTCACGAAGCATCTTTATAATTCCGTTGAAAGGAATTTGGAGCCGTTAGACTTAATTCACACGGACACATGAAATCTACATCTTCTCGCGGTGGGAAAAAGTATTTCATAACTTTTATCAATGATAGTACTCGATATTGTTATGTATACTTGCTTAATAGCAAAGATGAGGCGATGCTTTTAAGAAGTATAAATCGGAAGTTGAGAATCAACTTAACAAAAAGATCAAAATGATTTGAAGTGATCGAGGTTGTGAATATTAATTCGCATTTTGGGAATTGTGTCAAGAGAGTGGCATTATTCACTAGATGGCGGCGCCTTATACTCCACAACAAAATGGAGTTGCCGAAAGGAAAAATCGCACATTGAAAGAAATAATGAATGCGTTGCTCATAAATTCTGGTCTTCCACAAAATTTGTTGGGGGGGACTATCTTGACAGCCACCCAGATCTCAATAAAGTGCCTTATAGCACGACACAAACTATTCCATATGAAAAATGGAAAGGGCGTAAACCTAGCTTTAAATATTTCAAAGTGTGGGGGTATCTAGCTAAAGTGCAAGTTCCTAAGCCAAAACAAGTTAGGATAGGACCAAAAACTATTGATTATATCTTTATTGGGTATGCTAGTACGAGTAAAGCATATCGGTTTATCATCCACAAGTCGGATGTTTCCGACATTAATTCTAATATGATATTAGAATCGGATAATGCAGAGTTCTTTGAGAACATCTTTCCTTACAAGACTGCAAGTGAACGTGTTGATGAGAGCTCCAAGCGACCTCGAGATACGACTATGGATGTTGTACCTGAGGTGGAGGACACAACAATGGATGTTGTACTTCGTGTGGACGACCTACGACGTAGTAAACGTCAAAAGGCCCCTACATCTTTTGGTCCTGATTTTTTGACATTCTTGTTAGAAAATGAGCCTCGATCATAAAGGACGCGATGAGCTCTTCTGAATCTCATTATTGGAAAGAGGTGGTCAATAGTGAAATTGAGTCCATTTCGCAAAACCATACGTGGGAGTTGGTAGATCTTCCTCCAGGAAACAAACCCCTTGGTTATAAATGGATATTCAAACGAAAATTGAAAGATGATGGTACTATTGACAAGTATAAAGCGAGACTAGTAGTCAAAGGTTTTAGCAAAATGAAGGCACCGGATCTGCGTCCAAACTTTCAAGTTTGGAACCGGATCCAAACCCAAAATGGAGGGTAAAATCATCCATTCAAAAAAATTAATGTAACCCAAGACCCCAGCTTCTTTCCCCCTTCCCCCCGATCGTTGTCGTCTCTGCCTCTCTCTCTATCGATTCAGGTGATCCCTACCTTTCCCCTTCCTCTTTCGATTCTTTGTCAGCTGGCAGTGGTAATAGTAACAACAATAATGCAACCACTGACAAAAGTCGAGTCAGAGTAGTCGGTGGAGAGTAGATCTGGCTAGAGAAGTTGTTTTCGGTGAATTAGAGGTGCTTCAGATTGGAAGCTGAGTGAAACGACGGCCGACGGGGGAGCATTGGAAGCCGAGCCAGGGGAGGCAGGGGTCCGTGCCGTTGGGAGGAGGTGTGGATTGCGACGACACGACGGTGGAAAGAACGACCATATAAACTGAATCAACAAATTGACAAAATCAGAATGAGATTTGTGGCTAGGATTAGTGGATATCGACAAATCGATCTAGTCGGAGGAGGTGGAGGAGAAGTTATTAAACCCATGCTATTGCCGATGGAGGTTGGTGTTGTCGTTTGAGTGGCATCGGAGTAGTGGCAGACGACGGAGCAATCGACGGCGGAGTTGTAGTTGTTGAATTGTGAAGACGAAGCAACTTGGGGATTATTGTACTAATTATTAAAACTATAATTTGAGTCCTTGTATTTTAAGTTAGAGATGATTTGATTCCTTATTTTTAAAAGTTACAATTTTAGTCACTGTTCTTTAGATTGTTGATTATATTGGAATAACCTTTGAACTATAAAGTTGTTGTCGAATAATGTGGTAACTTGATCGTTAGCTAGTTATCTAGTTAACAAAAAATTCAGTTAACTGGCCATGGTAAATCGTTAACTAGTTATCTGCTGATAACCGTTTAACTAGTTGTCAGTAAAAAACCATGTTACCTAGTTAACTTGTCTTCGTTAATTAGTTAACTCAATTAGACAACTTGATAACTAGTTAACTCGATTAGATAACTAGTTAACTCGATAAGTTAACTAGTTAATAACTTGATAACTAGTTATCTAAATTATGACGTTAAATAGTTAACTTGATAAGTTAACTAGTTAACTCGATAAGTTAACTAGTTAACAACTCGATAACTAGTTAACTCCATTAGATAGTTAACTTTATTGGTTAACTAGTTAACTCGATTAGATAGTTAACTTGATTGGTTAGCTAGTTAACTCGATTAGATAGTTAACTTGATTGGTTAACTAGTTAACTCGATTGGTTTACTAGGTAACTCAATTAGATGACTAGTTAATTCGATTGGTTAACTAGTTAACTCGATTAGATAACTAGTTAACTCAATTGGTTAACTAGTTAACTCGATTAGATAACTAGTTAACTCGATTAGATAACTAGTTAACAACTTGGTAACTAGTTAACTCGTTATCTAAATCATGATGTTAACTCAATAAGTTAACTAGTTATCTAATTTTGATAACTAGTTAACAACTTGATAAATAATTAACTCAATTGGTTAACTAGTTAACTCGATTAGATAACATGTTAACTAGTTATCTGCTGATAACTAGTTAACTATAAACGCTCAGGTTAACTAGTTAACTAGTTATCAATAAAAAAATCTTGTTAAAAAGTTATTAGTAAAAATCAGGTTAACTAGTTAACTTGTTCTCGCCGAAAAAGTCACCGGAGTTTAGTCGGTCTCCGAAGCTTGACTGGAAAAGTCGCCAGAAAACTCAACGGAAAATATGTTAACTAACTAGTTAACTAGTTGACTAGTTATCAATAAAAAAATCATGCTAACAAGTTAATAGTAAAAATCAGGTTAACTAGTTAACTTGTTCTCGTCGGAAAAGTCGCCGAAAAAAATCATCGAAAAAGTCGTCGGAAAAAATCACCAAAAAAGTCACCGGAAAAGGCACCGGCGCCAGTCGCCGGAAAACTCGTTGGTCGCCGGCGATGGAGTGTTGTCGTTGTCAACATAGACACATATAATATTTAATATAATATTTAATATAAAATATAATAATAAAATATTTAAATTAAATTGTTTGTGTAAAGTCCTAAATGCTCCTATCAAATCTGGACCATTAGATTGGTCAAACGGTCAAACTAGATCTAATGGTTGGAGTTGAGTTTGGAACTTTCCAAACCCAGAAAAGGTTTTTGATACTTACTCACCAGTCACAAGAATTACATCGATTCGATTGTTAATTACTTTGGCTGCTGTGTATGGTCTTCAAATCCATCATATGGATGTTAAAACCGCCTTTCTTAATGGCGACCTAGAGGAAGAGATCTACATGGAACAACCCGAAGGGTTCGTCACAAGGTGTGTCGCCTGGTCAAATCTTTGTATGGACTTAAACAAGCTCCTAAGCAATGGCATGCGAAATTCGACACAGTAATGTGTTGGAAAATTTGGGTAAACCAAATGGGTTTGTACCATTTTGGGATGTGATTATGAGTGGGTTAAGTAACACCTTTTTGTAAGGTGATTACATATTCGTATTCTCCTACAAGAGAGCTTCGAATCGAGATATAATCCGTCCAAAATGGATTTAAGGTGAATGAGAAATTGATTCTCAAAGTACCTTGGTGGGAAAAGGAGTAATGTGAGAAAGTGGTTTTATACCACATTGCTCAACTAAAAAGTTTGCTTTAGAATTTTCCCCTATAAATACCCACCTATCCCTTCAGTTTTCCACACACCTTGAAATACCAAAATCTATCTCCCAAAAGTTCAAGTCTTCTTCTTCCTTTCTTTTTAATTTTCGGTCCATTTGTTGTCGCTTTGCTCAAGCGTGGTTGCGTTCGGCGGTGTTGAAACACAGTTGAGATCGTTGTATCCTGGGAGAAAGACGCCCTTGTGTAGGGCGAATCTATCTTAAGGAAACTGTGCAAACACAGGCCTCGATTACATTTTTCTTTCAATTTTGATTTCGTTATGATTTTCTAATCCGCGTTGATTTTGTCCAATAACTTAAGATAGATTCAGAAATTATCATGGATTGCAGTTCAATATTTGCGCATCTATTCATATGCGTGAGATACTGAATAAGCTTTGATTTCCATTTATTTGTTTGGATTTGTTCAACATTAAGATTTCTTTATTCGACATGCTTTGCTTCATGCTTTCGTTTCAAAGAACTGAATCTTAAAAGTTGCTTCCAAATTCCAATGCTCATATGGTTTCTATTTCAATTCGCATAATAAGTTCTGAAGGTTGGAAAAAGGCAGTCCGGCTAATGGGCAGAGAGGCTAATATCTCAGCTGCAGCTGAGATGTCCATAGCCGTCGGATGGTATTTGGATGAAATCTGGCCGTTGCATGAGGAGAGAGGAGGGCCCAAAGGAGCGAGGGGCATTTTCGGCAGGGTAGAAAGTGTGGACCCTCATCACAGGTCTGTCACGGATGGTTTGGGCGGGAAAATTGGGAAAATGCAACACTGTCTGACATTCATCTCAGATATGTCACATCAGACAGACTTTTCCTTTATTTCTTCCCTAATTTATTTTTTATTGTCATAACTATTTAAATAATGCTCAAAACATAAAATTGTCTTCACAAATGTTGTTTGTTTTAATTTTTTGAGTCTAATGACATCAATTTTGATATATTTTTGATAAAAAAGAATATACCTTTACGTCTCTATTATGTCTGTCTTATGAGTATGACATCAAAATTCTTATATGTAACAGTTGAATATACTTATACAATAACTTGAATCAAACGAAGGAGATAATATACTATATAGGCAATTATGAGATTAATCTACATATTTGTTATTCATTTGTGAAGAACATTTACATCATTAATTTTGAAAACTAACATACAAATAACATATATAGAATTAATATAGAACATACATATCATACATCTATATGACATTCATATCATATCCGTAAAACTGCGATGAAGGTTATATACATAGTAGACAGGCACTCAATGCAATTGGACACATTTATACAATAACTTGAATTAAATGAATGAGATAATTATGAGATTAATCTAGATATTTACTATTCATTTGTGAAGAACATTTACATCATTGATTTTGAAAACTAAAACATCTACGTCGTTGATTTTGAAAACTAACATACAAATAACATATATATATATTTTATATAGAACATACATATCACACATCTGTATGACATTCATATCATATTCATAAAACTGTGATGAAGGTTATATAAATAGTAAACATGGCATTTACAGATGCAGTTGGACACATTTATACAATAATTTAAATTAGACGAATGAGATTTATAATATGCTATATAATGCAATTATGAGATCAATCTAGATATTTGTTGTTCATTTGTGAAGAATATTTACACCATTGATTTTGAAAACTAAAACATCCACGCCACTGATTTTGAAAACTAATATACAAATAACATATATATAATTGATATGGAACATACATATCACATATCTATATGGCATTCATAACACACCCGTAAAACTGCGATGAACAAATGAGTTTTTTTTCTTAAAATTCATAAAAAACCAGTTTATTTCTTTCTAGTTTGAAGCTCAAATAGAATTCACATGAATGTTTATATTACACAACTATTATGACATCATTTTATAAATGTTATGTGTATGTTATGTAGCTATTATTACGTCGTTGTATAAATTTTATATTTATGTTACATCACTCTTATGACATCGTTATATAACTACGATGTGTATGTTATGTAACTGATATAACATCGTTACATCACTCTTATGGCGTTGTTACTACTAATACTTCGTAGACATAATGCAGTTATAACATAGACATAACACATTGACATATATAGAGATACATTTGTCGTAAAAGAGTATTCCTTATCTACAACCTCAAATTTACAAGGAATATTTTCCTAAAATCATCATTTGATTTGGCTCCTCATCCGTATCAGAATTTCTTCTTCACCAAATAGTTGCTTTCTCTCTCCTCATTCCCCATGAAATAGATTTGATGAAAGAAACATGGTTGAAAGCTAATGCAATTCATCTGTACGGCAAATACATAGCAACAACATACTCAGAACAAACGAACCCAAAACAAACCAGAATAGATCCAATACAACCCGTAACAGACCCGTAACAGACCCAGATAAACCCAAAACATAGCAAAAACAGACCTAGAACAAAGCCAAAACAAACCCACAATAGATCCAATACAAACCCAGAACGAATAACTCAAAACATACTCATAACAAACCCAGATAAACCCAAGACAGATCTAGAACGAACCCAGAACATAGCAAGAACATACCTAGAACAAAGCCAAAACAAACCCACAATAGATCCAAAACAAACCCACAACAGATCCAGTACAAACACATAACGAATAACTCAATACATACTCATAACAAACCCAAATAAACCCAAAACAAACCAAAATCATAGCAAGAACAAACTTAGAACAAACCCAAAACAAATCGAAATCTAGTACAAACCTAGAATGAATAACCCAAAAAACTTACTAGAAAATGATGTGAATGGTGTATCCGACTTTCTTCTGATATTGTTTTGCTCTTAGCTTGGATTGAGAGAAAGGGATGAAGAAGAGGTTGACAATCCTAATTTGAGAGCATATTGAGAGGAGAGAGAGAGATGAGAGAGGAAAAGTTTTGGAAATGAAATGAAATTTGAGAAAGAAAGATAATAAGACAAAATTAATCTGAAATTTGAATTTCAAATTTTTTTGTCAACTTTCTCAAATTTGCCCCCGCATTCATCTCAGCCGTCAGATGAAAAAATCATCTGAGATGAACTCTCAGCCGTAGGATGCACGTCTCAGCTTGAGCTGAGAAAAAAAGCCATCAACCCATTAGCGAAATTGGAAAAAAGGAAGGTGTGTTATCTCCAATTCTGTTTTGATTTTCCACTAATTCTTATTGTAGAATACATGTGGGATTCTTGTCTTTGTGCTTATGTACAGTGACTCGGAATTTGATAAGTGATTTAATTTGTTGATTTATTTAGTTTTTTTTTCACATCTTTGTTAATTAAACGTGTATATTTTCCTTTCTTTTATATTTATTGAGTGTGTAATCCAACGTTTGTTGTTGAGTTACACTACTATAGTTGATTCTTTTATTTTAATGTTAACTGAATCAACTAGTTTATGTAAGATGGGCTGATTGAAATCTTTATTCGATTTTATAGTTTCTTTTGGTTATCAACGATTTTCGTATTCTAACAAGTTTATTGGTAATCAAAGATCTTGGATCTTAGTAATGTATTTACCAGTTCACTTACTTGTTTAGAATCGTTGTAAATCCGTTTGATACTAAGAATGAATTCTCACACTCGTGTAGCTGTTTGAATTCTATTGTTTGGGTTATGGTGAATTCGCTATGGATTCAATTTGGTCTATTGTTCTTGAGCAACAATCGCTTGGATCTGATGATGCAATTAAAAGGTTGAAGCAATGACGCTCTAAAATGACCTAATTAATTGCACTATTTCCGTTGGTAGCGAAAAATTTGCTTCTAGGTTTAAATGAAATCGTTGTTCATTTTGATTAAATTAATCTTCTTTGAATTTGTTTCAAAGATTTATCTTGGATGTGGGTCAAATCACTTTGAATCTGGTGATGCAATTAAACGATTGAAGCAATGTTGCTAAAATCAATCAAATTAAATTGCACTTATTTCATTGATAGTGATTTTGACATCAGTTGTCTAAATTAGTTGTGTGCTTTAATTAAGGGTTATATTTGAATTTAATTCAAACTATTAACTTGGAAGGTTTCTATTTCACAATTTATTAGATGCGATTTACTTATCTTTTGAGATTGATTTGGTATCTAATCTTAATGGGTAGTTTAATTGCTTGAAATAGACTTACCCTTTTACGCGCACAATGATTTAGCTAAGTTTCCCAAATATTTAACGTGTAATTTAAATACTAATTGTGTGGTATTTAAATTTTATTATGGGATTTTGTATCCCTTAATTATGGTTTAATTGAGAAATTAATAAGGTATTTAAATTAGCATTATTTGGTTGCTAATTTGGATGACTCGTAATTATTTCTTGTAATGCAAGTTTCAACACTATGGTTATGCATTTGTGTTGAATCTTTGTATTTTGGTCAAACTCGCTTTGGATCTGGTGATGCAATTAAGTGGATTGAATCAAACTTGATTTAAAACCAACCAACTTAATTGCACTAATTCCATTAGTAGCGTGATTGATTCATATACTTGCTTTGAAATATTGTGTATTTTAATTGAAGTGTTACATCAATGTTTGGTACATTGGATTGACTTTGTGTCAAATTGTAAATCCTTGGTGGTTGGATTGATGGTCCAATTGGGGCTAGAAATCTTGAACATGATTCTTTGAGAATCAAGTCGAAAATGTATGTTTCTTGTGGAAACATGACAAACAATTCAACGAGTGGTGAATAGTAGATGATTTCTCTTGTGAAGATCTTTAAATGGCTCTTGTTGTGGTGTTGTTGAAAATACCTAAGAGTGTGATGGTTAATCATGTTGATAAACCAAATAAATTCATTTTATGAATTTTGAGAAGTGGCAAAAGAAAGTGATATTTAACTTGTACATATTCAATTTTGGCTTGGCAAATGTTCTCCTTAATGTGTTAAAGGAGATATTGAAGTCATGTAGACCATAAAATGTTTGAGAACATTTATAAGTTTATGAAATGTTGAACAATTGGTCGATGGGTTGACCAATGTGTGTATTCTTATTGGCACAATCAAAGAATGGTAAAAAAATTCTTACATCTTTTTATATGAAAATCAAGGACGCTTGATTCTTATATAATTAGGTGGTGGTACCAGACCATATATATAAGTCTGGGGACGCTTGGAACTTATATTGCGGATTAGTGCTACATGAATTAGAATTATTCTACATGAAATTTGTGTGTCAAAGTAATGTTCTTGTATTAGAGATACAAGCATGAACAATTGTTAAGGAACATATGAGTTCCTAAGCTGAATGCCAAGTCAATAAGTTCTGAGTTCCCACAACATGTGGGGGAGCTGTTGTGTCAGCTAGTTACCTTTTAAATAAGGTATATGGAAAGATTACTAATGAAACTCCATATAAATTATTAAATAGAAGAAATACTTCTTTTCATTATTTTAAATGTGGGGTGACTATTGAAAGTAGTCATCACATTACTTGATGGTAGTCTAGAAATATTGTCATAGACAATATACCATAAGACAACTTCTCTCAAAATAAGAGTTATCGTCAAGATAACCTTGCGGATCCGCTAACCAAAGGGTTAAACTGAGAGGCTGTGCACAAGTTGTCAATGAGAATGGGATTAAAGCCCTTGAAATAAAGTTTATTCGAAGGAAAACCCAACCTAGTTGACTGGAAATCCCAAGATCTAGGTTCAAAGGGACAACCTACTTGAATGAACTAGTAGAGTCACTGTGGGGGCAACCCCAACCCATTCCTATGAACAGTGATAATGGTTAAGGATAAGCATAAAGGCTTTTAATGATTCTGAGATAAGGATCACCTATGTTAGAGTGATGTGGGGCCGCTTCAGGGGAATTGTGGGGGCGCAAATTCCTTAAACTCTCGTAGAACCAGACAGATGTTCAGGGCCATATGAACATAACAGTGAGAACAAGATCATGTTAGGAAGGATCATGTGTGCAGTGTATCATCGTCTACACGAGCGGCAGGATGGTTCAAGGACATCGCGTCTACCATCTAGCCAGTAGAGTCGGTATGCTTCACAAGGGAAGGTTCAAGGGGTAACACCTACCTATCCTATGCAGGATTTGACCGTTGAGCAAAGTTGTCAGTGTCGTCAGAGTCTTGAGTCCAATTTTTCATTCATGTGGGGGACTGTTGGAAAATTTGGGTAAACCAAATGGGTTTGTACCATTTTGGGATGTGATTATGAGTGGGTTAAGTAACACCTTTTTGTAAGGTGATTACATATTCGTGTTCTCCTACAAGAGAGCTTCGAATCGAGATATAATTCGTCCAAAATGGATTTAAGGTGAATGAGAAATTGATTCTCAAAGTACCTTGGTGGGAAAAGGAGTAATGTGAGAAAGTGGTTTTATACCACATTGCTCAACTAAAGAGTTTGGTCCAGAATTTTCCCCTATAAATACCCACATATCCCTTCAGTTTTCCACACACCTTGAAATACCAAAATCTCTCTCCCAAAAGTTCAAGTCTTCTTCTTCCTTTCTTTTTAATTTTTGGACCATTTGTTGTCGCTTTGCTCAAGCGTGGTTGCGTTCGGCGGTGTTGAAACACCGTTGAGATGGTTGTATCCTGGGAGAAAGACGCCCTTGTGTAGGGCGAATCTATCTTAAGGAAACTGTGCAAACACAGGCCTCGATTACAGTTTTCTTTCGATTTCGATTTCGTTATGATTTTCTAATCCGCGTTGATTTTGTCCAACATAATGTTGTCAAATGGATTCAAGATTAATGAGTGCGATAAATGTGTTTACATTAAGGACACTCCTAATCATGAAGTCATTGTTTGTTTGTATGTAGATGACATGTTGATAATGAGTAAAGACATTATTGACATTAAGTCTACGAAACGTATGCTTTCAAAGGCATTTGATATGAAAGACTTGGGGTGGCTGATTTTATTCTAGGAATTAAAATCTATAAGACTCCTAAGGTCTCCTAAAGGTCTCACTATATTGACAAGGTACTTGATAAGTTCACTATATTGACAAGGTACTTGATACGTTCACTATATTGACAATGTACTTGATAAGTTCCCGTATTTGGAGTTCAAAGCAGTGAAGACACCGATAGACGTGAATCTTGCTCTTGCTAAAAACAAAAGGGCAAGTGAAGCGCAAACGAATTACGGTCAAGTGTTAGGTTGTCTGATGTACATCATGAATTGTACTAGACCAGATATTTCATTGGCAATAAGTAATTTGAGTCGCTACACGAGCAATCCGAATGAAACTCATTGGATGGCAATGAGACGTGTTTTGGGGTACTTGAAGCACAACCAGAACTTTGCTTTCCATTACATGAGGTGTCCGACTGTGCTTGAAGGATATTGTGATGGGAACTGGATCATCGGTTCAACCGAAAGCAAGTCCACAAGTGGATATGTGTTTACGTTTGATGGGGGAGCAGTGTCTTGGAAATCCTCCAAGCAAACATGCATAGCCCGTTCAACAATGGAATCTAAATTCATTGCATTGGACAAAGCTGGTGAGGAACCCGAATGGCTTCTGAATTTCTTGGAAGATATTCCATTTTGGCCCAAGTCGTTATCACCAATAAGTATACATTGTGATAGTCAAGCGGCGATTGGAAATGTGGAAAGTGTTATGTACAATGGTAAATCTCGTCACATTTGTCAACGACATAACACGGTTTGACAACTAATCTCTAGTGGTGTTATCTTAATTGATTATGTGAAATCAAAGGATAACGTGTCGAATCCACTTACAAAAGGCCTAACTAGAGATGTAGTTGAGAAGTCGTCGAGGGGAATGAGATTATGGCCAAGGACATAATCAGCATGACAGAAACTCTACCTAGTTGACTGGAGATACCAAGATCTAGGTTTAAGGAGAAAACAAAGTTATGTTTGATGGTTCAACATTGTCAAAATTTCTCAAACCCATTCTCATGATAGGACAATGTTTAACAATAAGGGTAAGCCTACAAACGAAAGGATTTTAATGGTTTCTAAATTTGACCTCAAGTTGGTCAAATAATGTATTTACGAATACACGTTTAGAAATCACCTATGTGAGTGTGAAGTGGAGCCGCTTCAAGGAGAACTAGCGTAGGCCAAGTTCTCTATGCACTCATGAGATCAGGCGGTGTTCAGGGCTAAAATGAACACAATAGTGAGAACCAATGAACGGTTAAGGATTAGCTGTGTGACATACGTTGTCTTAGTATACACAAAAAGTCTATAGTTCAAAGATATCAAATCTACCGATGGACGAGTATACTCGATGTATGTTCACTATGAAAAGTTCAAAGGGAAACCTACTTATCCAGATGCACCTAATTCTTGCGAGCAAATCAAACAGTTTTTGCATAGTTTTCAAAACTTAGCATTCTCCATTCGCGTGGGGGATTGTTGGGGATTTATGTGTGAATGAAGGAATGAGCTAAGTGGTGTTGAATACCACATTGCTAATTGATGGGAAAGTGGAGCTAGATATAAGAATTCAAGCCCATTGAGGTTGGTAAAAGGGTTGAGTTGGTGATGGGCCCTCGCACCTTCGTCGTCGCCTCGCCTCGGCCTCGGATTCGGATTCGGATTTGGTTCAATTTCTTTTGCTACCCGGCTGATTCAGTTTGACCGAAAAGTCATCCAGAATATGCGATTTAAATCCAAACCAGGATCAGGTTTTAAACCCGTTCAGAGGCAAACCGACATGTCTATTCGGTTAAAAAACCGCCAAACTTCCCAACTACCAGAAGGCACCCCTTCATTTACTATAAATAGCAATCATCCCTGCACTTTCTCCTACAAACTTCCCCCTCTCTAAACTTATTCTCTGCACGAAAAAAGGCTTTCTGCATTCATTCTCTCTTATCGAGTCGTGTGATTACGCCGTTCGTTGTGTTCGCCGATCACTTGTGTTTGTAGCACCACTACGCTTGTGAGTATATCTGTTTTATCCTAGGAGAATCGATTCTGTTAACCTTGGGTGACGTAGAGGGAAATACCAATTCTTAAGGACAGATCGTGAAGTCGATTGACTCAGATTTGTCCTTCTGTTTTTGCATGCTTGCGTGTTGATTCCTGTTTTGCAGTTTACGGTATCCAATAAACACATTGGGACAAACTCCATGATAGCAGATACACTCACCAAAGGTTTACAACCCAAGGTCTTTCATGAGCACATGATTGTAATATCATTTGAGGATATCATGTTTTAGTGTGAGTTTGCTATGTATACTCTATGAATATTTTGTTGTGTTTACAGGTCATTTTCTGTCAGTGATTTCAAAACCTTCAAAAAAATACAATACCACCAGCATTAAATTATTGAGGAATTAACCTCATAGCTGGAATCCATTTCCTTGTTTTCTGTTACCTTTAGCATGTTCTTATGGAATTTAACTCAAATACAAAAATCCCTTATTACCCCTAACTTATAATGATAATAACACCATACTACCCCTACTCCTCATCTGTCGACTTATCTTTCCCCCAAAACACACCCAACCTCATCCACCATCCCTCTCTGCTCGTATTCTCCTCCATATCGGAGATCTGCCCCAAATCCCAATCAGCCGGCTCGTTGCTCTTTTTCGTGCCCTTGTCAACGACGCGTAATGGACAAAAAGGTATGTCGCTCCTAGTACAGGTACGATTAGGTTAACCCTATAATCATTTTTAGTTTCATCCAATCTCTCAATCCGAATGTATATGTTAATATTGGGGTTCCATACTTGTCTATGGGGTTGGCTTTGCAGCCAACACGTTCTGCTTCTTCCCTCTGTCTGCATTCTTGCTCTTTGGTCATATGGTTCTGCTCTTCCCTTTGCCTCGATTCTTTCCCTTTGTTCATACTGTTCAGCTTCTGTCTTCTGTCTGCAGGGTGCGAGCAGTGTCATGATTTTGTGGAAGCTTCGAAAAGATACTCAATCGTTTGATGAGTTCAGCTACGAGGAGGACGATGTTTTATGCCACTGCAAGTTACGAGCCTCACGACGTATTTCACACACGGAGGCAAATCCTCACAGGATGTTTTTCGGATGTCCGTTATATAAGTCATCAGTAAGATATTTATTAAATAATGTTCGAAGTCATTCGATCATACCGTATTGATTAATTATGCTCATATTCTTCCGTTGTGCTCTTACGTAGGATGACAATGGATGTGGTTTTTTCCTCTGGTATGACACAAAAATACAGCTAGACAAGCATCATCTCACGAAAATGGTTGACAACCTCACCTTGCAGCTACGTCAAGTTGAAGACGAGAAAAAGATATTGGAGTCAACTTTAGAACGGGTGATCGACCGCTCCCCTGCTGAAGCATGTTCAAGTTACATCGTTCAACCAAACGAGTCGTATATTCTGCACGAGTTGGAGGAGATTAAGGACAGACTTGCTCGACTTGAGGATGCTGTATTTTTCAATCCATAACTAGATTGTTTGTACCAACTTGCAGTAGGTTATATATTGGATTAGCCAAAACATGTTGGTGATTATATATTGTTTGTATCAATTTTGTACCGTTTATGGAAATGACATGATCATATGACATTGTTTATGGAAGGAATTGATAGTATCTCAAACTGTTTTACGAATTTTGCTGTAGCTGCACTCTTGCTCCATGGCTTCTGTCTTGGTGCAATAACTTTCTATGATCTTTGATCTCCAGAAATTGAAAACAATAAAGACAGGTAGAAGAAGGAAACAAGGGTTGTAAGGTTCTGCTAAACACGTGCTCAAAATTAGCAATTAGCAATGCATTGAATGTTTGGAAGGTTCTACTAAATACAATCCTGCATCAGTTCCAAACCAAATGATATCCAAAATGTGTCATGCTATTTTCACAACCCCCCCCCCCCCCCCCCCGATCCAACTAAAACTATCCAAAATGTGTCATGCTATCTTCACAACTATCCAAAATAAGCTACTGACTGTTTCAGTCTTTGAGTCATCATCCAAAATAAGTTACTAACAACAATAACAAACCAAATGATTTTTGATCTCACAGCAAGTCAGTCCATTTCAGCGAAGCATGCGTTCGACGAAGCGCTTCTTCGCATGATCAGCCAAACTGAAAAACACTTGTAGCATTCCGTCATCCTTTCCGAGCTGCAAACTCACATCCACCACTTGGTCCGTGCTGAGGCCATCAATTTTCTCCAGCTCCGTGTACAACATGCTCCGTTGTCGCTTCGCATCACCTGCTTCTCCTGACATTTCCTTCAACGAAGCCATTGTCTCCTGAATTGCTGGCTTCAACTCTGCTATGTCATCATCGCCATCATTCCTAGACCGACCCACCCTCTTCCAAGCACTAGTAGCTGCAGAATGTGTGCCCTTTCAGATGGGGTATTCAGGTTTGGTATTTCTTCAGTTGTAGGGTTATCTGGTTTATCATGTTGTTGTTGCTCAGTTGGACTCGGCTGATTGTCCTCTGCCCTTGGGGTAGTCCACTCTAGCATCAACATATTAGGTACATCAATGTTAGGGCAAACCTGCTCTAAATCTTTCGGGCCTACGACCCCCTTGCCAGTTGCACGTCCCTTTACAAACACCTTCTCCAGGCCATCATAACAAGGAAAAGGGACCCTATTAAGCTTTGCACAATGACTATGTTTCTGCGAAGACAATATCACATAACAAACTTGTGAAAAACACAACTTGATGTTCTGGAAAATTTTAGTATTCATTTACATACCTCGACGTACTCAGCGTACGAAGTATCTTCGATGTCAACCATTTTCTTCACATCATCCCAACCAGCACCGCTCAATCCGCGTAACTCTTGTACAGCCAGAAATTTTGCCTTTAAGGTCTTACAACGAGAGACTATGTTCGGGGTGGCCTTCACGCCACAATTCGGTTTCTCTGCTAACATACGGCGTTCTAGGAGAACGTACGCCCCATTCGCAAACTTTCCCTTGGCATCAACCTTCTTGTCATCGGCAATGTTCAAGATACATTTAACAAGTAGCTGGTCAAGTTCGTCGTTCCATGGGAAGTATGATCTCCCCCCTTCACCGTCACCAGTTTCATCTGCAGTCTTCTTTCTTCCCATCTGCCAACAGCAATAGTGCAAAGTAACAATATAAAATAGGATACCACATGAGTTTAGGTAAACAGCCAATGTAAACATCATCAATAGCACAATACATAAACATTTAAAAGCATACACATAAGCTACACGTAGCAGCAACTAACAAATTAATTTTCAGCAACTAGTTGTTCGAGTTTTACAGATTATAGTTTCACAGGATATTACAACTAACAGCTAGCAGTTCAGAAAACATCAGAGTAATATTACAAATGCAGAAGAACTTCAACATAGATCCCAACACACTTCGTTCTCAAACAAACAACAATTAATGCCTAGTCCTAGATCGCCACATGCCTTGTGCTTTTTGAATACGAAATTGACTCCACTCAGGTGTTGGTTGCATAGATGACACAGCTTCTTCTACTTCCTCAGCTTCTCTCATCGACTCCCTTGTTGGTCTTTGGAGGTACGCTCTTTCTAGATCATCCATGCCTACTTCCTGTTTTATGAAGTTGTGAAGAAGACAACAAGCATGCACAATTCTGCCCACAACTTCGGTAGAGAACCATGTAGTGTCTCGGAGAATGGCCCATCTCATTTTTAGTAGACCGAAAGCACGTTCTATGATGTTGCGTGCACTTGAGTGTTTCATATTATAGTATTCCTCGGCCATGGTGGGCCGGTTTGGTCCCCATTCCTTCAGGTGGTATCTTTGACCTCGGAATGGTGTCAAAAACCCTTCATAGTTCGCATAACCAGCATCGCACAAATAGTAATACCCTATGTGAAACATGTTCTAGAGTGTTAGACCCCTAAACCCAATCATTAAAGGAATGATAAAATTGTATGACGCTTGGTACATATACCTTTTTGTACCCTCAACCCATTTGGCTTAGACAAGGCATCTCGTAGTACCCTCCCATCGTGAGCAGACCCCTCCCAACCGGCTAAACAGTAAATGAACTCAGCATCTGGATTGCACACACCAAGCACATTGATCGAAACTTCACCTTTTCTATTGCGATACCTAGGCTGATCTGCTATTTTGGTACGGACCTTGATGTGAGTCCCATCTAGTGCCCCTAGACAGTTCTGCAAGGCATCTATTATTGGACAATGGACATTGACGTACCAACTAAGAGGTTATAAACGTTAATGGGAGTGTAGGTACCAACATTGAAATGCTTCCAATAAGGATGAGTGGAATGTTCAGGAACAGGAACAGCTTTGCGGTATAAGGTACGGTGCAATTTAAGTATAGCCGTGAGGACCGCATGAATACATGCGCAAACTATCCTACCTGAACGACCAAACCTTTTTTGCAAAATTCTGTTCTTTGTGTTGTGTCCTAGTGTCCACATGAACATCACAATATTTCATCTACTGGGACATTGTGTATCGATTCTAACCGACTCTCTGTCACCAAGACATCGCATAGCCTATTAAATACATGAATGTTCACCCTGATGGTGTCAAGACTTGATTAATTACTGCAT
This sequence comes from Linum lewisii, assembly GCA_034768395.1. Taxonomy (NCBI): domain Eukaryota; kingdom Viridiplantae; phylum Streptophyta; class Magnoliopsida; order Malpighiales; family Linaceae; genus Linum; species Linum lewisii. Next base: position 60,546,403 of record CM068301.1, read on the forward strand.
TTTGTTGCATTATACATGAAATCCGCTCTCTTTCGATCTCCACGCAACAATCTATCTATGTAGCTTTCTCCGGGTACACGACGAAGAATTGGCCTACGTCGTCGTCTAATTAGTTTGAGTAAGAGTATGAGGAGATACAACCACAATAGAGTTGTGGTTAGAAACATTCTCCTACGTGGTGCGGATAGAGCCATCAACCTTGCCATCAGTACGATTCGATGAAGGATGAATGAGCAACTGATTAAGTGCACAACGTGTTAAACACATATGTGAATAATGATCAACAAACTGAATAGGAAGTCAATAGAAAATACAACAAAGATGATTGGTTAAATTGTTTTTACTGACAGCAAGTAGTTCTTTGCTTCAATATCATGTTTTTGGGTTCAAACAGAGATATGTTTTTGGTTTGTTGCTGTCGATTATATGAATAGAAGAAAATACCCATTCCTAATTTGTTAATAGGTTTCAGCTAAGACTAGCAATGTAATGGGGATAACGATGGAAGAAGTAGGATAACTATGAAAGATGAGAAAAGAGGGAAGACGACATAAGAACCCTAAACTTGGTGAACGATGTGAGGAAGACGACGCTAAATCCCTACACTGGAACGACAGACATAAAATCGAGGCGGCGAAGACAAATAGCATTGAGAAGAAGGAGCACCTGGTTAAGAAGTTCTCCTCGTCACGGAATGGTTATCGGCAGCAGGTCCTCCTCTGTCGTTTGCTGCTTGACGATAACAACAGTCGGCTAAAAAATATCAGGGGTAAGGATGAGAAAACCCCTAAAATTGTAACAGAAAGAGTGAATCCCGTGTTGTTGATTGGGATTTCAAATCAGCGATTCTGAAAGAGTTGGGCCCATTAAGGTTTTAATTTCCGCCAGCATTGGACGTGTTCTTTAGCACCGGAAAACAAGGAAAGTACTAATGTCGCCGCAATTCACCAAATGTTGTGCACAAATCACTGACAGAAAATGACCTGTTAGTTTATCTGATCAGAAATGAATTATTAATTCAATTCACTCTGCTTTGGTAATCAGTTAAGACCTCACTTAAGTAGGACGGTTGGAATAGGCATGGTTAATTGGTTACATTTCATATAATTTCCATGCTACACTTCCATGATAATTATATGTCATTCAAGTATGCACATATAGTGACCATTAATGAGTTTAGTCATGATAAAATATGATGAAAGCTTCTTTGATTCTATGTGTGTTTAGTTGATGGACGAGATTGGTGTGATAACCAAGGAGATAACGAATTTTGGAGCTCATAAGGTTGTACAATTTAAGTATACATATGTTGCCCAAGTGGGAGATTGTTGGATTAAAAATTCTTAATTGGGCATGGTGAACACTCGGGTGCCCCCAATAAAAGTGGGGGTACCAGTTACCCCCACTGATATTTGTGCTATCTAGCGTGGTAGTTTCCTTGAACCAAACTCTTAAATCAATAGATTTAATCTTAATAAGTCTAAATTAAGCTTTGTTGAAATTTTTAGTCATCATAGCATAAGATTACACTCGATGTTCTTCATGTTACCTTCTATAACTACATTTTCTTTTGATATGATAGATAATTATCTCTACCAAATTAGTTTTTTGTTCAAATCGTCATGTATCCTTTAATGACGTGTAGATTCTTATCCTCGAAAATACAAGATATTATAAACATGTTTATCCATTGAAACGTCAACGTTACCCAATAGGGCATATGTATAAAGTTACAATTTTAAGGTAAGACACAAAATTATCTGACCAATTATGTTAAATAAGACATGGGTACTAAAAAATCATGGAGATAAAGTGTAGATACTAAATGGTTAATTTATAATTCGAGTAAATTATAAATGACCAAATAGCCTTTGGCTATAAATAGGGTTATGATACCCAAGAATTAGTTCACCCATCTCATTCTTCTCATACCCAATTAGAGAGAATTTTAAGAAGAGATGAACTGCATTCTTGGAAGATCTATCTCCCACTTTCGTTCTTCGACTAAGGCTTCAGGTTAGTATTTTTGTTTTTTCGTTTATCATACTCTTCATCCTAATCTACCAAAGGTTCTATAGATTTAAGACTAACAAGGTAGTCCAGTCGCCAAGTGTGGGCTCTGTGGTAACTCGTAAGAGAGAGAGAGAGAGAGAGTGGGGGTAGTAGTAAGTTCTAGGCGATTTATCAAGGGTTGTATGGAAATTTGGATGTGAGAATAACGTATCGAGGGGATGTTCCCTACCAAAAGTGTTTATCCCTCTGAAAAAGGAGGTTAGTGCAGTATTTACAGCCCTGACGTTTAAGGACGTGCCCCTTCCTGATGGGCTCTTCTCCAGAGGTGATCTGGATTGTCCATCTTGGTCGGTTGGATAGTGTCACATCGCTTTGATTACTGAAGAAACCCTATTTTCCTAGGATTTTTGAGTGGGTCCTTCTAAGTCTCTATTAGGCCGCCATTGATGTTTTTTTCTGAAGCAATCAACCTTTGCAAGGAGGTCAATGACTCGTTGACTCTTAGGCATGGTCTTCATGACCGAATTTGTTATAACCTTGTAAATTAGTGGGCCTATCTATGCCCTACTCCAGTGGACCTATCAATTACCCCCAAGCTCTTACTTTAATCCATCATCTACGTAAAGAGAATAGAAATAAACATCAAAATAGTGCAATGAAGCAATAACCTTTCATATTTCCCGCTTTCGTCTTTCATGATGCTCTTTCTTGTTTTCCAATTTCCTATTCTTTGCTTTTTCATTTATCTATCCTTCATTGTTTCACATTTGAGTATATGAGGTATGAATGAAGAAATAAGTTAACTTATTAAGTACTACATAACAAATAAATAAGCTAAGAAATCTAGATATAAGTATTCAAGCTCACTATAAGATTAGTAAAAGGGTGTTGGAGATGTGCCATCGCACCGTCATTGCTCGCCATGCCTCGTCTCAACTTCTTTTGCAACCCGGTCGATTTGGTTTGATCTTAAAGTCACAAAGAATTTACGGTTAAAATTTGAACAAGAATCGTTTTTTTGTAAACTGATTCAAATCTGAACCGACATGTCTGTTCAGTTTGGTCTAACTACCCAATTGTTCAACTACCAACCAAATAGTTATGTTTGTTCATATTGCACCCCTTCATTTTCTATGAATACATATCAGTCCTTGTAGTTTTCTCCACTGATTTTTTGCCTCTCTACAAATAGAATTCTACACAAAAGAATTTATGCACTCATTCTTTCAAAGCAACAGAAATCGAGTCGTGTGATTTTCTCCGTTCATTGAGTTCATTGGTCACAAGTGTTTGAAGCACCGCTACACTAGTGAGGTCATTCGTTTTATCTTGGGAGGATTAATTCCATTAACATTATCGTAGAGGATAATTAAAATCCTTTAAGGACAAATCATAAATTCGATTGACTTATATTTGTCCTTCTGTCTCATGCATTTTACTTGCTTATTGATTTTGTTCAGTATACGTCGATAACAGAGGTATTAACTTTTTTGGTACTTAACGTTTGGGAGGATTTCATTTTGGTACACATCGTTTCAAAAAAATTATTTTAGTTATTATCGTTTCAAAAAATCTCGAAATGTGATTAAGAATTGGTGTGGAAGTTCTAAGCATGCTGCAGCTAAACGAATAGTTTGGTGTTCGATTATTAGTGGACTATGGAGGGAGAGATGTAGAAGGGTGATGACTGATGTGAAGATAGATGCGGGGCCTTTCATTGATAACATTAGAGAGGAGCTATTTTACTTTAATAGACTAGTTTTGTAAGTAGACAGCTGCGGGGTGTTCCTAGCTATCGGGTTTGTACGTTATTTTAGTTGTTTCCTTAACCGGTTGTGGTTAATGGTTGTTTTTTTGAACCGTTTGGTTCTTGTTTCTACTCGATTTTTTTGATGAAATGAAACCTAATTATTCATAAAAAAAAAATCCCGAAACGGTATTTCCTTTCAATTCCGTCCAATGGAAGCTGAGTCACACATCCTAGTTAGCTAAATTATTAATAAAATAATAAATTTATTATTTTAATATTAAAAAATAAGTTTTTTATTAAAATAATTAAATTTTTTAATTAAAAATTTACAAAAATAATTTCCAATTTATTTCTCTCCCCTCAACTCGAAAATACATATCTAATCATTTCACCGATTTCGTACTAACGTTTCGCCACTTTTTCATTTTGGTATTTTTTGTTTGTAGATCTATTTTTTTGTACTTTTTTCCCCTCTGACCCTCCTTCTCCTCTCCCCCTCCTCCCCTATGTTTCCTCCTACTTTATCCCTTCGCCTCTCCTCTCTCCCTTGTCCACTCTACTTTCTTTTACCTCCTCATTCCACCTCTCCCCTCGTCCTCCTTCCCTCTAATTCTACCTCTGCCTCCCTCCTCTGTCCTTTTTCCCCCTCCTCCTCCTAAAAAACTCAAATCTAAGTTTCTGAGGAGGAGGGGGGAGGAAGAGAGTAGGGAGGACAAACAGAGGAAGAAATAGAAAAATAAAGGAAATGAGGAAGAGAGAAGAGGTGGAGGTAGATGAGAGATAAATGGAAAAACTAGAAGGAAGAGAGGAGAAGCGCAGGGAAGAAGGGAGGAAGAGGGTAAAAATACCAAAAAAATTAAATCTACAAACAAAAAGCACAAAAAACTCATATCTAAAAACAAAAAGTACCAAAATGAAAAAATGGTGAAAAGTGTAGTACTAAAACCAAGAAATATTATGACTATATTTTCGAGGTGAGAGGCAAAGAGGGAAAATGTGGGGGGAAATATTTTTTTATTTATAATTAAAATATTAATTATTTTAATAAAAATATTTTTAATTTTAAAATGATAAAATTATTATTTTTGATGACTAGGATGTGTGACTATTCATTTGTGAATGGACCCACAAGGGACCCACAATACACTCACAAATGAGTGGCCAAGGGAGCTTCAACACCATTCTTCAGCACCTTGATTTTCTCCATTTGGGCACAGCATGTGGTGTTGAAACTTCAACACCAAAATGTTGTTGAATCTTCCTTGGCCATTCATTTGTGAGTGGACCCGCAAGCTTCAACACCATTTTGGTGCTGAAGTTTCAACACCTTAATTTTTTCCATTTAGGAAAAGAAACAAGGCGTCGCCGACGGGAGATTCGCTCCCATGGTGGAAGCTTTGAGGCTCTCCGTTGATTGCTTTAGTAATGGCTTCGCCAGAGGCCGGAGGACGGCCAGCAAGAGGAGGAGTCCGAGTGGAGAAAATTGCAGAGACGAAGAATCCACGATCGGAAGAGAGGAACTTGATGGTCAATAGAAGGACGGTCGACAAGAAGAGTCCGAGTGGGCCAGATCCGTCATCGCCGCACCATAGCATCGTTGATGGAGCTCGTAGCCAGATCCATCGCCGCCGCATCATAGCACCGATAATGGAGCTCGAAGTCAGTCTCCACCGCTTGTTGCTAGATCTGCCGCCGCCGCTCGTAGCCAGATTCGTCGCCGCGTCATAGCTCTCCGTTGATGGAGCCCGAGGCCAGTCTCCGCAATTGAGAGAGAGGGAGTCGATGGAGAGGTTTTTGGCGGATTGTAAAGAGAATTAGGGTTTATGGTGAAACCCTAATATGATTTATTATATATATCAGTTCCAAATGACTATTTTGTCCATTTTAATTTAGGCCATTAGATCTACTCTCTAATCCTATGGTTCTAAGAGGTGTCTTGATATGAGGACTCTAAGGGGTGTCCTAACGATAATAGATCCCGATTGAGCTTGGTTTAGAGAACAAACATATAGAGTTGGATATTAGACTTTCTGGATTTAGTCCTCCCTAATTGTATAGCATTGGGAAGACATTTCCTCGTTTCTAGTTAGCCTTGTCCCCTTTTCTTGTACTCCTTGTCCCTTATTTCCCTCATGTTGAGGATTTGATGATTTTTTAATGAAATTGCCTAATTCATGGAAAAAAATATAGTAAAATATACAGTAATCATTCTCAAGTATAATTCCGGGGAACGACGATAACGGCGTCGTTGTTCCCGTGCCTTCCGATCATTAGTAAGTTGTGGTTGGATGGCTGCAGCTGGATTACCTCCACCAAGTTATTTCGTTTCGTGGTCTTGAACTCCGACATTGTCCTCGTGCAAGATCAATGGCAATTCGGTAATAATTTTTCTTTTTCATTTTTAATTGTTATTAATAATGATTTGCTTGGCTCAAGATCCGGACCCAACCCTTTAAGGGTTGGACCGGTTCCAACCAAAACCGGAAGAGCATTTTAGGCATTTAAAAAAATTAAAAAACCCTAATTTACTTTTCCCTATGAACCTTGTCGCCTCCCCTTGGCCATGGCATTTGCGACCTTGCTCGTCGGAGACGCCGTGATTACTTTCAAGTCGACCAGGGAGATCCCCGCCAGGAGTCTCACAATCAAAGTTATGGACTCCGCAGTGATACCAATCAACCAGACTGCCAAGGCTGATAGCGATTGTGTCGTTGCAAAGGATTTGTGTTTGGATTCGGCTTTGGTCAATGGCCAAACCGGTAATCTTTCTTTCTCTTTTGGTGATTGTTTTAATTCTACGTTCAAATCTCATTCCGTTTATTTGGATCCTCTTTTCTTCTGTGTGTTTGGGATCAGTTGCTGAGAAAAGGAATGAAATAGGAAGAACAAGAATGTGGTATCGAACTAGGTATTGGACCTCAAATCCTTTGTTAAAGAACATGATTCCATTCCATCGTCGGAGCAGCCACGTGGGCCAAGAGTAACGGCGGTTGGTGAGATGCAGTTTCGGAATGGAGCAGCGGCCGAAGGGGTGAGGCGTTAGGCGGAAGAGCGCAGCGGAGGCCAAACCGGAGCAACGACGGGGGAGCCAAAGGGCAACAACAGAAAAGCTTCGCCACTTCCGACGACAAAGGATGAACTGCAAGATCAATGGCAATTCGGAAATAATTTTTCTTTTCATTTTTAATTGTTATTAATAATGATTTGCTTGGCTCAACATCCGGACCCAACCCTTTAAGGGTTGGACCGGTTCCAACCAAAACCGGAGGAGCATTTTAGGCATTTAAAAAAGTTAAAAAGCCCTAATTTACTTTTCCCTATGAACCCTGTCGCCTCCCCTTGGCCATGGCATTTGCGACCTTGCTCGTCGGAGACGCCGTGATTACTTTCAAGTCGACCAGGGAGATCCCCGCCAGGAGTCTCACAATCAAAGTTATGGACTCCGCAGCGATGCCAATCAACGAGACTGCCAAGGCTGATAGCGATTGTGTCGTTATAAAGGATTTGTGTTTGGATTCGACTTTGGTTAATGGCCACGCCAGTAATCTTTCTTTCTCTTTTGGTGATTGTTTTAATTCTACGTTCAAATCTCATTCCGTTTATTTGGATCCTCTTTTCTTATGTGTGTTTGGGATCAGTTGCTGAGAAAAGGAATGAAATAGGAAGAACAAGAATGTGGTATCGAACTAGGGATTGGACCTCAAATCCTTTGCTAAAGAACATGATTCCATTCCAACGTCGGAGTAGCCACGTGGGCCAAGAGTAACGGCGGTTGGTGAGATGCAGTTCCGGAATGGAGCAGCGGCCGGAGGGGTGAGGCGTTAGGCGGAAGAGCGCGGCGGAGGCCGAACCGGAGCAACGACGAGGAGCCAAAGGGCAACAGAAAAGCTTCGCCACTTCCGACGATGGTCTAGTCACGGATCTCCTCTTCCTCCGATTCCAATAAAAATTGGGAGTAACAGAGGCAGAGCTAGCAATAGGCGAGAGCGGCAGAGGAGCTGTGGCCGGCATATGAGTGGTGGCTGGTGGATCAATGTTGAAGAAGAGTGATTTGTCACATGGTCAAAATTAAGTGACTGATTTGTTACATGGTTAAAATTAAGTGACTGGCCTGTCATATATTTAAGTTAAATTATTGATTTATAGTTTAAAAACATCGAGACTCTTGTAGCAATTATTTGAAGTTATAATTTGAGGTTGTTGATAATTTAACATTTGAGGTATATAATCTAGTTGACAAAATAATATGTTAACTAGTTATCAAACTAAATAACTTTTGTTAACTAGTTATCCGATCATGATGTTAACTAGTTAACTCGATAAGGTAACTAGTTATGAATTAAAAATATTGTTAACTAGTTATCTGAATCATGATGTTAACTAGTTATCAGCTAATTCACTCGTTAACTAGTTATCTAATCATGATGTTATCTAGTAATCAAATAATCTTGTTAACTAGTTATCTAATAATCTCATTAAAATTTTGATTATATGATTATTCGTTAACTAGTTATCAGGTTAAAATCTGTTAACAAGTTATCAACAAAAAATGATGTTAACTAGTTAATCAGTTTAAAACCATGTTAACTAGTTATCAGTAAAAAATACACTGATAACTAGTTAACATGCTGATGACGCTAGATTTACCGCGTTCATCTCTCCATTCCTAAACGATATTTCAACCATTTTACACACTTCTATGCATAATTTGAGGTAGATTCTCATTTTTGTGTCAAACACTGTGTTTTAGCGCCCTTGACCCGTTTCGGGTCTATTTGATGTCGTTTTGTAGTTCTTTCATGTGAGTTACAGGCTACGGATGTCAAAGGAGAGTCTAAGACGAGTTGCACAAGGTTTGGATCGCTTTGGGGGCACTTCGGATCGCATCGGAGCACTCTGGGACGCGTTGGAATGAAGAAATTCAAAGCTGAAAATCATGTATAAAAGTGCGGTTCAAAAGTGCGGCCCAAGTGCATTTTTTGGGCGCACTTTTAAACACCTGCGGATTTTGGTCTATTTTGAGAGGAGAGACAGATTAGGTTTTATTCAGACTTCACTTTCAGACTTCATTATGATTTCGACAAACCAGACACTCTCGAAGGAGGATTTTGAAGCTTTGAAGTGACGATTAAGCGAGGAGAAGCGAGGATTAGCTCAGGAGTTTCTAGGATTCAACAGGATTAGGTTTACTCGGAGTAAGATGTCTTCTTCTCCAGTTTTCTTCTTCTTTGTTTCTACGATTTCTTCTGTAGTGATGTCAAGCTAAACTCTTTAGTTTGTTCAGATTAGATGAAACTCTAGTGAGATTTTGTATGGATGATGTCGGGTTTCTAACCCGTTAATGTTAATTGAGGTTTATTCAGACTTAATTGAGTTCTCTCTTAAACCCTAATTTGAAGCTCTAAGAATCCGTTGATTGACCATATCGTAGGGTTTTGCTTCATCTTTGATTTTCGGTTCTGACCATGGACGTAGATCATTCTAGAGTTTAGGAGGTCGTTAGGGTTGCTGGTGTCTTGACCATAGGGCCGGTGAAACTAATCTCCTTGCATATCTGTGTGGCATTTCACTGTTCTTCATGCGTTCTTGACGATTTGCGAGTTATCTTGACCATAGGAACTTGTAGGTTTGATAGGATAGTTTCTCTGCGTCCTGACCATGGAGTAGAGATTACCCAAGGAAGTGTCGAGTCATCAAGTCTGATAAACTGAAATTGCATTGCATCAATCCATCTTAATCGAGCTAGAACAGATTCGAGTCTGGACAAACGCCTTAGTCTATATTCAAATCTCCAATCTGTTTCACTTGTTTGCTTGTTCAATTTGCATTCTTAGTTTACTTAGTTCATTTTTAAACCAATTCAAACCCAACACGAAAACCCGAATTGCTTATTCCACAACCGTTGAGTAATAGAAAAAGAAAGACCCTAGGGAAAAATGATCTCTTTGGAGAAATCCATTGAGTTAAAACTAGTGTGCATTAATTTGCGCACCAAGTTTTTGGCGCCGTTGCCGGGGAACTTTTCTTTTTCTAGGAAAGGCATTGTGCGTTTTAAGCTTTTCATTCACTCTTTTATCATCTCTTTTCTTCCCATCTGTTTCATGATTTACCTGGGTAGTGCTCTTGTGTTTTGAGATGCAGGACTACAGGTTCGATAGCAACCAAGGATGGTACAACAATGGAATGCCACTTAATGATTACAACCAAGAGTGGAGTACATCATGGCAACCATGTATGCCAAACTGGAATGAGGAACCACCACCCTTGCCTTCTTGGCCAGAGCCACAAGCTACACACTACTACCGAGATTACGAAGAGGAATATCTACATTCGCACCAGTACCAACAACAGGAGTCTTATACAGATTTTATGTTGAATAAGATCCTCTCGACTCTACGAGCTCCTAATGTTGTGAACGTCGAGATTGAGCAACAGTATCAACTGATGGAAGAAGATTCTCGGGAGCTGGTCGAAGAAGAAAATGATAACCTAGCCCATGATTGTTGTGAGCTAGAGGTATTTGATGAAGAATCTTTGACAATGGTGGTAGATGAAGATGTGGAGCTTATCCATCTTGCGATTAAAGCTGGAGATGAGCATGTGGAGATTGAGGAGTTATCCTCATTTATGCTTCTGTCGAGCCAGCCTGTAGTTCTAGCTAGAGATGAGCACGTGTATATTGAGGAGTCATCTTCATTTGTGTTTCAGACAACCAAAACTGAGGAGGGCAATGATTCTGAGGCGTGTGTGCTAAATTGCAAGAGCAATTTGGATGACATTGGTGTGGAGCAGACTGCAATCATTGATAATAGCACACCATACTATCTCTTTCCTCCTCTAGTAGGAAAATTTGAGAAGAAAAGGTCATTCGAGCATAACCAGGATCTACTTGAGCACCACCGACTACATCTTGCTCCTTCTGGCGTGCTATTTGGCACTCAACCGCTAGCCTTGAAGAAGGTGATTGACTTCAAGGAACTCTTGAGTTGGGGTTCATAACCAGGTATCGTCTAGCTCAAAGACGTTAAACGAGAGCGCTTCTCGGGAGGCAACCCGAGGCTGGAGTCTTTTAATTTATTGAGTCGAGTCTGTGGTAGAGTCGTGGAGTCAGTTTTTTATTTTATTGAGTCATTTCTTGCATGATTGTAGTGTCTTGGGTCGAGTTTAGGGTGTTCCGGGTGTCCGTCCTGTCATTAGAAGGTTAATTTTCGAAAGGAAAAAAATTCGCTGGTAAATAAATGCACCTAAAAGTGCATGCATTTTTGGGGCGCACTTTTGGCCAGCCGAAAATTGAACATTCTGTAATTTTGGTATAAAAATGCGGCTAAAAGTGCGGTCGGGCGCACTTTTAAACAATCTGGCGCATTTTTTTACGTCTTCTTAAATTTTGGGTGTTTCGTCGATTTTCTTCGAGCTTTTGCGACAATGACCAACAGGTAATGTGTTCTAAATCTTCTCATGGTTCTTTTGCACTACTCCATGTCAAGTTTCATTGAGATTTACAGATTTGAGAATTTTGAGCTTTGAACCCTATAATTTGAATTTTGGGGGTTTGTTCAATTGATTAATCCTTGATGAAATTGATGATATTGTGGTGCTATGTTTGCAATTTAGATTAGTTTGGATATTGTTTGATGTGAATTTGTGGCTTAAAGTGGTTTGTTGGTTAAACTTTGGTGCTTAGTTTGCTTAATGCTCTAAGTGTGGGGTTTATTATCACATTCCTGCTACCTTATCTTGATTTGATATCTAGAATTGATTCCATTGTTATGTCCTCTTGAACTTGGTGATTAGAATCAAAGGTTGGGTCATTTGTGAACTTTTGGGTTTGATGGATCATAATTATGAACTAGGCACTCTTTTGATCTATTCTATTATTTGTTGGCGCCTTGTTCTATTTTTTTTTATAGACGCGCAGGGACGAATAACCACCATTGCCACCGCCTGACGACAGACATTGAGGTAACCTGTATCTCACCCTTTGAGTCTTTTTCTTTCTTTCTTTTTCGGTGTCTTCTGATGGGCTGCCTTAGATGTACAACCACTTTTTTATGTGTGGATCTCAGATACTTGTTCGGTATTCCTTTTTATCCTTTCTTTTGGTTTTGTGTGTAAGTCTTTTGTAGGTTGTCTCTGTTGCCCTTCTCTCAGGCCACTTCCACTTCCAGGTATTCCGTATCACTTTTCTCCCATTTTGGTCCAGTGCGGATACTGTCCTGTTTAAGTGTGGGGTGGGCGATTTGCATGATATGTACCAAGTTTTGTCATTAGATGGGTGGTGATTGTGCTTTGTTTTTTCACTCTTTCACTGCTTCCCATTCTCGTTGGCATTTAACTTTTCACATTGCTTAATATCTTCTTGGATTTGCTTACCGTTTTCCATGTGGTGAGATTGATGTGGTGCTTTAGCTGACCAAATGTGTATGTGAGAACCCGTATTATGACCATCTCCCACTCTTCTTCCTTGTAGTATTTTAGGAACTTGCCCTTATCGTGTTAGTGAACAGTTGACTTGGTAATGTGGAAGACTTGGTCTATCTGATGCTCGAATTCTCTAGTTCAATGCCATGATCGAGTCTAGATAAGGGATCTTTTAATTTCGTGCTTTAAAGTGTTGTTAATGTTCCCGATCAGAGAAAATCTGAAAAATGAGTGGTTTGGTAATGAAGTTGTGGGTCGATTCACGAGCTGGCATACGTGCCTGCCCATTGTTGTAGTCCCAAAGGGAAGTTTCCATGTGGCATTCTTCTTCTAACCTACTCCCGATCGTGGCTGGGGTCTAGGATAACGCGGAATTCCAAAGGTTTCTGGCTGCTCCATACCCGGTAGTATCCACACTGTACCGACCATTCAGAAATAAATGTTTGAAAAAAGAAAAAAAGAAAAAATCAGAAAAAAGCAAAAAAAAAAGGGTAAAAAATGCTCTTTAATTTTGTTCAAGTCGTGTCCCCTTATCTAGCAAGTGTCGGGTTGCGTCCTAGAGTAAGTGTAGCGGAAGTAAGTATTGTCTTGCCTTTACCAAGTCAGGTTGTTCACTAGCCTAATAAAGTCATGTTCCTCTTTTACTCCGGCAAGGGTTTGGTTCTAATTGTGTGGTCAGTCGGGTAATCCTCTCCTTTGATAGAAGCACCATGTACATCATTCTAGGAACCAAGAGGTTTTCGGTTTGCTCATTCAGGTTGGTGCATTGTTGTGTTAGAGTTCTTGTTTGAGGACAAACAAAAGTTTAAGTGTGGGGTGATTTGATGACGCTAGATTTACCGCGTTCATCTCTCCATTCCTAAACGATATTTCATCCATTTTACACACTTCTATGCATAATTTGAGGTAGATTCTCATTTTTGTGTCAAACACTGTGTTTTAGCGCCCTTGACCCGTTTCGGGTCTATTTGATGTCGTTTTGTAGTTCTTTCATGTGAGTTACAGGCTACGGATATCAAAGGAGAGTCTAAGACGAGTTGCACAAGGTTTGGATCACTTTGGGGGAACTTCGGATCGCATCGGAGCACTTTGGGACGCGTTGGAATGAAGAAATTCAAAGCTGAAAATCATGTATAAAAGAGCGGTTCAAAAGTGCGGCCCAAGTGCATTTTTTGGGCGCACTTTTAAACACCTACGGATTTTGGTCTATTTTGAGAGGAGAGACAGATTAGATTTTATTCAGACTTCACTTTCAGACTTCATTATGATTTCGACGAACCAGACACTCTCGAAGGAGGATTTTGAAGCTTTGAAGTGACGATTAAGCGAGGAGAAGCGAGGATTAGCTCAGGAGTTTCTAGGATTCAACAGGATTAGGTTTACTCGGAGTAAGATGTCTTCTTCTCCAGTTTTCTTCTTCTTTGTTTCTACGATTTCTTCTGTAGTGATGTCAAGCTAAACTCTTTAGTTTGTTCAGATTAGATGAAACTCTAGTGAGATTTTGTATGGATGATGTCGGGTTTCTAACCCGTTAATGTTAATTGAGGTTTATTCAGACTTAATTGAGTTCTCTCTTAAACCCTAATTTGAAGCTCTAAGAATCCGTTGATTGACCATATCGTAGGGTTTTGCTTCATCTTTGATTTGCGGTTCTGACCATGGACGTAGATCATTCTAGAGTTTAGGAGGTCGTTAGGGTTGCTGGTGTCTTGACCATAGGGCCGGTGAAACTAATCTCCTTGCATATCTGTGTGGCATTTCACTGTTCTTCGTGCGTTCTTGACGATTTGCGAGTTATCTTGACCATAGGAACTTGTAGGTTTGATAGGATAGTTTCTCTGCGTCCTGACCATGGAGTAGAGATTACCCAAGGAAGTGTCGAGTCATCAAGTCTGATAAACTGAAATTGCATTGCATCAATCCGTCTTAATCGAGCTAGAACAGATTCGAGTCTGGACAAACGCCTTAGTCTATATTCAAATCTCCAATCTGTTTCACTTGTTTGCTTGTTCAATTTGCATTCTTAGTTTACTTAGTTCATTTTTAAACCAATTCAAACCCAACACGAAAACCCGAATTGCTTATTCCACAACCGTTGAGTAATAGAAAAAGAAAGACCTTAGGGAAAAACGATCTCTTTGGAGAAATCCATTGAGTTAAAACTAGTGTGCATTAATTTGCGCACCAAGTTTTTGGCGCCGTTGCCGGGGAACTTTTCTTTTTCTAGGAAAGGCATTGTGCGTTTTAAGCTTTTCATTCACTCTTTTATCATCTCTTTTCTTCCCATCTGTTTCATGATTTACCTGGGTAGTGCTCTTGTGTTTTGAGATGCAGGACTACAGGTTCGATAGCAACCAAGGATGGTACAACAATGGAATGCCACTTAATGATTACAACCAAGAGTGGAGTACATCATGGCAACCATGTATGCCAAACTGGAATGAGGAACCACCACCCTTGCCTTCTTGGCCAGAGCCACAAGCTACACACTACTACCGAGATTACGAAGAGGAATATCTACATTCGCACCAGTACCAACAACAGGAGTCTTATACAGATTTTATGTTGAATAAGATCCTCTCGACTCTACGAGCTCCTAATGTTGTGAACGTCGAGATTGAGCAACAGTATCAACTGATGGAAGAAGATTCTCGGGAGCTGGTCGAAGAAGAAAATGATAACCTAGCCCATGACTGTTGTGAGCTAGAGGTATTTGATGAAGAATCTTTGACAATGGTGGTAGATGAAGATGTGGAGCTTATCCATCTTGCGATTAAAGCTGGAGATGAGCATGTGGAGATTGAGGAGTTATCCTCATTTATGCTTCTGTCGAGCCAGCCTGTAGTTCTAGCTAGAGATGAGCACGTGTATATTGAGGAGTCATCTTCATTTGTGTTTCAGACAACCAAAACTGAGGAGGGCAATGATTCTGAGGCGTGTGTGCTAAATTGCAAGAGCAATTTGGATGACATTGGTGTGGAGCAGACTGCAATCGTTGATAATAGCACACCATACTATCTCTTTCCTCCTCTAGTAGGAAAATTTGAGAAGAAAAGGTCATTCGAGCATAACCAGGATCTACTTGAGCACCACCGACTACATCTTGCTCCTTCTGGCGTGCTATTTGGCACTCAACCGCTAGCCTTGAAGAAGGTGATTGACTTCAAGGAACTCTTGAGTTGGGGTTCATAACCAGGTATCGTCTAGCTCAAAGACGTTAAACGAGAGCGCTTCTCGGGAGGCAACCCGAGGCTGGAGTCTTTTAATTTATTGAGTCGAGTTTGTGGTAGAGTCGTGGAGTCAGTTTTTTATTTTATTGAGTCATTTCTTGCATGATTGTAGTGTCTTGGGTCGAGTTTAGGGTGTTCCGGGTGTCCGTCCTGTCATTAGAAGGTTAATTTTCGAAAGGAAAAAAATTCGCTGGTAAATAAATGCACCTAAAAGTGCATGCATTTTTGGGGCGCACTTTTGGCCAGCCGAAAATTGAACATTCTGTAATTTTGGTATAAAAATGCGGCTAAAAGTGCGGTCGGGCGCACTTTTAAACAATCTGGCGCATTTTTTTACGTCTTCTTAAATTTTGGGTGTTTCGTCGATTTTCTTCGAGCTTTTGCGACAATGACCAATAGGTAATGTGTTCTAAATCTTCTCATGGTTCTTTTGCACTACTCCATGTCAAGTTTCATTGAGATTTACAGATTTGAGAATTTTGAGCTTTGAACCCTATAATTTGAATTTTGGGGGTTTGTTCAATTGATTAATCCTTGATGAAATTGATGATATTGTGGTGCTATGTTTGCAATTTAGATTAGTTTGGATATTGTTTGATGTGAATTTGTGGCTTAAAGTGGTTTGTTGGTTAAACTTTGGTGCTTAGTTTGCTTAATGCTCTAAGTGTGGGGTTTATTATCACATTCCTGCTACCTTATCTTGATTTGATATCTAGAATTGATTCCATTGTTATGTCCTCTTGAACTTGGTGATTAGAATCAAAGGTTGTGTCATTTGTGAACTTTTGGGTTTGATGGATCATAATTATGAACTAGGCACTCTTTTGATCTATTCTATTATTTGTTGGCGCCTTGTTCTATTTTTTTTTATAGACGCGCAGGGACGAATAACCACCATTGCCACCGCCTGACGACAGACATTGAGGTAACCTGTATCTCACCCTTTGAGTCTTTTTCTTTCTTTCTTTTTCGGTGTCTTCTGAGGGGCTGCCTTAGATGTACAACCACATTTTTTATGTGTGGATCTCAGATACTTGTTCGGTATTCCTTTTTATCCTTTCTTTTGGTTTTGTGTGTGAGTCTTTTGTAGGTTGTCTCTGTTGCCCTTCTCTCAGGCCACTTCCACTTCCAGGTATTCCGTATCACTTTTCTCCCATTTTGGTCCAGTGCGGATACTGTCCTGTTTAAGTGTGGGGTGGGCGATTTGCATGATATGTACCAAGTTTTGTCATTAGATGGGTGGTGATTGTGCTTTGTTTTTTCACTCTTTCACTGCTTCCCATTCTCGTTGGCATTTAACTTTTCACATTGCTTAATATCTTCTTGGATTTGCTTACCGTTTTCCATGTGGTGAGATTGATGTGGTGCTTTAGCTGACCAAATGTGTGTGTGAGAACCCGTATTATGACCATCTCCCACTCTTCTTCCTTGTAGTATTTTAGGAACTTGCCCTTATCGTGTTAGTGAACAGTTGACTTGGTAATGTGGAAGACTTGGTCTATCTGATGCTCGAATTCTCTAGATCAATGCCATGATCGAGTCTAGATAAGGGATCTTTTAATTTCGTGCTTTAAAGTGTTGTTAATGTTCCCGATCAGAGAAAGTCTGAAAAATGAGTGGTTTGGTATTGAAGTTGTGGGTCGATTCACGAGCTGGCATACGTGCCTGCCCATTGCTGTAGTCCCAAAGGGAAGTTTCAATGTGGCATTCTTCTTCTAACCTACTCCCGATCGTGGCTGGGGTCTAGGATAACGCGGAATTCCAAAGGTTTCTGGCTGCTCCATACCCGGTAGTATCCACACTGTACCGACCATTCAGAAATAAATGTTTGAAAAAAGAAAAAGAAAAAATCAGAAAAAAAGCAAAAAAAAAAGAGTAAAAAATGCTCTTTAATTTTGTTCAAGTCATGTCCCCTTATCTAGCAAGTGTCGGGTTGCGTTCTAGAGTAAGTGTAGCGGAAGTAAGTATTGTCTTGCCTTTACCAAGTCAGGTTGTTCACTAGACTAATAAAGCCATGTTCCTCTTTTACTCCGGCAAGGGTTTGGTTCTAATTGTGTGGTCAGTCGGGTAATCCTCTCCTTTGATAGAAGCACCATGTACATCATTCTAGGAACCAAGAGGTTTTCGGTTTGCTCATTCAGGTTGGTGCATTGTTGTGTTAGAGTTCTTGTTTGAGGACAAACAAAAGTTTAAGTGTGGGGTGATTTGATGACGCTAGATTTACCGCGTTCATCTCTCCATTCCTAAACGTTATTTCATCCATTTTACACACTTCTATGCATAATTTGAGGTAGATTCTCATTTTTGTGTCAAACACTGTGTTTTAGCGCCCTTGACCCGTTTCGGGTCTATTTGATGTCGTTTTGTAGTTCTTTCATGTGAGTTACAGGCTACGGATGTCAAAGGAGAGTCTAAGACGAGTTGCACAAGGTTTGGATCGCTTTGGGGGAACTTCGGATCGCATCGGAGCACTTTGGGACGCGTTGGAATGAAGAAATTCAAAGCTGAAAATCATGTATAAAAGTGCGGTTCAAAAGTGCGGCCCAAGTGCATTTTTTGGGCGCACTTTTAAACACCTGCGGATTTTGGTCTATTTTGAGAGGAGAGACAGATTAGGTTTTATTCAGACTTCACTTTCAGACTTCATTATGATTTCGACGAACCAGACACTCTCGAAGGAGGATTTTTAAGCTTTGAAGTGACGATTAAGCGAGGAGAAGCGAGGATTAGCTCAGGAGTTTCTAGGATTCAACAGGATTAGGTTTACTCTTCTCCAGTTTTCTTCTTCTTTGTTTCTGCGATTTCTTCTGTAGTGATGTCAAGCTAAACTCTTTAGTTTGTTCAGATTAGATGAAACTCTAGTGAGATTTTGTATGGATGATGTCGGGTTTCTAACCCGTTAATGTTAATTGAGGTTTATTCAGACTTAATTGAGTTCTCTCTTAAACCCTAATTTGAAGCTCTAAGAATCCGTTGATTGACCATATCGTAGGGTTTTGCTTCATCTTCGATTTGCGGTTCTGACCATGGACGTAGATCATTCTAGAGTTTAGGAGGTCGTTAGGGTTGCTGGTGTATTGACCATAGGGCCGGTGAAACTAATCTCCTTGCATATTTGTGTGGCATTTCACTGTTCTTCGTGCGTTCTTGACGATTTGCGAGTTATCTTGACCATAGGAACTTGTAGGTTTGATAGGATAGTTTCTCTGCGTCCTGACCATGGAGTAGAGATTACCCATGGAAGTGTCGAGTCATCAAGTCTAATAAACTGAAATTGCATTGCATCAATCCGTCTTAATCGAGCTAGAGCGGATTCGAGTCTGGACAAACGCCTTAGTCTATATTCAAATCTCCAATCTGTTTCACTTGTTTGCTTGTTCAATTTGCATTCTTAGTTTACTTAGTTCATTTTTAAACCAATTCAAACCCAACACGAAAACCCGAATTGCTTATTCCACAACCGTTGGGTAATAGAAAAAGAAAGACCCTAGGGAAAAACGATCTCTTTGGAGAAATCCATTGAGTTAAAACTAGTGTGCATTAATTTGCGCACCACATGCCTTCGCCTGAAAAGTCATCGAAGTCTCGCCGGAAGTTGGCCGGTCGTTGGAGTGGCACTGGAGAATATTAAATATTTAATTTAAATATAAAAATTAAATTGTGTGTGTAAATACCTAAATATCTCTATCAATCTAAACTAGTCAAAAGGTCAAAAAGTCAAAAGGTGATCTAATGATCGAAAAAAGGTTGGAACACTTCCAACCCTCGCAAAGGTTGGAACTGGATGCTTTGCCGATTTGCTTAATTGGCTCAATCATTTTTAATTAGAGAGTTGATTTCGTTGGACTCATTTTAATTTCATTTTGTTTCCTTAATCTTCTCCAATTAATCTTTAAGTTTTTTTTACTTTCCATTTTTTCTAAGATTGTTAATTGCCTTTTTAATTTCATTTATAAACCTTTATTTTGTATGTATTTTCTCTTGTGTTCGTTTTTTATTATGTTAATTAGTGTGGGATAATGAGGGCAAGGAGGTGTTGATTAAGGCGGTGGTGCAAGCTCTTCCTATTTATTGTATGAATGTGTTGTTGATGCTAATAACGATGGGGAGGAGATAGAGAGAACGATGAATAGTTTCTGGTGGGGAACGAAGAGAAATGGGGGTGGCGGAATCCCTTGGATGAGGTGGGAAAAATTGTGCGTGAGGAAAGATGTTGGAGGCATGGGGTTTAAAGACTTATACGGTTTCAACCTGGCGATGCTTGGCAAACAAGGGTGGAAACTTCTTACTGATTCCAAGCTAAACATTATCCGAGTGGGGATTTTTTATCAGCTCAATTAGGAGCTAATCCAAGCTACGTGTGGAAGAGTATTTGGGAATCACATTTGGTTGTGCGCGAGTGGATCGAGGTGAAAAATCGGAGTAGCCGTGAAGGTTTGGTCGGATCCTTGGGTGCGTAGAGAGGGGAGCACGTGGGTGTCATCAATTTCTCCTATCGAGGGATGGGACCTACGGGTAGGTGCGTTGCTGTTACCAAATCTTGTGGAGTGGGACGAGCTGCGAATTCGGTCATTGTTTCATCTGCAAGAGGCTGAGGAGATTTTGGGTATGAGTTTAACGGGGTTGAGCCATGATCAGCGAATCTGGCATTTGAGCAAATTAGGTGAGTATACGGTAAAATCGGCCTATCGCATGGTGGTGGATGACATTGCCCCAAGAGAGTACGTGCACGTGCATGGGAACTGGCCGAAGTTATGGCGATTAAAGGTTCCTCCAAAGCTGAAACATGCTGCGTGGCGGGCAGCTAGAGGGGTCATGCCGACTCGAGAAGTGCTCCAACGGCGGGGAGTGGACATTTAGTGGAATTGTGGCATCTGTGGAGATAATCCAGAAAAATAAGTGGCATTTGTTTATTGGTTGTGATTATGCTTTGGATTGTTGGCGTGGAGGTGGACTTGAGGAGTGTGTGGTGGAGGCTATGAATACTAGCGAATCGTTTGTAGAGTGGTTCATGAAGCTGGTAGACAGTAGTGATGAGTCGCAGCTAGGGCTGATCGTGGCAATTATTTGGGCGTTGTGGAGGGAGATAAATGATAGGGTGTGGAATCAGAAAGCACATGGTGTGGTGAGGATGGTGCTTAATGCTCGGGAGGCTGTCGAGGAGTGGCAGGAAGCACAGGGGCGTCGTGCTGTGCGGGAGCGCACGTCGGAGGTGGAAGGTGTTTGTCATCGGTGGCACAGGCCTTCTGAAGGAGTGATTAAATGTAATATTGATGCGGCCGTGTTCGAGGAGAGGGGTATGGTGGGTGCGGGGTTGAGCTTGCGAGATTGGGAAGGAAGAGTGGTGGCAGTTAAGATGCTTCATCGAAGAAGTCGAGCACCGGTGAATGAATGTGAAGCGTGAGCTCTTCTTGAGGGGTTGCGATGGGCAGAGGAAAATCAGTTGCAGAGAGTGATCTTTGAGAGTGATGCCAAGGTACTGGTGGACAGGATGCAAGGTAGCCAAGTGGACGTTACGGAGTTCGGAGATTGGATTAGGAAGTGCAAAGCCATTCTGGTGTCGCATCCTTTATTTTCTGTTGTTTTTGTTTGGAGATCGACCAACATGGTTGCTCACTCGCTTGCGAGAAATTCATGTTCGGTTCCGTCACCCACTATTGGGTTGACCTCTCCTAGTTGGTTGCTGGAGTCGGTGAACGATGTTTGTTTGATTTCTACCTAGTAATGAGATGAGTCGTTTATTTCAAAAAAAAAGTGTGGGATAATGAATTTGATTTGTTTTATTTTTACTTAGTACATAATTTTTTTCATTTTCTGGTACATTTTTCTTCATTATACTAACTGTTTTTTATTTAAGACGCATCATTGAGCAAGGAGTTTGACTTTTGAATCTTTGATCTTGTAGATCAGTCTTTGCCCATTTGCGGGATGTGGTTGTACCTGACCCAATTACGAGATTGTGCTATCTTTTTAAGGATCAACCGTTATATGCACATTTGTGTCATACTAAGATTTCCTCTTTGAGGCTTTACCTTACCCAATTAAGGGATTGTGCTATCCTTTCAAGGATCAGCTGCACATTTGACATTTGTGTCATACTAAGTTTTCCTCTTTGAGGTCGTAGCTCTCGTCATTTGCCCTTTTGCGGGATGTAATCTTCAAGGTCACATTTTTTTAAAGAATATAATTGTACCATCCACCCAGCCCCTCCCCTCCTAAACCTCTTCCTCCTTTCCCTTCTTTTTTGTTTCTTCTAAGTTGGTTCACGATCTATAGCTCCTCAGGAGCGCTACGTAAAAAACAAAAAAACAACGAAGAAAAATGGTTCCAAATAGGGTCAAATACTTAAGTAGTCTCGGAACTTTGGGCCGGTTACAAACTCATCCCGAAACTTCATTTTGTTGCAGACTCGTCTCATTAGTACAAACTCCGTTACAACGTGGTCCTATTTGCCACGTCATCCAGTACACATCATTAAAAAAAATTAAAATAATAGTTTTGACCCAAACCAAAAGATCTAAACCTTCTAATACCGGTCAACTTAGCTTAACTCAAACCAAATCAAATTTCAGTTCAGACCACGATAACGCAAACCAATTGGATCTATGCGTGCTAGCCTTCCTCTTCGGAGCTCTAGGTCTCCTGTCCATCGGCACCGGAAGAATTAGACCTTGCAACATAGCATTCGGCGCCGACCAATTCGACACCAGCACACCCAAAGGACAGTCCCAACTGGAGTGTGATGTGACTTTTATTAGTGCATTTTAAGCTTATGAATGACCTATGAAATACCCGTGTTTATTCGTGAAATGACATGACTTATATGCTTTTATTGAAATTTTGTGCAAAGTGTCATTTTGTTGTCCGGTTGCTACTTTGGAGCCAAATTCGTGGGCTATTGGAGTTGCCTCTGTGCATTTTCAGGTTATGGCATCAAAGTACGGATGACAAGGAGCGCATAGGAGCAAACGGGAGGTCATTTGGAGTCCGGACGAGGGAGATATGAGCATTTCAAGATCGAGCTTTCTGCAGAGTGCAGGGGTGCACGCCGTGCAGATGTGCACGCCGTGCATGATGCACGCCGTGCACCGTGCACGGTTTGGTGCACGGGCTGTCCAGGAGGCTCCGAAGAAGATTCAGCCCCAAGGTGCACGCCGTGCAGCCTTGCACGCCGTGCACCCTGCACGCCGTGCATAGGTGCACGCCGTGCACTGTCCCCTGCACTATAAATACTCTTGTTTTTTGGCCATTTGGGAAATTCATTGATATCTCTTGAACCCCAAACACATTTCCACGAACCCTCAAACCCTAGAACACGTTTTTGGAGCAATTTGAAGCCATTGGAGCTAGGATTGAAGCCAACAAACCTTGGGAGAAGTGCTTACAAGTGGAGAAGTGAAGATCATCTCAAGGATTCATCCATGGTGTTCTTGGTGACCATTCTTCCTTCTTCTCTCTTTACTCCCTTGGCCATGTGTGGCTGATTTTCTAGGGTTCATCTTGGATGGGTAGATTAGTTGTGCTATGATAGAGAGATGATTGTATAGAACTTGCCATGATTGATCTTGGTTGTATGAGGATGATTCCTAGACTTGTTCTTAATGCCATTTTATGCCATGTTTGCTTGATTTGGTCCATTCATTGTGATTTGATGCATGAGAGTGCTTGGATTGCATAGATTGTAGGTCTAGGGATTGAAGTGAGTGTGTTCTAAGAGATTAGAGCATCTTATTTCAACCATTTTCACTTGATTTCTCTCTTGGGCATTTTATCGAACACTTGGTGTGCATGTGGATTTTCATTCAATTGAGTTTGAAAAGGCCTTTTGGTGAATCTCTTAGTGTTAGGGCATTGATATGAGAGTGTTGTGCCTAGCCTTGTGGTCATAGAGTCTTAAGAGAGGGTCTTGTGTCTTGGCATTTCATCAAACACTTAGAATGCATCTTTTTTTCACTTAGCTTGAGAGCGAGAGCCTAAGTTGAGTGGTATTGGGATAGGGATTAGGTGCTACGAGAGTGCATCGAGTCTATAAAAGTGAAATGCATGGTCATCCGAATGCAAACT
The DNA here is from genome assembly GCA_034768395.1 of Linum lewisii. Taxonomy (NCBI): domain Eukaryota; kingdom Viridiplantae; phylum Streptophyta; class Magnoliopsida; order Malpighiales; family Linaceae; genus Linum; species Linum lewisii. The sequence goes on from CM068301.1 coordinate 60,569,881, forward strand.
CGATCTTGATTGACTTGTTTGTTCAATTAATCATCTTGAGCATGATGAAACTACCCACCAAGAGAGCCCCTTTGCCTTTGATTTGCACCACTTTATTTTCCTTTCTTCCTTTTAGTTTCCTTTAAGTTTTTAATGTCTATTTCAAATCAAAACTCCTTTCAAATGAATAGACCGTCTACGAGGAATGTGAGTAGAGGCCATTGAGAGAACCCCGAGGAATACGACCTTGGTAAACCCGCTTTTATCAAGTTTTTGGCGCCGTTGCCGGGGACTTTCTCAATCCTAAGAAAGCATTTAGTAGTGGACCGTTCTATTCACTTCCCTCCGTTTTAGTTTTGCTTCTTTTTATTAGTTTGTTTGGTTTTGTTATCCCGCATTGTTGTATTACTTGGTTGTGTTTGTTGAGTTTGTGTGTAGGTACCAAGTCATTGATCCACCAATCCGTTCTCTACCTCACTTAGTTCATGGGAGCAGGGTTGCAAGTAAGATGAATTCGTGGAATGGAGGTAATGGTTATGGACCCTATCAAGGGTGGAATCCATCTTCTAACCCATTTTATAGTCATCCTACTCCATCCAACTACCACCAAGGAACGTATGAGGGAGATAGCCAATGGTGGGATCAAGAACAACAAGCTTCAACACCCATGTGGAATGAACAATGTCCCTATCCATCTCCACCCTACCATCAAGTCTATCAAGAGGATTTCACAAGTCATGAACAACATTTTCCACCACCTTCTATGTTAGAGGAGCTCTTGAAAATGGTAAAGGAAAGTGAGCGTCCTCGAGAGGAGATTGTAAGCTATGAGGAATCTCCTCCACCTTTGCCCATACTTGAGGAAGTTTTGAAGATTGCGGAAGATAATACATATCAACTTAATCGCATAGCTCAAAGAATGGCGCACATCAATGGGATGCTTGAAAATGATCATCAACCCCATAAGGTGGAGCAACACTCTCCCTCTCCATCCGTGCTAGATGAGTTCTTGAAGATTGCGGACGACAACGCGGCTCGGCTCAATCGCCTAGCTCAAAGTATGAATCTCGTCATGGATGCGCTAGAGAATGAGAATCAGCCCAAGAAGGTGGAGTACACTTATGATGATGAAGATGACATGTGTGAACCGGAGGAGCTTGACACGGAAGAAGATTTGGTAGTGGAGGAGGTTGAAGAGCATGTTCTTCCCATGGAGACGCCATATGACAATGATGTGAGGATAGAGGAACCAATGATACTTGAGGTTGATGACCCTTTAGAGGAGGTGAGAGATGATTTGGAGACGCTTCAAGAAGAGGTGGCACCGAGAGTGGTGCACGAAAGTGAACAACACCACCCTATTGAAGTCCCACCAAAGGTGTGGAGTACTCTTCAATCTTCTTGCTTGATCATGAAGTACTTGTGTCAAGAGACGGACACAAGCTTCATAACCTCCCCTAAGGTGATAATGGAAGAGAAGTCGTCCATGTGTGAACCGGAAGACTCCTTGAGTGGCATCACCAACTTGGAGACAATGGATCTCAATGGAGGCTCCCTACCATACTTTCTTCCTCAAGCTTCGACACTCAAAGGTAGCAAGCCACCCCAAGGTCTCAAGTGCTATACAAGCATCAATGTGCATTGGCTAGTCTACCATTCCTCCAAGATGCTACTTGGAGCTCAACTTTCATCATGGAAGAAGCTACTTGACATCAAGGAGGTACTAAGTTGGACACCATAACACAGGTATCGTCGAGCTTAAGACGGTAACCAAGCGCTTATTGGGAGGCACCCCATGTTATCCTTAATCTTTTGTTTTTAATTGTTCTTTGAGGTTTTTGTGTTATTTTAGCTTTTTGAATAAGGTTTGACAAGCATTTTGGATCACTCTTCACCAAGGATCATCATGGAACGCTTTCACCATTTTTACGTCCTATGCTCCTCTCTACCAACGCGGTAAATTCGTTCCACCTTATCCTCTCTCTCTCTTGATCATTGAGGACAATGCTCATGTTAGTCGTAGGGGAGTTTGAGGTTTGGTGTGATTATTTGTCGGTAGAAGTCTAAAGCTATGTTTTGATGTGTTGCATGATCTTAATTGAATATCGAATTCCTCTATTGTAGAATCGTTCGGTTCTTGACTTTCGGTGTGTAATTGACTTCAAGCCTTCGCAATGATGTTTAGATTGTTCCACTTAGAACCTATAACCAGCATGTTAGCACTAATATCAAATGAGTCTGGGCCAGAACTGAGATTTTATCACTCTTGTATGTTGGTTGATTGGTTTGATACGTGTTTTTATACCACTTGATAACACCGGTCTAGGATGATGAAGGCATTCAGAATTTCTTCCCCTCTTCCATGTTTTTCATTCTCTTTTTGATCCTTCGTGATTGTGACTTGAGATTAGACGGAATCCAATTCGAAATCTTGTGTGGAAGTTGTAAGGGGCTAAGGATCAAGTGGCTAAATTGTGAAGAAAAAAAATGCTCAAAAGAAAAGCTAGGCAAGCTCGGCACCTAAATGAAGTGTCGGGTTGAGCACTAGCAAAAGGGCAAAGGCTGTGAGCTAGGCAGGTTCAACACCTAAGTGAAGTGTTGAATCGAGCACTAGTATGCAGTAAGAAAAAAAAATGGAAATGAAAAGAAAAGAAAAGAAAGAAAAAGAGTTCTCAACGTAGCCCTTGATCCTAGCCAGAGTTTGTAAAGTGCGGATCTAGAAGCGGATGAAGTCGAGTCGATAGCCACATCATAATCACTCGCCACTTACGATCCATATCCCGATTTCAAGTCCTTTTGATTAGAGTTGGTGTTGTCGTGGTCGGTTTTGCTGTGTCCCAATCAACCACTACTTGAAGTGTGCAGAAATTAGTGAGGTTTAGACTTGTTTGGTTGATGTTCTTGCATGTGTAGGTTTAGTTTGTTCGTGGAACAGTTTAAGCTAAATTGTGATTGCTTGAATCTCAATGGACCGAACTTGTCATTTGTGAACTTGGATGTTTTCTAATTCATTTGCTTGAGGACAAGCAAAGCTTAGTCGTAGGGGAATTTGATGTGACTTTTATTAGTGCATTTTAAGATTATGAATGACCTATGAAATACCCGTGTTTATTCGTGAAATGACATGACTTATATGCTTTTATTGAAATTTTGTGCAAAGTGTCATTTTGTTGTCCGGTTGCTACTTTGGAGCCAAATTCGTGGGCTATTGGAGTTGCCTCTGTGCATTTTCAGGTTATGGCATCAAAGTACGGATGACAAGGAGCGCATAGGAGCAAACGGGAGGTCATTTGGAGTCCGGACGAGGGAGATATGAGCATTTCAAGATCGAGCTTTCTGCAGAGTGCAGGGGTGCACGCCGTGCAGATGTGCACGCCGTGCATGATGCACGCCGTGCACCGTGCACGGTTTGGTGCACGGGCTGTCCAGGAGGCTCCGAAGAAGATTCAGCCCCAAGGTGCACGCCGTGCAGCCTTGCACGCCGTGCACCCTGCACGCCGTGCATAGGTGCACGCCGTGCACTGTCCCCTGCACTATAAATACTCTTGTTTTTTGGCCATTTGGGAAATTCATTGATATCTCTTGAACCCCAAACACATTTCCACGAACCCTCAAACCCTAGAACACGTTTTTGGAGCAATTTGAAGCCATTGGAGCTAGGATTGAAGCCAACAAACCTTGGAGAAGTGCTTACAAGTGGAGAAGTGAAGATCATCTCAAGGATTCATCCATGGTGTTCTTGGTGACCATTCTTCCTTCTTCTCTCTTTACTCCCTTGGCCATGTGTGGCTGATTTTCTAGGGTTCATCTTGGATGGGTAGATTAGTTGTGCTATGATAGAGAGATGATTGTATAGAACTTGCCATGATTGATCTTGGTTGTATGAGGATGATTCCTAGACTTGTTCTTAATGCCATTTTATGCCATGTTTGCTTGATTTGGTCCATTCATTGTGATTTGATGCATGAGAGTGCTTGGATTGCATAGATTGTAGGTCTAGGGATTGAAGTGAGTGTGTTCTAAGAGATTAGAGCATCTTATTTCAACCATTTTCACTTGATTTCTCTCTTGGGCATTTTATCGAACACTTGGTGTGCATGTGGATTTTCATTCAATTGAGTTTGAAAAGGCCTTTTGGTGAATCTCTTAGTGTTAGGGCATTGATATGAGAGTGTTGTGCCTAGCCTTGTGGTCATAGAGTCTTAAGAGAGGGTCTTGTGTCTTGGCATTTCATCAAACACTTAGAATGCATCTTTTTTTCACTTAGCTTGAGAGCGAGAGCCTAAGTTGAGTGGTATTGGGATAGGGATTAGGTGCTACGAGAGTGCATCGAGTCTATAAAAGTGAAATGCATGGTCATCCGAATGCAAACTCGATCTTGATTGACTTTTTTGTTCAATTAATCATCTTGAGCATGATGAAACTACCCACCAAGAGAGCCCCTTTGCCTTTGATTTGCACCGCTTTATTTTCCTTTCTTCCTTTTAGTTTCCTTTAAGTTTTTAATGTCTATTTCAAATCAAAACTCCTTTCAAATGAATAGACCGTCTACGAGGAATGTGAGTAGAGGCCATTGAGAGAACCCCGAGGAATACGACCTTGGTAAACCCGCTTTTATCAGAGTGCTTCTTCAGTTAGTGGTACTTTCGCTTCTCCATCCCCATAGCCGCCGCGGTCACTACCAATTGAAGAAGTCGAGTTCATGTACTTGTGGGTCGCCACGAATTCAAAGTTCATCCTCAACAATTAAACATGCGTCAAGTCAAACCCAGTCAAGGTTCATGATCCAGATCTGGAAATAAGAATCAGAAACTTGGGCAACAGATCTGAGAAGGGTTATAAAGGGTATTATTGTTTTGTGAAGTGGAATGAAAGCTTCCCCAAATGTAGATAAAGGGTGAAGGAGGAAGAATCTATATTGAAGACCAACCTGGAAGAGGTGCAATAGGTTAGTTTGTTTACATGGCATTTAGTCATTCGAAATATTCTGTTGCCAAATGTGTACATCTAACCTCTCAACTTCATTTATTTCCTGTTAGAACATCTAGAAGTTCACATTAATCGTTTCTTCAATTGTATTTAGTTAAAAGGGTGGGGGAGGGGAAATAAGCAGCCTTGGATGAAGAAGAAGGAGATGGGAGGAAGAGTCCAAACACAGACTCTCAGAGCAAAATATTATATTCGCTTCACTCTATTAAAAAAAAATTCCGAACAGAGACGGAAGCACCAACACCAGCATGCTAGAAGATGAAGGCTTGCACGCCAGAGATCCATGGAGACAATTGGTTTGGGTCATCGTCGTGGGTCTGAGCTGGAACTTGATTTGGTTTGAGTTGAGTTAAGTTGACCAGTTTGATTAGAGGATTTAGATTGATCAGTCTAGGTCAAAACTATTATTTTATCATTTTAAAATGGCATCTATCGGATGACATGGCAAATAGAACCACATTGTAACGGAGTTTATACTAATGAGACAAGGTCACAACAAAATGAAGTTTCGGGACGAGTTTGTAACCCACTCCAAAATTTGACTATTTAAACATTTGACAAGTTCCAAATATGGTAACTGCTATACTTCATTCAAAATCTATTTTGTATCTTAAAAAAAGTATAATAATATGTAATACTACAACCCACACACAACTACTGAGCTTTCTTATCTACCCAAAATCAGCTACTTGTATAGTAATAAGATATCCCACGAACCGCTGTGCTTCTCACAAAAGCTGCTTCCTGAAAGCCACAAACATCTTCGGAGAGAAAAGCAGCAGAAAGGCTACAACTGAACCGAATAACAATTTGATTGCATATCGGAATGGGTCATAATCATCAGCTTCTTCAGCACTGTCACTTGAGCTTACAATCGCTTTCGCTGATGGCAAGGCTTCAACAACTGCATCTGCCAGATCTGTGATGAACGACGTGGTGCACCCTAAAGCAGATACACGTCCCCAGTTCTCTATCCCAGATTCAAGTGCCAGTTCCCTGTACTCCATGTCGATTTCTTCAAGAGTTTCTATATGCTCACTCACAAAGCTGTAGCATCATAAAATACAGTTTGAATCACGTCAGACATTCGGTGATATACCCCGCTTGGGACATACAGCAGCCGTCAACACCCTTTATATTACTCTGGTTTTATGATCAACAAGGTTGGGCATAATTAACCAGAATTTCCTTACAAATGTTTTTTCTTTTCCCAACTTAATCAAGTGCAAAGCTTGGAATGAAGAGTTCATCATTTTCAATACTAGTAAGCAAGATATTTGATCAGATTATGACAGCCATGATATGAGAGCAAACCAGACAACTACCAAAACTGAATAATTGGTACTTCCACATTAATCTAACCTTGCCAAAGCCGACCTGAACTTCTTACTAGATTGCTCTTGTTCAAAATTTCAGAACACAAAAAAGAGAGAGAATTGCATACCTAACAGGAACTGCTAAGAGGCTTTTCACCCCTTTCTTTCCAAGCTCCACAAGGACTTCATCAGTATACGGCTTCAACCACTGCACAGGTCCAACTCGGCTCTGACAAGGTAGCACATATAGAGAGCGACACGAAGTCAATACTAGAACTGCTTTAGCAGAGCAACCAGATAGAGTAACAGAACACAACGCTGGCATTTTTGTAAGCGAAGAAAATCACCCAGGACAGATTGACCAATCTGGTATGCAAGAGTATGATCATTGTAAACTCCCCTTGCCTTCAGTTCTTGCATAATCAAGTATATGCAATCCTCCATCTGATCTCTGTATGGATCTCCTGCTTCTTCCACATAACTGACTAGCACCCCATGGGCACTGAAGAAAACCATTACCTAAAATAGCATATAAAAGAATGATATTCAAATTTTAGACTATCAATTGACATTGCTCAAAACTAACTATTTAGATACAAATTAATCTAAGAGCCGGTAGAAGAAATCCTCAAACTCACTTCATCAGGCTTGGAAAATGTCTGCAACTCCTCCTCTATCAAATCAGCCATAGATTTTACATAACCTTGTCGTTGATACCATGACTGTATGATGGACACAGGAAGTCTTGAAAGATATGCATCTTCCCTGCAGAGCATCAAATGAAAAAGATTGAAGGTTACACAAAATGCACAAAATACAAAAAGGTGGCATGATTTTATCCATTTTCAGAGAAAACAAAGCCAAAGGATCAAACAAGATGCAAGACCTGAATATACTCTGGAGAACACGGAGACTGGAACCAGTTGTAGATATGGAAAACTGTGGATAAAGTGGCAGCACAACAAGCTTTGTTATCCTATCTTTCTTGATCTGTAAAGAAGGATACGGAAGTTCAATTGCTCAGTTGTGAGGAAGGTGAGAAACTTCTCAACCAAATTTTTAGATAAAAAAACTGAACCTGCTGAATTGCCTCCTCAGTGAAAGGGTACCAGTACCGCATTCCAACATAGACATCTACGCTTACATCCTTTGCTTGTAAAGCATCCTTGATAGCATATGCCTGCAAAACCAAAACTAGTGTTTAGAATCAAGGAGACAGTGAATGAGAATCCTCAAATGCACATTTACAAACAAGAATATCACCTGCTCATCAGTTATTTTACGCAAAGGTGAGCCACCGCCAAAGGCAGCATACCCTTCTTTACTTTTAGGTGCTCGGAGAGTGGAAATCAATTGAGCCAATGGCCTCTGAAGAAACTGGAATAGCCTAGGTAATCGAATGATATCCTGTAGTACGAAATTTAGCAAAAGGTTTAATCATAAATCCAAGAAGCTTGTGCAGAAACAAACCATAAGAAACTAAGAGTTTAACCATACTGGATCCGCAAACAAATTGAACAAAAATGGCTGAACATCATTAAGGCTTTCTGGCCCTCCAAGGTTCAGGAGCAGCACACCAATCTTCTCTTCAGTAGTTCTGGTACGATTCTGAACAGCAGAAGTCTCGTCAAAGGGGCATATACTAGCTGGAGGAGTAGCATAAGATTGGGTAACAACATTCCGCCTCCGATCTAAACCTCCCACACTTAAAACCCGAGAAGACAGATTATCACGAGGTAGTGATCGTCCATACGAAAGGTAAGACACGGATTAAACTGCTCCGGCCTTAGAACACGACCTGCAGAATAATGAAAATAAATTTCAATTTCAGAGTAACGAAAATTACAACTGCAAAATCACGATGAACAAAGTATATAAAGCACAAGACACATAAAACTGCAAAGCAACGATCAAACGACAAAGTAAGAACTAACAGAAAAATGCGAGCAATTCAACGGAACGACAGTAACTCAATGACAATAGGTTACTTGGATCTAGTGGAAATCGAACTTCTTCATGAATTAGAGAAAAAAATCAAACTGAATACAAATGGGAGAGGGGAATAAACCTGGAGAAGTTAGGAGATGCGACAGAGAGTTTGGTCTGAGGAAGAGTGGAGGAAATAGAAGCTGCCTCCATGATTTGTCCGAGAAATCAAGCATGGAATAAAATGTTAATGATGGTAATTGCCTAAGTTCTTGTTTAGTATCAATTCCACATAGAAATTGAAATAGAAGCGGAATCTAAAAGCGAAAAGCAGGAAATTTGAAACTAGAAATTATGTTCAATGGTATAGACGAGTTGAATCAAACCGCGTTAAAACGTTGTTATCCAAAGAAAGAGACAAGGTGTCTGATCTAATTGAGACACTGGTAGCACAAAGAACAGAAAGCGATGAAGGGGATTCTGATCTGCCTGATTTTCCTCTCCACACTTGTCTGTCATGCCAAATTTATCATCACATTCACAAATAACAGAGAGTAGTCACTCGATCAATGAGTTTTAAAAAATTGCAATATGAATCAGAAATTGACCAGATGAATGAATTATGGGAATCGAAAGCAAAAGCTAATTGCGCACCAAAGTCCAAAACCCTAAGCATAAAACACGGTAGAGTAATTGAGATCAAGGTTTTCAGAACCGGACCGGGGGTCGAGCCGGCAAGGTCAGGGGTTCAGGGTTTAATGGTTTAACCGGGGTTAGACCGTTTGAATACCGGGGTCGAACCGTTTTAATTATTAAATAAATTAATAAATATAGTTAAGCCGGACCGGACAAAATTTTTATTAAGCCGGATCAAACCGGAGGTACAGAGAGTTAATCAGTACTATTAATTCAAAAAATTAAAATTCAAAATAGTCATTCATGGATCATTTAAAATAGAAAATCACAAAATCTCAAAATCACAAACATTCATGGATCATTCGAAATACATGAAACATTCAAAATACATGAAACGTTTGAAATACAAACATCAAAGGTCAAGATCGAGTTAATCACCACTATTATATGCACAACACTTAATCACCACTATTATATGCACAACACTTAACATACAGAACACATAACTAACCCAGTAAATTGATTCACAGCACAGCAACTCCTATTTCGTTAATTGAATTCACAGCACAGCAAATTGATTCACACTTCAACAAATTGATTCACAGCACAGCAAATTGATTCACACTTCAACTCCAACTCCAATTATACCCAAGCCACGAACCCAGAAACCATCAGCCCCAAAACCCCTGCCCGGCTGGCTAATGGGACGGGCTTGGGTACCCGTACCCATTAAGAAACAGGTAGTGGGTACCCATTAGCTCGAAACTCATCCCATAGCCCGAACCCGTTCGGGTAGTGGGTACCCATTAATGATAATGGGATCGGGCCGGGGTACCCACTAAACCCACTAATAACAAAAATAATATATAATCAAAATTTATTTAATTGCAAACAAATGTACAGTACAGTAGACAGACCTTCCAGTGCTGCACAAATCAGAATTTGTAAACAATGTGAAATGTAAATGAAATGTGAAATGGGAATAGCAGCCGAATATTACATGGCAGCCGAATATGTAAATGAAAACTACACCTGACTACACTACTTGAGACAGCCGAATATTACATGGTAGGGAACATCCAAACACTTAATAATCGGACAGCAAACAACACATTACAGCAGCATTGCAACAGCAGCATTCTGTCAGCACACTAAAAAACAACAGATAACAAAATCCAAGAAACTGCAGAGTTCAAACTCATTACAGCAGCATTGCAGCAACCACATTCTGTCAGTACATCATTACAAACTTAACCACAGACAAATTCAAAATAAACCTCACTAATTCAACGTCTAGAAACCTCCAAAATACCAAAGTTCAAACTCCAAACAGCAGCAACAACAGTACAGCAACAGCATTACAGCAATCATAAACTCACAGACTGACAACCTGCACAGTCAATAGTCCACCATAGATCACTGAGATTAAAATAGCAAATCAAAAAGCAACATCAAGCGGACACTAAATAGTCTCATTACTTGCCATCTTACTGAAATAAACAAAATACAATCTTTTAAGTTTTGAAAACAAAACAACAACATAGCAGATTAACCAAATTAACTAAACAAGAAAGAAGAAAGAGCAAATATGCACACGGTAACCAAATTAATCAAACATTAAAAATGGGGCTAAATGGATGATAATAATGATTCCCTGTGAGAAATTGGTTTGGGTTTGAAAGCACCAACTTTGGTTTTGTTTGTTTGTGTAGTAGTAGAAATTAGTAAACAAATACTAATGGAATTGGAAGCCTGGAAGGAAGGTGATGATGGTGACGAATGAAGATGGCGACACCACTACTCACTACTTCTTCTTCTTCAAATAATTACTTTGGTTTGTTTAGTTTTGTTTTTAAAGTTGGTGGGATTGCTTACTGTCACAGATCATGCGACTACTAAGTCAAAATTGGATTTTTATATAGCAGAAAATAAACTTGGATGGATGGTTACAGCAGATTTACAAACAGAAACCACCCAAATTTAGCAGAGGAGTGAAAGAAATCAGAAGCCACCCAGATTTGTTGCCGCTCATCAGTCACTAAAGTAATATCAGTAGGAATGAATCGAGTATTCTTGTTGGAAGCGTGAGAATATAGCAGAGGCTAAAGAAATACCTGTCGTCGATCGGCTGAGCAACAGAGCTTCCGACAGAGTAGCAGAGGAGTGAAAGGAATTCGTCGTCGTCGATGGCCGATGGGCCGGCGGCTGTTCCGACAGAGCTTCCTTCGTCAGTCAGCTTACTCCTTCGATGCGATGAATGATTGAAGATGAAGATTTCAACAGATTAGAAATTAGGTTTTAGGGAAAGGGGATGTCGTGAATGAATGGTGGAAAGGGCATTTTATTTTATCCTTATTTATGTAATCGGGCTAAACGGGTTAATGGGTACCCACGGGTATTACCCGTTCGGGTAGTGGGTACCCATAAGCCTCCAAAGTCATCCCGTAGCCCGAACCCATTCGGGTAATGGGTACCCACTACCTGTTAGAACCTACGCTTCGATTTACCGAGTACGGAAAGTGAGGACTTTCCTGAGACCGAATTCTTGTTGACAATACACGACATGAGTTCGTGTACCCAGATTGGAAAGGGGGATCGCATGATCACTTAAGTCCCTTCAACCTTAGAATTCACTCTCTTACGACACTCTAGTCGAAAAGTAGAGGCTTTGGCTTGTAATCAACTTGAACCAAGTTGTGACTCGGATTATAGTAGAGTCGTGAACGAACTCACTTTCCGTAAAGAACATTCCTACCCTTTTCCAAAGTCTAGGGTTACAAGGAATTCCTTTATGGGATAAAACTACTAACACCTTCAAAATCAAGGCTTATGAAATTGAAGAACCTTTGAGATCTTTGAGAGGAGATGGAGGTGTGTGAATTGGTATGTCTTAGAAGTGAGGAGAAGGCTTCCTTTTATAGTCCATGGAAGGGTGTGAAGGTGAAGAGTTGTGTTGATTCATCTATGGATCAACACACCCTTTCATTCAAATCAAATCAACTAATTTTTCCACCAAATTTAGTTGACCAATTTTCCCTCCATTTTCATATTTATGTGGCCGGCCAAATAAGGCTATATGGGCCTGATTTTGAACCAAAAAATCAGCCCAAGAGTGACCCAAAATATCTGCCCAAAATTGGTTTAAAACCAAACTAAGAATCAGTTCATTTGGATTTCGAATCTAACCAAATTTTCAAATCGCATAATCCGAATATTGAAAATTCAAAATTCAAAATTCAAATTAGAAACTTTGGTTTATTAATATAATTGACCATTCAAGCCTTCACTAATAGTAATAGTGTTGCTATGAATTTATATTAATACCACAAGTCAACTTAACCAAACAAGTCATCCATGTGACTTATTTCATGGAATCCAAAATTCCAACAATCCTCCCCCATTTTAGTGTATTCTTGTAATCTACTAAAATCACCATAAAGTCACATAACACATGTAACCTTAGGTAATCATTTCATCGTTCCTCAATTCATAAAACATATGCATAAATGAAAATGTCGTGACGATTGAATTTTCATCTTAGTATATCACACTTAACAAGTATTCGAATACATGGGTGTCGAATACGATTGAACCCAATAACTCATTTGAATACTCGAAGGTAATACACACATAAGTTCTATAGCTGTCTCAAAAGGCAACATTGACACTATTTCCGTCATGTGTCCCAATCCGTCTCATGAGCGCACACGAAACTAAAGTCCAAGTTTCTTGAAGCGGCTACACTTCATGCTCACGTAGGTTGATTCTTTTATTCGTGTATCTGCATACGTACACTTTCTCAAAGAATAATTAAGAAGTATTTAAACTTCATCCTCTCCTTTCATGCAGAGTAACAAGCACATCCTTTCGGGATGATGTATTTGTGTGCTTCAATTTCTAAGAATGAGCTTTCCACATTGAATTCAGCCTCTAGCGTTGTACTAGAGGGGAATTAGGTATCTCATGCTTAGAAATTAAGTGGACTTTTCCCATCCCTCATCACTTGACTTGTGCACCAAGTCCCTAATAAGTCACTTCGTCAAGTCTCTCATTAATAGTGATAATAATCAAAACTGATTTCACCTCATGAGTCAACTCACTTACCTCGTTAAACCAAACGTGGTTAAGTTCCAAGACGCAAACTGATATATTTAGTTATAGACCACAACTACAATAATCTTTGGTAAAATTTAGTTTAAAAGAAAACTCGTAAGTCAAACTTTAGTCATTCAATCATTTCTTGACATGACTAACTTTCACTAATTTGTTTAAAGATGCAAGCTTTGCTTCTTTGAGATCCATAATATGGCACCTCCTCCAAGCAAACAACACATTACCGGTTATAGAGTAAACTTTCTATCTTGGTAACCTATCTTGCAACCTTAACATCTTTTTAAACCAAAAGATAATTTCCATCATAACCAAACATGATTTTCGTGATTTTACCTCAAAAAATCCAAGCATTTGTCCAAGTAAATTAAACTTGTCACAAACAGCCATCACTAAAACTTAGTGTTGCTACTTGTGACACTCATTAATTTAATTTCCAAATTACTTACTAGTAGTGGAACTAACTTACTTAGTACACCACTCGCGTTTTTTGACCAAACCCAAAACACTAGTGTAATTGCTCTCCCGTGGTAAAAACTAAATGGTCTTAGTACACCACAAACAATTCCGACTATGTTTTGATGACACATTTACAATCATGAAAACACTCATCTGATTGTTATCCAATGATCAAACTAGGTTCACTAGTTTACCATTAACAATTCAGACTCTCAATGTTATCACAATGTACGTATCTTCCCATGAATATCATGAAGAGGGTCTTATGATGATTTACTTTGCACCTTGTCTTGTTATTTTACCAAAGGTATAACTCATACCTTTAAACAATTTGAACTATGTGCTAAGGCCAACTTTCAAGTATTTGATACATATCCTAATATACATATCCCAATACTTGAAAAAACCAATATTACTAATAGATTAATAATATTCAATATTTGATCCAAAATATTCAATATCGGTCTAAACCAGAAATTAGAAACTAACAATATTATTAATACCTTAATAATATTTAATATTTGATTATCATGAACCAAATATCATAGACCAATATTATTAAATTATAATAATATTAAACATTTGATTATATCCAAACCATATATTAGAAAACAATATTATTAATGCTTTAATAATATTCATATTTGGTTATTCTAAACCAAATAAACCAAGTATAAGTAGCCCCAATATTATTAATAATATTCAATATTAGGTTATCAAACCAAATATTGGTAACCCCAATATTATTAATAATATCCAATATTAGTTTTTTTTTCCAAAACTAAATATTAGTGACAACAATATTATTAGTACTTTAATAATATTTTAACAATATTATTAATACCTGAATAGTATCTAGAAATATTATTCATATATCAATAATATTTTTTTTAGGGTAATAATATTCAACAATGTTATTTGTACTTCAATAATATTCAACAATATTATTAGTACTTCAATAATATTCAACCATATTATTAGTACTTCAATAATACTTAACCATATTATTAGTACTTCTATAATATTTAACAATATTATTAGTACTTCAATAATATCCAACAATATTATTAGTACTTCAATAATATTCAGCATGAAATGCTAACTTACTCCAAATTTAGATAAATTTAAGTAACATATATACTAATACAAGTAGTATACATTTTTATGATAATCATACTTAGAGTATGTCATCACACAACCTTTTGAATTGCTTCAAAATTCAGAGTCACACTTGCATTTGCACCTCAATCGGTCAAGACACACATTTTGAAACTTTTAAAGTTTCACACCAAAAACTTCTTACTAGAAGTGTCATTGGCCTTGTGTTTTGACATGAAAGCAAATCCACAACTTTTGTTCAAGTCATCACAATGGATAAATGTTCTTTACGACTGTTAGAACCTACGCTTCGATTTACCGAGTACGGAAAGTGAGGACTTTCCTGAGACCGAATTCTTGCTGACGTGAGTTCGTGTACCCAGATTGGAAAGGGGGATCGCATGATCACTTAAGTCCCTTCAACCTTAGAATTCGCTCTCTTACGACACTCTAGTCGAAAAGTAGAGGCTTTGGCTTGTAATCAACTTGAACCAAGTTGTGACTCGGATTATAGTAGAGTCGTGAACGAACTCACTTTCCGTAAAGAACATTCCTACCCTTTTCCAAAGCCTAGGGTTACAAGGAATTCCTTTATGGGATAAAACTACTAACACCTTCAAAATCAAGGCTTATGAAATTGAAGAACCTTTGAGATCTTTGAGAGGAGATGGAGGTGTGTGAATTGGTATGTCTTAGAAGTGAGGAGAAGGCTTCCTTTTATAGTCCATGGAGGGTGTGTGAAGGTGAAGAGTTGTGTTGATTCATCCATGGATCAACACACCCTTTCATTCAAATCAAATCAACTAATTTTCCCACCAAATTTAGTTGACCAATTTTCCCTCCATTTTCATATTTATATGGCCGGCCAAATAAGGCTATATGGGCCTGATTTTGAACTAAAAAATCAGCCCAAGAGTGACCCAAAATATCTGCCCAAAATCGGTTTAAAACCAAACCAAGAATCAGTTCATTTGGATTTCGAATCTAACCAAATTTTCAAATCGCATAATCCGAATATTGAAAATTCAAGATTCAAAATTCAAATTTGATGGGCACGGCCCGCCAGAACCCCAGGGGCCCAAGCGGCGGCCCAAACGACAACCCACATGGCGGCCCGGACACAGCGGCTAGGGCTGGAGGTTTGGACCTAGGCGATAATTCAGATGGGCCAAGCAAGCAAGCCCAAGAAGTGGAGGGAGGCCCAAAGCGACGACCCAGTCCAACAGGCTCCTAGGGTTTACTCGGCGACACTTAGGGTTCCAAGACAAAGCAAACACGTGTCAACATCCTACGGGAGCTACAAACGAGTGGCCAGGATTCAGCCTTGGCGTCCAAGACAGGGGTACTATAAATACCCCCGTACACCCCATTAACCAGGGGACAACACTTTGACCCAGCGGACAAAATGCTTCGCGGTACGTTACTCGCTTCCCTTCCCATTCCTTAAACTGATCGCCTCCCTTTCCCTTGAACTAACTACCCCCTCCGTTACTTACGAGGTACACCACCCCCGGAAGACCAACAGGCTTGGGCTTCCATTATTGGGCCAGGCGACAAGGCTGGAACAATTGGCGCGCCAGATAGGGGCGATCAGGCGACTTTCCAAGGCACATGGCTTCATCAGCGATTCCCACTCTGATGGGCGAGGATGGTGAAGGAGGAGATGGAGTAACACCGGTCAAGCACATCAACCCAGGTTCCCGTGCAGACCCAAATCTCACTAGAAACATGGAACGCGAATTCGAAGGCGACTCGGAGTCTCGAAGTACTATCCCTGCCGGCGATGCCTATGAACTATTGGAGCAGCGATTTCGGTCCCTTGAGCAGCAAAATGCTGAGCTTACCCAAATGTTGAAGACGGTGATCGCTCAGCAAGCTCAAGCCCTCGGGGCCAACACTCAGGACAGGCAGTCGCCGCAGGACTCTCATCTCGAGGTATTGCAACAGTTCCTCCCTGATACTCAAATCTCACCCGCACAGTTGGCAGTTCGCCAACCTCTGTCCAGGGCGATACTCGCTGAGCCACTACCAAAAGGGTTGGTGCCGCCCAACCTGGATAGGTATGTAGGTACAAGCGACCCGGACGAGCACCTTCAAGCCTTCCAGATCGCCATGCAAATGCAGCAGGCTGGCAACGCCGCATACTGCAGGGCTTTTCCAGTGACGCTTGGGGGGCGAGCTAGGGAGTGGTACATGAATCTACCGGAAGGTATCATAACGTCGTGGGAGGGTTTCGCGAGGATCTTCTCACAGAAGTATGAGTGCAAGAAAACAAGGACGGTCCCGTTGCAAGCACTGGTGAGCCTGAGGCAAAAGCCGAACCAGTCGCTGAAGGAATTCTTTGATGAATGGACTGGGGTCGTCCAATCCATCAAAAGGGTAGATCATGAGATTGTTGCGGCAAGTTTATTCCAGTCGACCCATAATGGCAGACTGCGAGAGTCGCTGCTACAGGTGGCTCCGAAGTCGCTGTCCGACTTGGAAACCAGGGTACATAAAATTATTTTGATTGAGGAGCAGTTAGCGGAACCTTTACAAGGAGCGGCGAAGAGGGAGGAAAAGTCCGTTACAGGGAACAAGCAGGCCAAAGGGCAGCCCTCCGAGACACCGCAATACAGGAGATACCGCCCGGGAGAACAAAGGGGTTACCAGGAGAGGGGATACCAAGAAGAAAGAGCGGATTACACACCGCTCTCGGAATCGCGAAGAAAGATCCTGCTGTATATGCAGCATAAGGGACATCCCATCAACTGGCCGGGACCGATGTTCACCCCAGCGGATCAGCGAAGTCGCCAGAAGTTCTGCGATTTCCATGACTCTCATGGGCATACCACTGAAGATTGCAGGGAATTGAAAAATGAAATCGAAAGATGGATAAGCGAGGGACGTCTCAGGGATTTCATTGTCAGCTCAAAGCAGAAAAATAAGCCGCAAGAAGATGATCGCCGCGGGAAAGGAGAATCACAAGACAAGAAGGGTGATGTCTTCGCCCGACTTAAAGAGCCTTTGGACAATGAAGATAGCAAGAAAAAGCCTCGACCTGAGGTGAATCACGTTTACCAAACCATTTTCGGTGGGGAAAGTTGCCCGACAAAGAAAGTCAAAAAGGAGGAAACAAAGGAAGTAATGATGATAGATCAAGTCAGTCACCCAACGCTGGGATTCTCGGAAGAAGATATGGCCCGAGTAGGAGGCCCAAGTTTGGAGGCGATGGTGATTCGGGTAATCACACACAATAGCCGAGTGGAGTGAGTGATGGTTGACGAAGGGAGCTCGGCGGATATCATTTTCTGGGAGCTGTACAAAAAGATGAACCTGCCAGCTAGCTTGCTCACGCAGACAAAAACTACCATCTCAGGGTTTTCAGGACACACAGTCCCCATCAAGGGAATAGCCACGATGGCGGTAACCATTGGGGACGGAGACTTGCAGGTCACCCGATCCATCGACTTCCATGTCATGGATTGTCAATCCACGTACAACATGATCCTAGGGTGACCGGCGCTCGCCGCCTTCCAAGCAATCTCCTCCCCAGTGCACCAAGTACTGAAGTTCGCCACTAATGAAGGGATAGGTTTTGCCTGGGGGCACCCGGACATCGCCAGAAGGTGTTACAGCAATGGCACCCCCGAAGACCGTGAAGGAAGTTCAGGTTCTATCTGGAAGACTGACGGCAATCAATCGATTCATTCCCAGGATCGCCGACCGCTGCGCTCCGTTTTTTGCGACCTTGAAGAATGCATCAAAGTTTGCATGGAATGACAAATGTAACAAGGCTTTTGAAGAGCTGAAGCAATTTTTAATTACCCCTCCTGTACTTGCATCTCCAAAGTTAAATGAAGATCTATTTCTCTATATCGCAATCTCTCCAAAGGCAGTTAGTGCGGTTTTAGTTCGAAGAGAGGACAAAGCCGAACACCCTGTTTTTTACACAAGCAAAACCTTAGTTGACGCTGAAACAAGGTATCCGGCGATAGGAAAAATGGCGTAAGCTGTGGTTTGTGCGGCCAGAAAGTTACGACCATATTTTCAGGCACACACAATACATGTGCTCACGAATCTTCCGATTAAGAATGCGTTAAGATCTATGAGTGTGGCAGGGCGATTAGCTAAGTGGGAGATTGAGTTAAGCGAGTATGACATTCGATACCAGCCACGAACGGCGATCAAGGCCCAAGTCCTTGCGGATTTTGTAGTGGAAGGGGCAGTACAAGAGGATAACAAGGAAGGCGATGAATGGACGTTATTCACAGACGGCGCCTCGAGTAAAGGAGGATCAGGCGCGGGATAGTCCTAAGGTCTCCTGGTGGGATCCTCCACGAGGTCGCATTGCGATTCGCAACTAATCGAACCAACAACGCAGCTGAGTATGGGGCATTGGAGGCTGGCTTGCGAATCGCTAAGAGTATGGGAGTTACGAACATCAAAGTTTTCTCAGATTCAGCGATAGTAGTCAACCAAGTTAATGGGAGCTTTGAGGTAAAGGAGGAGTCGCTCCTCCCCTATTTTGATGAAGTGAAGCTGCTTACATCGGAATTCAAAAAGGTGGTTATATCCCAGATTGCTAGAGAGGAAAATTGCCACGCGAATGCATTATCAAAATTAGCAACGGCGACAGATTTTGAAAAGGGGCGAATGGTCACAGTGGAGAAGGAAACAAGGATGAAGCAGTGTTTCCACATGATTAACGGAATTGGGAAAAGCGACTGGCGAACACCTATTATCCAATACTTGGATAACGACACTGTACCAAGCGACCCGTTAGAGGCGACCAAGCTCCGGCGAAAAGCATAAAGGTGTACTATAATAGGGGGAGCTGTATCGAAAGTCAGCCATGGGTCCATACTTGCGATGCCTGGGAGAGGAGGATGCAGCTTGGGCCCTGGAGGAAGTACATTCAGGAGTGTGTGGCACTCACTTGGGAACAAGAAGTTTGGAAAGGAACTTAATATACCAGGGTTTCTATTGGCCAACAATGAGAAAGGAGGTTGGCGACCTGGTGAAGAAATGCCACAAATGTCAGGAATTTGCAAGCTATCACAAGTTGCCAGCAACAGCGCTCCAAGCGAATGTCAGCCCATGGCCATTTGCGAGGTGGGGGATGGATATCCTAGGCCCATTTCCGGAAGCCTCGGGGAAAAGGAAATTCCTCATCGTGGCTGTTGATTATTTCACCAAGTGGGTTGAGGCAGAAGCAGTGGCAAGTATCACCGCTAAGCAGATACAAAAGTTCGCGTTTAAAAGTATCGTCACCAGGTTCGGCATACCGGAAAGTATTATCTGTGATCATGGTACTCAATTCGACTCACAAGTCTTTAAAGAATTTTGTGATGATTTGAAGATAAATCTACGATTCGCCTCAGTCGCCTACCCACAAGCCAACGGACAAGCGGAGGCGGCTAACAAACTTATCTTGCAAGGTTTAAAGAAAAGAGTGGATGGATGTAAGGGTGTATGGGTCGAGGAGCTTGATCACGTACTATGGGCTCATCGTACGGCTTATAAAACGGTGACAGGTGAGACTCCCTATACATTGACATATGGAACTGAGGCGGTCCTCCCGGTGGAGATTTTAATCCCATCTATACGGATACAGGAGTACAGGGACGAGGTCAACGAACAAGAATTGATGCTTAACGTGGACATGATTGAGGAAAGAAGAGAAAAAGCGCAGATGCGACTGATCGCTGAAAAGGAACAGCTAGCCAGGCGATATAATCTAAAGCTCCGACCACATCACATCGCGCTCAATGATTTAGTACTGAGGAAAATTTTCAGGCCGGCGGTCGGGGCAGCCAAGCTCAATCCTGGATGGGAGGGACCGTATAGAGTACGGCGAGTAATAGAGGCCAATACCTTTAAACTGGCAGAATTGGATGGAACAAAAATTTCCAAACGTGGAACTCCATGCATCTCAGGCGATATTATGATTAGCACTTGTAATCGATGCTAGTTTTAGAAGCAGCCAAGGGCTTTAATATTTAAATCCAGAATATTTTTTGCGTCATCAAAAATTATCATGTAAGACCTAAGGGCATTGAGATCACTATGTAAGACCTACGGACATTAAAAAATCGCTGTGTAAGACCTAAGGGCATCAAAATTATCATGTAAGACCTAAGGGCATTGAGATCGCTATGTAAGACCTACGGGCATTAGAAAATCGCTGTGTAAGACCTAAGGGCATCAAAATTATTAGGTAAGACCTAAGGGCATTGGAGCCGCTATGTAAGACCTACGGGCATTAAAAAATCGCTGTGTAAGACCTAAGGGCAGCAAAAATTATCATGTAAGACCTAAGGGCATTGAGATCGCTATATAAGACCTACGGGCATTAAAAAATCGCTGTGTAAGACCTAAGGGCAGCAAAATTACCATGTAAGACCTCAGGGCATTGAGATCGCTATATATGACCTACGGGCATTAAAAATCGCTGTGTAAGACCTAAGGGCAGCAAAGATCGTCATATAAGGCCTAAGGGCATTGAATCGCTGGACTTACGGGCATGGATAAATTGCCGGGTATATCCTCTTGGCAGTGAAACAATCGGTATAAAGGAAAGAAGCAAAGCGGTCAGAAAAGGCATCACAAGATATAGGACCAAGGTTAAAAAATACACAAGAATAAGCTAAGTGGCATATTTTATAAAAAAAACAAAGGAGAGAAAGAGAAAGAGAGAGCAGTAGCAACAATCACTACAAAAAAAACTCCTTTTAGCGTCGGTTGAAACGTCGCGTTTTAGCGTCGGTCGGTCACCGACCGACGCTAAACAGCTGACTTCGCGTTTTAGCGTCGGTTGATTGTCGACCGACGCTAAAATGGCCTAAGAGCCGACGCTATTTTCCAGTTTTGGTTCGATTTTTTGGTTGACCGGATTGGTAAATTGGCGTCGGTCAGCAGAAAGAGAATAGCGTCGGTCACTGACCGACGCTAAAACGCGTGTATTTAGCATCGGTTGACACGCGTTTTAGCGTCGGTCATCGACCGACGCTAAAACGCGTAAGTATTTAAACCCTCATCCTAACCCTAATCTCAAATCTCTCAATCCTCTCCTCTCTCAATCCTCTCCTCTCTCTCCTAAAACTCCTCCTTCTCCAGCCACCAGCCTCCTCCTCCTCCTCCAAACTCCCTCCTCCTCCTCCAGCCACCAGCCTCCTCCTCCTCCTCCTCCAAACCCACCAGCCTCCTCCTCCTCTTCCTCCTCCAAACTCTCCTCCTCCTCCAGCCACCAGCCTCCTCCTCCTCCTCCAAACCCACCAGCCTCCTCCTCCTCCTCCGCCGACCACCGGTCACATCCCAGCCGCCGTCCGCCTCTCACATCCGCCGTCCGCCGTTGACCGGCCACATCCTCCGTGCACCAGACGACGCAGCCATGAAACGAGATCTGGGAAAAAACCCAGATTAGAAAAACAAATAAAAATAAAAACGAAAATAATAAATGAAAAATTAAAATGAAAACAAAAAACGAAAAAATTGGGTTGGTCAGCCGCCCACTCGGTCAAACCATATTTTAGCGTCGGTCGTGTTTTATTTTAGCGTCGGTTGACCAAACGACCGACGCTAAATTATAGCGTCACCGGATCTGGCGTCGGTCTTGCCGACTGACGCTATTTATTTTGGTGTCGGTCATGACCGACGCTAAAACGCGTGTATGACCGACGCCAAATAGCGTTTTTTTTGTAGTGAATAAACAAAAAACAGAAAGAGAGAGCAGTAGCAACAATAAGCAAAAACATGATGATGATTGTCTAAAAAGAAAGCAGTCATCACAACAGGTCAAAAGCAGGATCAGGGGTCTTTGGCACTGGAGCCCTTCTCGCCAGTCTTGGAAGGATCAGCGGCGGAGTCGAGGTCTTTGCCACTGGTCGAGGGAGCTTGATCAGAGGGTGGCGGCTGAACCTCCGAGCCATCGGGATTCAAATCAGGCAGGCCACGGCTGCGGCGAGTGGCCGCCACATATTCAGCATCTGTCGCCACTACCTCACGCTCCAAGCGAGCAGTGTCTCAAAAATAAGCCTCTTCCTTGGCATCGGGTAGGTCGGGAACCCCAAGATTGTAGCGGTTAAGCCCTCGGATGACATCACGAACCATTTTTCACCCAGGCCAACCCTTGTTGGGAAACAGCTCGTAAAACTCATTACGACAACTGCGCATCACCACACGCATACTCTCGCCGAGAGCATGAGTATAGTAGGCCACAGTCTCGTCATACTGAGCCTTGGCAGCTGCGAGGTCACGATCCGCCGCCGATTGTGCCGCCAGGGAGTCGATAAGCAGCTCTTTGGCACTATCCCTTTCGGCGGTTATCTCCTCCACCTGAGCGACCTTGCCGCGAGCCTCATCCAACTCGGCTTCAAGAGCGACGATGTGCTCATTAGCAGATCGTAAGTCCTCCTGGACGCCCTCCATTTGGGTGATCCGGTATTCGCCTCAGCCAGACTTTCCTTTAGAGACCCAGCAGCGGAGGTCGCTGCATCCGCCCGTCGCTAAGATAAAACGACAAGGAACAGGTTTAGCAAGGATCGTGAGGTGATAAGCCGGGAAATAGTATATATAAAAAAGGGAGGGAAGAAGAGGAGGCAAACAGGTAAATACCTTCTCCTCGTTGTGATAACGAGTAAGATCCATACGCAGGGAGGTAAGTTCTCTGCCTCCTCCTTCAGCCTCTGGTTTTCCTCTTGCATGTGCTTGCATGCAAAAGACAGGTCGCCGAGCTCAGCGAGGGCCTATGAAACAAAGCAAGCTATGAGTAAAGGCATCATGAAACATAGAAACAAAGCAAGCTATGAGTAAAAAAAAACAATAATATATATATATATATACAAATGAGCAAAGGCATTTCACAAATACCTGAAGTAGCCGGCAGGAGGTCGCCCCGTGCAGATCTGGGATCTCCGAGCTTTCGCCGGGTGCGGTCACCCCCGCGTAGATGCCACGGGAAAATTCCTCCGCAATATCACTCGCCATCCGGGGCGATATGTGGGATGCCACCGGATGGACAACAGCGAAGTACGGCATATGAAATCGCCCCTCGCCCTCCCGACCAGCAGGCGCAGGACGGTCAAAAATGTTATTGGCCCGCTCGGACCAGTTAACTCGGCGGGGCGCGATCGTTTGTTGACCGCGGGGGGGGCGAGAATGGTCGCGAAGAGGCTCCGTGGGGCGGGGATCAAGCTCCTCGGCGGGCTCTGTTTCAAGATCAGTCGGGTCCGCAGGAGGAGGGATAGGCTCGGTGGAGAGATAGGAATCATCATACAACAGAGCGTCCTCACCAGCAGTCTGGTCAAGAGGTTCCCTCGCAGGAGAATTATTATCTGCCAGGGGTGATTGGCGGCGAGAGCGGCGGAGGGGAGTTCCAGTTTCAGCGTCATCATCCTCAATTTCTACCACCGGTTGGGGTGACGGCGGCGGGCGACTGGAACTCTCGCCATCTTCTTCCTCGGCTTAGAAGCCCCGGCCTTTTTCTTCCTTTTTGAGAAAGTGAGGCCTTCATCTGTTCCTGTCGCCTTCCTCTTCCCCTTAGATTTTTGAGGAGGAGGATGAGTCGAGGCAGGGGCGACAGTACTAGACTCTTGCCGGCTAGGGCGAGTCTCACCAACAGGCCCGCGGCCGGTGGTGGTGAGGAGGCATCCAGCGAGGCTTACAGCGCCTGGGAAAAAGACAACCCAAAGGTTAGTGAATAAAAGAGGAAAGCAACACAAAAAACACAACACAAAGAGGGTACAAACACATATAAGGGACAGAAAAAGCGTGGGCGGTAATGTGAAAGTTACACATTCCTAAGGGTTCGGCTTCGGCGACTCAATTACGCAAGATGGACGGCGACAGCAAGGAAAGGGGAAAAACAATCAGCACTGCCTAGACATAAAATGTACCTCCTCGTATCCCCGCCTGAGCATTCCTCAGGCCAGAGGTAGTCGATAAGTGATGGCAGTCAAGAAGGATCTGGCGACGTAGGAGTATTTCATCAGGAGTAGGATCAAGCTCGGCGTTGAAAGAACTCACGTCGCCGGAAGACCAGGATGTGGGGAGCAACGAAGCCCAGTGGCGATCCGTGTCGCTGGGGCGGAAATAGAAAAACGAATGATACCATGTAGGGCGAGGTTTTGGGGATGAGTAAGTGCCCTTTTGAGAAAGATCAGCTCGGCGAACAAAACTGATGCCATTGGATGTGTGTTTGGCATAATGAATCAATTGAAACAACCGAAGAGTGGGGGCGATTTTCTTAGCCACACAGCTGCATTCAAAAGCAGAGGCTGTAGCCCAACACCCGACATTAAAAGCGCCAAGAGAGGCGCCAAAACATCCAAGCAAGTCAACTGTGAACGATGATGGCGGAAGGCTAAGGCCATTCACTACAACAGAACAGTTGTTTTGTCGCAGGCCGCCTGTGACAGAAAACACGGCCTGTGACAAAGCTCGTCGCAGGCGGGGCGCTTTGTCGCAGGCCGGTCGCTGTCTGTGACAGCTTTGTCGCAGGCCGCCTGCGACAAAGCAATGTCTGTGACGGGCTTGTCGCAGGCGGCCTGCGACAAAGGCCTGTCTGTGACGGGCTTTGTCACAGGCTGCCTGCGACAAAGCTCTGTCTGTGACGGGCTTTGTCACAGGCTGC
The DNA here is from genome assembly GCA_034768395.1 of Linum lewisii. Taxonomy (NCBI): domain Eukaryota; kingdom Viridiplantae; phylum Streptophyta; class Magnoliopsida; order Malpighiales; family Linaceae; genus Linum; species Linum lewisii. The sequence continues at coordinate 60,595,006 of CM068301.1, forward strand.
CTGCGACAAAACACTGAATGACCCCCCTAAAGTTCACGAGCACCATTCAGTTCTTCCGAAACTCTCTCTTTCTCTCCTCTCTTTTGACGCCTCCGATGAAGTTTGTCTCCTATTCCGCCGTCCTCCGACGTCCCAGAGCCTCCTCCGACGTCTCATAACCCCCGTCCGACGTCCCATAGCCCGAGTCCGACGTCCTATACCCCTCTTCCGCTGTCCCAGATCCTCCTCCGACGTCCCATAGCCCCCCTGCAACTTCTAAAACCCCTCATCCGACGTCCCACAACCCCCCGACGTCTAAGGCCCCTCTCCGACGTATTGCCGCTTCCACCGACAATCTCCACCATCTCCAGGTGAGTAATATAATCTGCTCAGATCATTTTAGTATTAAACGAGTTCTTGATTTCATATTAAACTAGTTTCTGATGGCTTCTTTCCCCAGATTCATCAAGGTAAGATCATCATTTCTTGACAGCAGACCGATTTTACGCCATTGATTTACAATCGACTGTTCGTCAAACAGATCGATTTTTAAGGTAAGATCAGCAGTTCTTCATTGTCTTGTCCAATGTTTTTTGGCATGATTCTGATTGGTTTCCTTCGTTCGTAGATTTTCGTGGAGATTCGCTAGTTCTTTTTTTTGTGGCAGTGCGTCGGGATTGTTTCCGTGTGTAAGAGTTGTACCTTGTGATTGTTACTTGTATTTTTTATTCGGTAGATTTTGTTGTTATTTTTATTCGGTAATTTTCTGTTTTATTCATCATATTGATAACTAATTTAAATATTAGTGTTAATTTGTAATTTTTGTATTTGACAATTAGATGTTCTTTTTGTGTTATTGCAGGCTAATGAAGCTTCTTCTCCTTAAGGCCAGTATCTATAGTCTCCGTGTGAAGAGTTGTACCTTGTGATTGTTGTACTTGTACTTTATTTGTATCATACTTATATTGTATTATGTTTCTGACGTCTGTGTCAGTACTGTTTGTTTGTTCATTTTAAATGTATTATGAATTTAACTGTGTTGTTAGGAATTTCATTTGATACTTTTAGTAGTTTTTTATGTTCTAGCGTCGTTTTTCAACAGTAGTTCTCGTTCAATCCGGCAAAAATTTGAAAAAGGCTACGAAAAGCCTACGAAAAAAAGGCAAAAAAGCCCGAAGAAAAGCCTGTTTAAAAAACCCATTCAGCCCAAAAAAGCCCACAGCCTGCATGTCCGACCCAACCCTGGGCTCCATTTTGTCACAGACAAATTGTGACAGACAACCGTCTGTGACAAAGTTTGTCGCAGGCAGCTGTCTGCCACAATCTGTCTGCGACAAAGTTTGTCGCAGATGGCTGTCTGTCGCAGGACGTCTGTGACAAACGTTTGTCACAGACGGCCTGCGACAGACAGCCGTCTGTGACAAAGTTTGTCGCAGACAACGCCTGCGACAAAATGCGCTTTGTCGCGGCTATTTTTGTCGCAGACAAAACGCATTTTGTCGCAGGCAGCGTCTGCGACAACATCGTGCTTTGTCACAGGCCGGCCTGCGACAAACTGTGTTTTTGTCTGTGACAAAATCAATGTTATGTTGTAGTGTTGGTGAAGGCCTCGGTCCAGACGCCGTGCCACCCAGGTGGACAATTGCCAATAGTAGAGAGCCGAGAGGCCACGACGAATTTCCAGGTAGACGGCAGCATGGCGAATGGGAAGAACGCGGGCGATCCTCTCTACAGACCCTGAGGGAAAGTAGCCTGGGCCGATGACCGTGCGCTCGTCACAAGTAGTTCCTTCCCACATGGACCGCCAGTTGCCGATGGAATAGGAACTGGTGACTCTAGTCGCCTCAGGATCAATTTCGACCCCATGACGGGCCCGCTCGAATCCTTTTTGATGGGGACCCCAAAAAGGCAAGACGGGGAGATTCATCAAAAATTTTCTCTGCTACGTCGGAAATTTGGGCAGAAGAAGTTTCGGCCAAAGGTGGAGGATTTGGGGTCACCCGTTCAAGGGATTGGCTGGAAGTTGAAGGGGAGGATGGAAGAGGGATGAAGAGTCGGTACCCACGGAGTAGGAATGGCTTTGGTTTTGGCTATCGGTGCCGGAATCCATTGGTTCAAGAAAAATAACAAGAAGCATAAAAGAGAAGGAAACACACAGCAGGATGGAAGTGAGAGGGAGAAAGGAAGGAAGAGTCACGTACCAGGTGGGCGTCGGGGAGTCCAGACATCTGAAAAAGGAGTAAGGAAGAGGAATGGACGTTCCGGTCGTCGGAAAGAGGGAGAAAATAAGGGAAAACTCGTCGGAAGAAAGAGGAAACAGTCGGAGCAAAGAGGCAGTAAAAACGGGAAGACGACGCAGGCAGAAAAAGAGTAAAGAGAGGAGGAAGACGGTAAAAAAGAGGCTTATATAGGAGGACCAGTAGGCGAGAAACGGAACCGTCGCGGCTGATGAGTGGGGAGTACGCGCGGCCGATGGGACGTGATTGGAAGGAAACGGAACCGTCGCGGTGTTTCATTGGGTGCACGCGCGGCTGAAAGGACGTATGGAAGGATAGGGTAATGATGACTTTTGGGGGAATTACTGAAAGGCCCCGATTTTCCCAACTTCTCCAGCAAGCTAGGGAGTAAAAGACCATAGTATCCTGAGCGGTATAAGGGCACATGAGAAACGAAAAATGGGCACGGTAGGAAGCAGCGATAAAAAAGATAAAGCGATATAAAACGTGAGCACAAGGGCGACTTAATAAGAAGCCAAAGCGACAAAAAACGACAAAGCGACAAACGGCAAAGCGGCACAACGTAGGCGACCAAAAGCCCTCAGCCAAGTAAAACTCGACTAAGGCTTGGGGGAAACTGATGGGTTCTCATGCGGCGATCACAAGACGAGCGGACCGAGCTATGAGTAAGCCCTCAGCCGAGCAAAGCTCGACTAAGGGCTTGGGGGCAATTGATGGGCACGGCCCGCCAGAACCCCAGGGGCCCAAGCGGCGGCCCAAACGACAACCCACCATAGCGGCCCGGACACAGCGCTAGGGCTGGAGGTTTGGACCTAGCGATAATTCAGATGGGCCAAGCAAGCAAGCCCAAGAAGTGGGGGAGGCCCAAAGCGACGACCCAGTCCAACAGGCTCTAGGGTTTTACGGCGACACTTAGGGTTCCAAGACAAAGCAAACACGTGTCAACATCCTACGGGAGCTACAAACGAGTGGCCAGGATTCAGCCTTGGCGACCAAGACAGGGGTACTATAAATACCCCCCGTACACCCCATTAACCAGGGACAACACTTTGACCCAGCGGACAAAACGCTCCGCGGTACTTACTCGCTTCCCTTCTCATTCCTTAAACTGATCGCCTCCCTTTCCCTTGAACTAACTACCCCCTCATTACTTACTAGGTACACCACCCCCGGAAGACCAACAGGCTTGGGCTTCCATTATTGGGCCAGGCGACAAGGCTGGAACAAAATTAGAATCTTTGGTCTATTAATATAATTGACCATTCAAGCCTTCACTAATTGTAATAGTGTTGCTATGAATTTATATTAATACCACAAGTCAACTTAACCAAACAAGTCATCCATGTGACTTATTTCATGGAATCCAAAATTCCAACACTACCCGAATGGGTACGGGCCGGGATCGCGGGTACCCATTACCTATTATGCCATTAGCCAGCCCTAACAAAAGTGGTACTGAAACTTTAAATGTTACAAATTGGTCTCGAAATTTTAAATCATCTTACCATCCAGTTCTGCAGTCGCCGGCATTAACAAATTCCGGCCACTTTCCCTTGTCACCACAACCAACGTGGTCGGAAAAATAGTAATTAGATCACTTCATTCAAAAAAATTCATAATGGGTAATGGCGTTAAGCTGTTGAAAAATGGGTACATTTATAAAAAAAAAAATTTACTATACTTACTACTTTTAATTAAAATAACAAAAAAATAAGCTATAAAATGATGTATCTAACTTCTTTCTTTTCTAACTTTTCTTTTTTTTTTTTTAAAGGGGAAGGCTCCTTCTATTTTTTCATCCTCGGAGCTTATTAAGAATAGTAAGGGGGTCGTTTTTTCACGATTTGAAAGGAGTTATTGAAAAATTTTGTCGCATTTTCAAATTTTAAATTTTTCGTCTATAATTGTTTCGTTCAATATGTCCAGAAATAAATTCCTCCTTCCCCAAATCCAGCTACAACAGGAATCTAAAATTCTTTTTGAATGGAAGGGAATTGAATGGAATTGCTTATTCCCTTTCATTTCTAGGTCATCATTAGACAAGAAACAAAAATTTTTAATTGCGATGAAATTACAAACTCTCTCGACAGTTAAATTTTATTAGATTTATTAATTTCCCACCCAATCACTTTCACGCGGAAAAACAAACCTTTAGTAGCATATATATATATGGTGAACACTTCGGTGCACCCAGCTAGGTGGGTGCACTGAATGCACCCGCTTGTGTGTCGCGATCTTATCTGTCCGTTCAATCAACAGATCTCAAGCCTTTGAATTAATAGGATTACACTAATTAATTTTATTATTATTCTATTCCACACAGAACATATTGCATATTAAATAGGATTAATATGTCCTGTGTGGAATAGAAGAATAATAATAAAATTAATTAATTTAATCCTATTTAATTCAAAGGCTTAGATCTGTTGATTGAACGGATGGATAAGATCGCGACATGCAAGTGAGTGCACCCACCTAACGGGTGCACCGGAGTGTTTTTTCATATGTATATAAACTAAGGAGAGTTTGTACTAGTACGACATGAAGTGCATTTAAAAAATAGTTTAGGTTTAATGGGAATTTATTGTCCCAGTACGAGGATAATGGGAGATTTGGAGGAAATTAACATGGAATCTTAACTCGCGTCCTTAATTTGTATTCTGTAGACCATATCAATGGAATTAATGGAATACTTTATACCTTAGTTTGTGGCCACAGCCCAAAATCTGAAACTGAATATATGATATTAAATTTACCTCTAAAACAAAATTAGCAAGTTAATCAATGGACCAAAGTCAGCGCTTTAGAGAACTGTCTCTCTCATCGTTCAATAATACGTGGACTAGATTCTTTAATTTGTATTGACTTTTCCACAGGGCGGAAGTATAGTCAAGTACGCCAATTCAGCATCTCTTGTAGTTTAATTTCCACACTAGAGCTCCTTAATCTTAGTGAGCAAGTTAAACGATGAAACAATTTTCAAGCAAATAGAGGGCATTAATGAAATTTTAAATAACAATCAAGTAGATTTGTTAAAATTCCTAAGAAAAAATCATTTTCAAATAATCTTAATTATGTGGTCATTGTGAAATTGTGAGACGTGGGATA